>JAODKM010000025.1:15142394-15153687 GCA_026780845.1 Petrocephalus sullivani
GGGGTCGGCAGGCAGGGGGAGGGGTCAATACGTGTTCCTCAATCTGCTATCTATATTACGGTGAATCAGCACATTCTGAGAGCACAGGGGCGGCTTGGGTGGGCGGGGCAAAAGTGTGGGTGACACATTTAGTCGTAACGGCTGGGGCCAGCAGAGAGGAAGAGGGCAGGCCGGGAATGGGAGGGGAGCGCGGAGGCGTCGGCCTGCGGGGGCTGAGCTCCTTCCCTGCGGTCCCTGTAAGCGCCTACTCATCCATCACTGAGCACCGGGGCCCTGATCGATAGCCTCGATCAGAGAGGGGAAAAAGCGGGAATCAGAAATCAGACAGCGAGCGTGATGGATGGGCAGCCAAGGCGAGAGGGGGGGCAGCCAAGGCGAGGGGGGGGCAGCCAGACGACAGGCCCAAGAGGGGTCACGGGACACAATGCGGGGGCGGGGGAGCATCGGACCTCCAGACACAACGGCCCAAAGCGGATCTGACGCTCTGGCCCCGCTCACGGGGAGACAGTGAGCCTCGGTCAGGTCTCCGATTACCGGCTCACCAGGCCTCATGGATGCACTCGCCAATCCTGCCATTTCGGCACGCAGATATGCACACGCGCAGTCAAAGGAACGCCCTGCCGCCGGAAGCCGGATAATAGGGTTCCCGATTGCGCACATATGAGCCGGGGCACACGCTGATTAGACGGCCAAATCCTGCCTGGCGCTGGCCAATCTGCAGGCATCCAGAAGAAACAAAATCTTGCTGCCAAAGCTCGCCGGCCATCACGGGCCGGTAAGAAGCAGACCGTGGCCCCTGAGGAGCGCTCTCGAATTTTTCTGACTCAACCGCTTCCCCTGGGAGGCCACGGTTTAGGACTGATTGAATTTCTAGCAAGTTAAAGGGCCCAATCCATGTGGCCCTGGAAAGCTGCCAAGAAAAGGTAAGGAGACAGAGAAGGATTCTGGAAGATTCATTTGCTTAACGTTTGCTTAACTGGCTGCTAAGACAACAGCGCTTATCCTCTGTGGTAATCTGAGCAGAATCACACTGGGACCTTCCGCAGATCGGGACTGGAGGTGGGGGGTTTGGGGTGCAACTTCCAAAACTGAGCAATTGGCTGGGGAAATCAGCTAGCACGTTCTAGACTAAATAACTCTGGTATGACAGTCAGTGTGGGGGAGTAACGGAATACATGTAACAGCGTTACGTATTTAGAATACAAAATATGAGTAGCTGCATTCTGATACAGTTACCATTTAAATGGATGGTAATTAGATTACACTTGAAATTAATGAATTACATGAAGGGATTTATCTATTTCACATATTTATTCACTCGCTAATAAAATTATGACCATTTGACGCATTTCCCAGAAGTCCCAGATAGAAGCCTCGGTGTGGTTACGTTAGCTGGCTGCCCACTCACGGTTAATGCAGCTGGTGTGACATGGAGCCGGGACAGGAGTGCGCTTCTGTCTGGGAAATTCAGCCACTATTTCACGTTTAAGGAAGAAAAAGGAGAGCGTAACACCATCGTGCAGGGCAGCGTCCAAAGATTCCACTGCCAACCTAAAGAACCATATTGAAGTAAGTTTGTTTTAATTGGTCTGGCAAAAGTCAGCTCATTGGTTAGCTTGCCTGTCATTACCCTTTATAGTTATAGTCAAACTACCAATAGACAATCTGCTATATGCTAACTATGGCTATTTACCATGCTATCCAGCAAACGTTAGCTCAAAAGCTGGAAGATCCATCGCGATGTAATGACATGGATAGTCGGCTCCCCAAGCTCATGTCCAAACTACCCTGCCCCCCCACAGCTAAAGGCAGTGGTAGCCGCAGCCCTGCGTCACAGAGCTGCCCGAATCTGCCCCCTGGCCTGCGTGGTCAGTCCTGTCCCATCTCAGCGGGGTAGCCGGCAGCATGGGGCTTAAGCAAACAGACCCGAAACCCAAGCGCTGCCACTTCCAGGTGCTGCCCAGTTGTGGTTCCACAAGCATGTGCGTTTTGCCTTAACAGCAGCAGCTGTGAAAGCTCCAAGGTGGGAAAAAAAAAAGTTTACTTTGGATTTAAGGGCCACTGAATCAACAAAACAATGAGGTGCAGATGAAGGACGTAGGAATGGAAGCTAAGGGGGGTGTGTGGTGCATTTTCCTCTCAGTGATGCGTAAATAAGGTCCGGGGAAGGCCAGTCTGAGCTGCTGGAGCTGTCTTTCTGGGATTACCTGTAAACTGATTGGTCAGCAACACCGCCATTTACCCACAAGCCTTTGCAGCATATGTCTTTATCTGTCTGAGGAATGAGAACTCAGGAGAATGGTTGTGCCCCCCCCCAGGCACAAAGGTGCTCCTTCATCAGGTGACAGGAAGCACAGGATGTCCCCCTCGCTCGGCTGACACTGAGCCCCTTTGTGGCCCAAATGAAAGGCCCAGCTCGGGACACTACGACCACTTACCAGTCAGCGCTTTTCTTTCAGGCCTCGTAAATAACCCCCCCCCCCCCAGCACCTCCCCACCCAAGCAAATCACTCACCAGGAGCTCTGATTGATGAGGCGAGTTATGAAGTCACCAACAGGACCGTGGGGGTTCACCCAGCCCCCCCCAACTGCCCCTATCCCCCTGCATGGCGGCTCGACACCCCAACCTTAAGGAAGCCCCCCCCATGTAGAACCATAGGCTCACATTTACACCTCTGTTAAGTCTGTTAACAATTACCTTTTATTTAAGGAAGACTATAGCAAACAAGCAAGGCACTGCAGTGCTGGGCGCATAGAAAGCAGTAAATATACTTCCTGCTTCCCCTATAACAGCCCGCACCTAAACAGACCATCAAAAAGTGTTTTCCCGAAGATGGGAGAAGTTCTCCTTACGTGCTCAGCTGTGTTTTTTGCGCATCCCGCCAGGAAGGTCGGGTGGTACGTGGGGGTGGGCCAGGCTGGATCCGGAACCATTAACACCCATTAACCGAGAGAGGCAGGAGGTAGTTGGCTAGCTGTGAGAGGACCCATCTGCTGAGAAGCTCAAACAATAGTCCCCCCAGACAGGAAGAAGCCCAGCTCCTCTTCGGGGGGGTTGGGAGCTTCACTCAACACCTATATACATTCTCATTCTGCAAGACAGGCCAGTGATTGCTCTTAACACCTGGGCTTATCGCTCCCATCTAAGGCACGGGCCAAATCACAGCTGCTGTTAAGCGCGGAGAGGCTGATAGCCTTATTACCGTGTGATAAGACCAGCTGGTGTCAAACCGCAAAATAAACAGCGGGACGGCCCAGCTACTGCTCTTTCCACTTTTATCAGGACCCACACCTTTGGGAGGGTAACGCTGGGGGCCTGTGAAGCTGGGAAAGTAGCAGCCCGAAAAACATTCACAAAAACACAAGAGCACCCAAAAAGTAGTGCCTTCACATCAGCTATCTCGCTTTCAAACCATCCTCAAATTAGCGGGGGAACAAATTCTGTGCACTTAAAATCATCAAGCTTTCCTTAACAGGCTCATTTTCACAGCCGCGTTTCTGTTAAGTGCCATGCAGAACGTTCCAGAACAACAAAAACAACAAAATGCTATTTGCCAGCAGGAGGAAAGCTGACAATTAGTCTCTGACCCACTTCTCGTTCTGTCACACGCGGGCATAGAATCAGACGGCTAAGAAAGGAGACTGTGATCATCAGATTATGTCCTGACATACGGAGTCTGACTCGCGGACACAGCGCGCAGGCGGTGGCACAGACAGCCGTCTGACCGCGGAACCGGGGAGCCAGGCGCGACCTCTGGTGCCACTTACCAGAGCCCCATGATCTTCTCCTGTCCTGGTGCCGTGCAGCTCCGCTCCAAACCTGTCCACCATGTGCCCCCTCCGCAGACAGCCGGCATACTGAGCTCAGAGCATGCCGCAGGCCTGTTTACTGCCCGCCCCTTCCCACCTTCCCACCTCCCTCCACAGCAGCATGGCCCAGCGGCTCCCTCACAGCAACATCCCCCCCAACCCAACCTAAGTCCCTCCGCTGTGAATCAACATTAGTGACCAGGATTATGGCCGTGATTAGTGAGGATTTTCCACTCCCTCTGCCTCCAACCCTCCTCCTATGACCCTCTCCTGCAGGGGCGGTGTCACATGGCGCAGAGTGACACCCCCCTGTCCCACCTCACACAGGAAGGAAAGGACACACTGCTGACCTGCACCCACCCAACCCCCCAGGGGGCGTCAAACAGGGTATTAATAGGTAAAGACCGCTACTATTGGCATTCATGAGAACTTTGAAGATGCCCTTTGAAGCTCGAGCAGGAGAAGCAGGCGGCTGGGTGGTGTGGGCCAACCCACTGCCTCTTGCGTCTTGTTATCATTCACAAGGGCCTTCAGTCCCTCACAGGGGCGCAGTGAGGCCTGCGTCCCGCGCATCTGAAATATAACATACAAGCCCAGTCGGGAGAGTGGGGGCTTTGTTAATCTCTGCCGGGGGGGTCGCTCTGTAGTGAGTCGGCCCAGATGGTGTGCATTTCATCTCAGAGGAGGGGAAGCTTTTGTTTCTATGGTTACTTTGGGGGGGCTGTGTGTCTGGCACAAAGCGGGAGCCTTGTCTGGTGCTAACCAGGTAGCTCACCTGGAGGTGGAGGGGCTCCCCAATCTCTACCAGACAGCCATCCCACGAGTCGTCACCGGCCCCCACCCCCTCCGGTGCCGCTCCTGAGACTCTGCTGTCTCACTCTCCCACCTCACCCCCCTACTTACGTTTTCCTGTCTAAAAAGCCAGTCCATGACTAATTAGAACAGCAGCCTGTGCTGTTCCCAGCTCCCCCCCCCGCCCATTAACTAGTGAGCACACAGAAGCAACAATTGGGTAAGTAACCCCCCCCACCCCCCCCGATTCTAGTCAGACACCTCCCGCTGCCTCTGCTCGCCCTGCGTATGCCTGCCTCACCACAACCCCCCGCTAACTGACCTCCGGGATGCACGCGGCTAAGCCATATTTGCCATTTAGCATCCACCATATTCCCTTCCGTCTCTCATGATACGCTAAACGTATGCTCAGTCACACAGCGACCCCCCCCCCCCATCAGACAGCAAGAGGGCAAGCAGGGCTTAACTGGCCGGGGGAGCCCCAGGTCGCTGCTCACCTGGGGGGCAAGGCTGTAAGCCAAGCACATGCATGTGGCTGATAATGTCGTTCAGACATGACGGGGGGGCAGAATGAAGACCCAAGCTTTCCTGGGACTGGGGGGTGGAAATAAAGGAGGGATGGTTTGATCAACACATTAATCTGAACCTGAATTCTCTTCTCCCCATTTCCATTTTATTTATTGTATCCTAGGCGAGTGACATTACCCTGCTGACCCTGGGATTTGAACCAGCGACCTACTGACCACAGATGCTATGTGCTAACTGGCTGAGCCCCACACTGCCCTTCACCAGTCCACCAGGCCTGGTGAGTCACACTCCAGGCTGCCTGTAATTTTGATCACAGGAGCGTTTCTACAAGCGATTTCAGCAAACATACCGTTAGTCGCCGGGCAGATGCCGGGACATTCTGCGTCTGTGAACAAAGCCTGCCTGTGTCCCGTGCACGACGCCCCCCCCCACGGGGCACTGCAGAGAGCACACCGGCGACCTGAATGCTCCTTTGTCAGATTAAACACGGCAGAAAGTCACAAGTATGTCAAGAAACAACAACAATCACTGTATCCGACCGCAGAATGTCCTCCCGCATCACCTTCACCCGGAGGCAGAGTGAGAAATTCTGGGGGCACAGGCACGGTTTTGTTGTTAAAAAAAAAAAAAGAAAATCTTGGCTAAGAAAGACGTCGGGATGAAAGTGCAGGCCTCACCTTCCTGCATTTCTCCCCCACAGCCCCCCCGCGAGCAGAGCCAAAGCCAACACGGAAACCGAGAAAGCAGGAGACGAAATTAACCCCAGCATTAGCGGGGTCAGTCCTGCCCTCCCCTCCAGCCGGGCCCGCCCGCTTCCGTGCAGGGCACACCTCATGCCATGGGTACCGGGCCCGCTAGGTCGCCCACCCTTATGCTCTGCTTTGACACTGTTCCTGGTCCTGGTGGTACTGACCAGGGCATGAGCCGGAGACCCGCCCTGCGAGTGTCACGGGCACGAACCCCCTCGGAGGGCTGTGCTTGTTGAGGTCACTCCACCTCCTAAGGCCTGGCCTGCTTTTGTCCAACGGGGTTCTCTTACCCTGTTCCCACCCCACACGGCTCTCAACCACCCAGGGAAGGGTCTCGGGAATCATGCTTTTCCCAAGCATCCTGCCCAGAAATTCAGCACTGACATTTTACCCCATTACACTAGGCTGTCTTCAGCAGTCTGCAGGTGGTCCAAGTGGGGAAAATTCAGACTGGGTAGAGTTTCCCAACCCAGTCCTCAGGGACCCCCATACGGTCCATGTTTTTGCTCCCACCCAGCTCCCTGCCAGACAGCCCACATTTATGCAAAAACCTGGACTGTCCGCGGGTCCCTGTGGACCGGATTGGGAAACACTGGTCTAGCGTAACCAAGCATTCAGGAGGCCTTACACAAGAGCGCATAGACCCTGACGGCTCGAAATGTAGCCAGGTGAAGCAGTGCCGGTCAAAGCCCGTATGGCCCTAGGCAAGCTTGTCAGGTTGGGGCGCTGGCGGGTGGCTAAGATGGTGCCCTAGGCGGTCGCCTATGTTGTAATGAGTTGATGAGTTTGATGAGTTTGCAGGACCAGAATAAATGATTGCCTGATTGGCCCCTTCCAGGGCGAGCATCAAGCTCATGGTGGAACAGGTGGGGGTTTCTGAGTGAATGCAGACGCTTACCTGATGAAGAAGGAGGCAGCGGCAGAGGTGCTCTGTGTAGAGGTGGGGGGTGTGGGCGTGGTCTGCGCTTGCTGGGCGGGGCTACGAAGCAGGGCAGGGGCCACCGGGCCACTGATGCTGATGACGGGGACCTCAGGGTCCATGCTCTCCCTCCCCACCTCCATAGTCAGGCCTTGACTCTGTGGGACAAGAAAGTAAAAGCCTCCTTTTGAGACCTGCTAAAAAACTCCAAGGAACTATCATCATTACTGTCAGATATCATCTGCATGTTTACGCTGTGAGCTAACACTGCATGTTTACACTGTGAGCTAACACTGCATGTTTACACTGTAAACACCAAAAGGGCTTCAGGGACTTCACACGTGAAGACCAGCAGGGGTTCAGAACCATCTACACCTAGGGCAGCTGGTGCATCAGGCAAGTCTACCAGCCAGGCATGGACGTAGATGATGTGCTAATGTGCTAATCACGGGGTAACCATGGCGCCATGCCCTCTTAGGAGTCGGTTAAGGTATAGCCATGCCCCCAGCCACGGGCCACACCTGTGTAGGGAGGAAGCCCCAGAGAGCATCTCAAGAGCCTCTACAGATTGGTCTACCACACAGCAGCAGGCAGCCCTTAAGAACAACTCACATGCTGGCCTGAAACGATCCCCTCCTCATTAGCATCGTCCCCGAGTCAGGCCCGGCAGGCGGAATGGGATAGCGTCTGACTGAGCACTGTGGAGTACCCGCTGGCCCACCACTCGCTACCCACAATCCCCTCTTTCCTTTAAAGCCGTGACCTTTTCATCCCCCTTTTCAAAGCCACTTCCTCCCCGACAAAGGCCTGGACCGCAGCCTGTGATCAGTATTAGTCAGCGAGAGTCTTACAGTGTACATAAGCGCACACACAGATTATTAATAACAAAGGCAGCCGGAGCAGGCTGTCCTCCACGTCGCCACGTTACACCGCTGCTCTCCGATCACGCTACACATGTTGGCGTGTGATGGGACATATTTAAGCATTGTTACCAAAATAAAACACCCCGCATCCTCCTCGCCGTCGCTCACAGCTGTAAGAAAGACAAGGTCTCGGCCCGTTAACTGCTGGAGGACCTGATACGTGTATTGTGTACGGCTAAATGCCAAGCGACGTCTGATGGCATCTCCGACATGTCTGCACCGAGCACCGAGCCCCTCCCCAAGAGACCCCCCTTTATTGTACCACGCACACGTTTTTGTATTTTGGAGAGGGGGCTCTGGAGGCAGCGAGCTGCATCTTCACACGGTCACGCTTACGATTTCCCAAGCGTGCAGCACGGGACGGGGGCGCATGGCAGGCTGAGAGTCTGCGGGGAGGCAAAGCCGAGTCACGCAGGTCGACATGGGAGGTCGAAGCCCAGGAACAGTACTGGCCCCGGAATGGGGGCGGGGGGTAGTTGTATGAATGACCGGGGCAATGGTGGGCGAACCGGCTGTAGATCCCTGGCCTGGTCATGAGGGCTTAATGTATGTTATGAGAGTAGGCATGGAGCTCCCCAACATGGCTCCATACGACCGCATGGTCTCCCTAACCACCAGAATTCAGCAGAAAAAAGGTCAGCGCTGCAGAGATTGCACCCCACCCACCCCCTGGGAAGCCACAGACCCCAGTGGGCTTCAGACCATCACGGGCCAGAATATATGCCCACAGAGCTGGGAACTATCAGCGCCTGCATGTCTGCTAGAACCCAGGAGCCAGGAACCAAAGCCTTGGGTTGAGGATGGGGTGGCTAGCCCAATAAAAACACGATCTTTTGGTCACCATGACGACGGTGCTGCAGGAGGGGTTGCAATGGCCTCTGTGCAGTCTTGCTGAACTACCATATCTCATGGGGTCCTGAAAGCCTTCCTGATGTCTTAGATCTGCTCTCAGTATGCTAGCCTTCTTGGCAGAGCTCTGAGCGAGAGCGGTCCCCATGGCCCCCAAAGTGCTGCCGCGCCACGGGGGGGCTGGCTTAATACGTGCCTCTGAGAGCGACAAACCCAAACAGGCAGGCAGACAGGTTGGGGGGGGGTGGGCAGGCACAGTCGCAGTCGCCTCTCCTCCAGCATCCGTGGCATGGTGCCACCGGTGCCCGGCTGCACTGCCTCCCACCGCCAACGAAGGGGGGGTCATGCAGGGTGACAGTCATGCAAAGCGTAAAGTGCTTAATGTAGCGTGCTCCCAGCACACCTAATACGGTCAGACTGAATCACAACTGGCTACAACGGCAGGCCTCCGCGTGGCCATAAATTCCACTCCCCTTTTCCGGAACGATCAAAAATTCATCAGAGCTTCACTGTAGGCTTCAGTCCTCTATTTCTGTGCGCTGCCCGTCAGCCGAAATAAATCAGCGAGCTGAAAACGCTCCGGTTCGACTGGCAGACGAGGATCGGAATGCCTGACAGAGCGCGTGACGATGCGGCCCATTGTTAGCGGCACAGCCCGTCTGGGAGGACCTCTAATTGGCGGCCAACAAGCAGCACTCTTTAATTCAGGTGAGACAGTAGTCCCATCTGTTAGTTCGTAATTATTTTATTCATCTACGTACTTAACACCCCCTTTCGTCCACGCTGACGTCCCCTGCCTTTCCCTCCCCGCAGCTGGCCGCTCACTGGGTTTTAACCCCTTCTCTGTCGAGGCTCGGACGGCCTGGACCATAAATTGCTCTCACTGGTCCATTTTATCCCGCTGCCTTTGTTCTGGTCCTGCCCGGCTCCCTGTGTCACCACTGCGCTTGCTTTCAGACGATACATTGAGTAAAAACAGGCACTGTGCTCCAGTGCTCCCAGGCTACCCCGGCCAACAGCTCAAAACCCGACCCAAAGCTCAGGTGATTGTTAGCCTTAAACTGATATTGGACCCCGTTAGCGCAGCGCTAACCAGGAGCTCACCCAGCACCACGAAAGGCTCTCCATCGGCGGCCACTAACTGCGTCCAAGCAGGTTTATTTCGAAATGCCTCTGGGTACGGCAACAGTAACAAGATACTGATTTCTAAATGTACGTCACCCCTGTAAGGGGAATTGGGGAGGAGGGGCTGCGCTATTTGTGCCGGCGATCGGCAGTGTGAGGAATGCGGCAAGGTCGCGCCGAAAGCACCCGCGGCTTTGTTTAGCCGGGGGGGCCCGAGGGTGGCAGAGATGTGGGGCACATGTCGGTACGGCCCCCTGGGGCCGCTCCCTCGCTGTCACTTCCTGCTCTGTCAAATCCATGAATATTCACGAGGCGGGCTTTCCGCGTGCCGGAATCTCCGACCCGGAGCCTCCCCGCTAATCAATAACTACCCGTCAGTCTGGAAAATTGCCCAGCAGACATTTGCATAGCCATTACGGGGGCCATCGATTTTCAGCCCCGGTGGACCTTCATTATTTGCCGTGCAGCCGTGCTGGTCAGCATGAACGTGTGGAGATGATGTCTGGTGCCGAGAGTCACGAGGAAAAGAGCCCAAGTAACAGGTGAGACACCCCCCCACACCGGGAGCGGTTCATCTGGAATCCCAAATCTATCTGCCAACATGATCAGCTCCTCAGCTCGCATCTGCCTCTGCAAATGAGACGATGATTCTGGCTGGCTGGATGGATCCTTCTCTTTCATTGGTGCATGGCCATTGGTGAGGGATGGAAGGCCCTGCTTGGCTTTTCACTGGGGGGGGGCTGAGCTTGCATCCGCTTCGCCAGGTCTGGGCTCACAGCCATATTAACGGCACTGCAGCCCTCCTGACACTAAACTCCAATATACTCCTGCGATTTAGTACTTTAGTGACTGCAGCATCCCGATAGTAGATATTCTGTTAAATAAAATCGCGCCACTAGTGCTTGCTCGGCAAACGCAATCACTGTATATCAGGCTCTTGCAATAGCCACCCGCTGGTAGGCCCCACTTGTCAGTTTGGATGATCCCTCGGGTAACATCGCCAGAAGGTGACAGGCGATTCCGAAGCCCGGGGACCGGGACTATTAACCTGTCTGGTTTGAGATGGCCTTCCTTGAACTGAGGGCACGAGGGGCAGGATCACATGACCAGAAGCCCCATAGCAGCACAGAGGAGCTCTTTAATGATGTATATGTGTAATATAGGGCTCATGTTACTCAGCTTTGAAGGCACCACGAGGGGACCTACACAGGCACCAGAGCTGAGTTATGGGAAACAAAGCACCTTCAAGGCCTTTGAGCTCTGATCTCAAGGAACAGCTTTCAGAGGCCTCGAAGTGAAAGGTCAGCTAGTCCACAACGGTCAGGCCCTGGAGACCCTGGAACACAGAGGGTTCCGGATTTCGGAGCAACCAAAGGTCACAACTCGGCCTGAGTTCTGGAACTTAAGGTCGTCAGAACAAAGGGAGGTTTGGGTTGTGGAGCTCCTGAACTTCCCCGAGTCCCGGGAAGGTCTGGCTCAGACAGCCAGCAGCTGCCATAATAGGCGTCACTGCTCTGCGGAGAAGAGAGCAGGGGACGTCCCAGCAGCCTTGTTCAAGTGACATGAACATGCAAATAAACACGCAAACACGCAAACAC
>JAODKM010000025.1:15153787-15165041 GCA_026780845.1 Petrocephalus sullivani
CAAACACGCAAACACGCAAACACACAAACAAGAGAGAAACCAGCTGTGGGCTCTTACCGGGCCTGGCTGAGGCAGGAAACTGTTGACACGAGAAATGTTCCACATGCCCTGCAAGTACTGCTGGGCTTGGATGGTGACAGAGCCCCGGACGGCTGACTTTGGCCCGTCGATCCCCCCCGGCGGCCACCCGGGCCCCCGGCACCGGTCCCCGGCAGGAATTACTGTGCCGGCCTTAGGGGGCGGCCAGTCGCGGGGCGAGGGGAGAGCCAACACGCCGTGGGCGGCCCCCGGCAGTCCCGAGAAGGGCGGCAGGTCGGGCGTATCGTCTGCCAGGGCCACCGCCATCTGCAGGGCCTGCTGTCTCAGCTGGTGTGGCGAGGTGGCGCACGCCTGGCAGGGGGCCGCATCCTCACGCCCCCCCGCGAAGCACTCGGGCGCCTGTAGCTTGTCGAACAGGAAGGTGGCGAATCCTGGGTCCTGCAGGGGAGTGAGAACAGGGGTCACTAAACGCCAGCAGAGGGAATCACTCCAAACCACCTCCGGCTGTTATCTTCCAACTTTGAGGCCCTTATCTCTTTTACGATTTGATTATCGACAGTGTGGTCCAGGCTTCTCCTGGGTCCAGTCTGCAGATTCCAGGGCTTAAATCCAGACTTAAGTACTTCCTGACCTCGAAGACGGGGGGGGGGGGGGGGCGTCCTTTTTTCTAACCTTCTCCCCCCCCCCCAGCTCCCCCCCCCGGCCCCCTCCCCCCCCCCCCCCCCCCATCCGAAAGCCGCCATTCCGGGGATTCTGGGTGTACTGCGTTACCTCGGGAGTCTGGGAGGCCCCTCCATTATCTGACGAGGTGGATAAGGGAAGAATTTGCAGGAGAGGTAACTCCTGTTAAGAGCTCTGAGCTGCCTCACTGACAACAACGCCTGTCTCTGGCACCAACTAACAGACTTAAGTCACATTGTGAAAAAGGCCAGCAGATCTGGTCCATTCATCTCATGCCTGCTCCTAGTGGGGCCCTAGGTGTGCTTCAGCACTGAGGTGTGCGTTACCCCGTCTGCCTCAGGCCGTGCAGGTGCTACAGCATTCATCTCTCTTCCTACTAGCCAGGGGTCTCACATAGACAAACGCTCATGTGCAAATCAGTCCCCTCGTGGAAGTGGCAGGTTTTCTAAGCAGCAAAAAACCCATTTTCTTTCAGGAAGAGGGGTGAGCAGGACAGCCAGGAACCCAAGATAACACTCTTAACTCTTTGCAGCCGAAGTGACCACAAGCCAGGGCTCTGAACAGCAGGTCAAATTGCAGCAAGTTTAATCTGCAGCACTCGTCACTTTGAGAAACACTCTGAATCACCATCTGAACTTCACTGCTGCTGGAGCCACAGTGTTCAGATTCTTCACTGCATGTGTCACGCATAGTTCAGGAAAATCTGATTTCACAACACGGCCCTGAAGGGAAGGTATCCATTGTGTGCCACAGTTTACAGTAACAAGCCAGGGCTACTCGCCCTGAGAAATGCTCCGCTGAGTGATAGGATGCTCTGGTGTCACCTTACACTTGCCTCATCCACCCCAGGTACCTCTGCCTGTGGACTTACTGGGACTCAGATTTCAGACTGGGACCGTCTTGTGGTCACTGGCAGAGGTGGCCCTGCTGTTGTCATCGGCTCTGGTGATGGCTTAATCATGCAGAGGTGACAGGCCTCTGGCTGCCAGCTGCCCTGGGGGGGGGCCCACGCAGCGCGTCGGCCCACACAGACACCGAAAGGCTGGCTTGTTTGTCCCCCTCCCATCGGATGTGAGAGTCATACAGGCACCATGTCAAGCGAAGGATTAGATCCTTTCACAAAAGCTAATGTGTAGAGTGTGGGGGGGGTGTCTATGGGTCTTACGGTAAAAAAGTGGGGGGTGGGGGGGAGCCACCCTTTTCCACACCAGCCGGGTCATACTGTACATGATCCACAGATCACAGTCGGGGCTGGAGCACAGTGTAGAATGTGATAGTCATTCTATCCCATAGCGGGGTGCAGGCCTGCCCCCGGGGAGTGGCTGTAACGCACAGGCACTGAATGCTGAAAATTCATTTTATTTCTCTTTCTCCTTACAAAAAAAAAATCCACCGTGCCACCCCCTTACAAAAAAAAAGAAATTATAATAATAATTTTACCACTTTCTAGCAAAACCAACAAGCAACGGGACATTTTTATTGTAATTTCCTCACAGACATCCAAGATGAAACTTGATGACGACTTGATGATGGACATTGAAACAAGCGAGTATAGGTCCTGATGCGGCATTAAACTGAGTATAGTCTGTGTGATAGCTGCCATTTATTGACCTAACATCCTCTATTGTGTTTACATCATACCACAGGCATGAATCCTTCATGCCAACAATACCTGGAAAAGTCTTTACGCAATGATTTCCTCCCCTGCTCTCCCACAGAATGCCTGCTGGACAACAGCAGACTCACATCCACTTGTCAGGATAACAGACTGACACATGGTTATGGCTGGCATTAAAAGGTCTCACTGCACTTCCTGTCTGTAAAAAAATGAATGACTGCTTTTCAGGCATGACAGGCGCAACATGGGTGATGTCCAGCTTTATAGGAGACAGAAAGTTTGTAGGACACAGAATCTTCAGAGAAGGGCCACATAACAGAAAGATCCGAGGTGGCTTACCTTTCTTCCAGGGCACGAGGACAGCCAGAGATCTGTGCCACCTGAAAGCTGTGCTGCTTCTCCGCTTTTTCAGGCTCATGGCTGTAATCCTCTGTCCAGAGTTCTCTCTGCGCAGACAGTCAACCGCAGAGAGCAAACAGCTCCCTTCCTGAGCAGCACAGGTCCATCCTGGTGGTTCTGGCCGTGGAGTTGCAGTACAATGCTGTTCTGTAGTGACTCACTCTGTGCCCAGCATCTCCCTGGTTTTGCGTGTTCGGCCCCAACAGGGGGCTCTCCGTGTGGGCCCTTGGGCTTCGCAGATGAGGGTGCCCCCCACCCGACTCAGTTGCTGATCGCACTGTGTGCTCCTTAAGTCCGTTCCTCTGTCTGAGAGGAGAATGAGAGCAGGTCTGTGGTGCAGAGCGCTATCACACAGCTGGGTGGAGTGGCGGCCAGCCAGCCAGCAGTGTGGGAGGGAGGGGTGAGTGAGAGAAGGGGGAGTTAGGGGGGGCCCAGAGTAATCCCTTCTCCTATTTAACTCTAAGGCTGTGTGTGTGTGTATGTGTGTGTGTGTGTGTGTGAGAGTGTGTGTGCTGAGGTTTAGGGGCAGGAAAATGTTGTTTCTAGACATGTTTGTTGGTGTTCTTAGCTATTTGGCAGCTCAAACTAAACAAAGCAATATTCAGAGAAAAACTTCAGCTGGGATAATTAAGAATTGTATGTAGAAATGAACCTGGCTTGAAACTGATTTTATACATGATGATAACTCTGGGCCAGTTTGACCCAAAGATCTCGCTTTGATTCCAAATCCAAATGAGGTTTGTATTTACTTTCGCAATTTCTACAGTAATTCTACATTTTTCTGAACTTACTTTCAGCCAGATTGTTTTGTGCATGCACTTTTTGTAGAAGGCTGTTACATAAAATAAAACTCAAACGAATCTTGTTTAATTAAAACAAGGCTTTGTTTTCTTCCCCTCAAAAAACACAGGGCTGGAATTCGACACACCCACACACACTGTGTGCTCACAATGCCCCAGTCGCCCTGGTTAAACTCTCTCCCCAGAAAGGTGGGAGGAATGGCTAATCATCTAACACTTTTCCATGAAAAATCTGTCTTCCAGAGCAAGAGCAGATGCCAGATTACTGGATAAACAAATTAGGCCACGGGATAAGAGCAAATCTTGTGTTTTTCGAAATTCTAAAGAAAAAAAAGTCTTTCTTGGAGCATGTGCCTTTCTGTACTCACTGCTTTGGGAAGCAGCAAGTGGTGTGATAAATGGAGTAAGCATGGCAGACGAGCTGTGCTGTGGGGGTTCGAGCGGGGAGATGAGACAGCAGGGCTGAGCAGAGCTGCTCCGGGGGGCTGTGTTACCTGCCTCGGGCTGTGCCACGAGCCCCCCGCATCAATGCCCACCTCATCACTAGTCCAGCTGTCCTCCGATTACTCTAGCTGCTTACGTAATAAAGGACAGTTCATGAAGGATGCAGCCAAAGCAGAGGCTCTGACATGCTCACTACATCACATTTGCCGTCCACAAGGGCCAGCATTTAGTTTCAGAGCACTGCTAACTGTTGATTGCATTTCGTCTGTGTTTAAACATTTCTGAGCGTATCAAATTATTAATGAGAAAATTGTGAACATTGACATAGACATTGTGGCACTAAAGTATTCTTCATCACGTATCTTGTAATTCTTGAGCGTATAAATTTGATATTTTTGATTTTTTGCTGTGTCAGTTTTGTGATAATATCAAGTAGACTGAAACAAAGATAGCATTACCGCTGTTGTTGAAGGCATTGGCAAAGACATTTCTAAACTGACACATGAGTAAGATGTGAATGTAGGAGCTTGAGCAAAAAAGATCTTGTTCAGAGAATCCATCAAGCAGTTAGATCCATGCATACTTAGGAGAAGTTGGCAGATGTGATGTTTGCTTGGATCCTTTTGCCTAGGATGTTTTGAAAGCATTTTGTTGGTCTTGGAACCATGAAGCAGCCATCACTAGAGGTTCATTGAAGGATGTTGAATAATATTGACACTGAAGACTCTGAAGTCCTTTCTTATAAAGTCTGAAACCATTATGTCATAGTATCTACTAACGCCTTCTCATCCAGCATTCCTTACCTGCGTCAACCAAGATAAATACATAGGGCCAAAACACCATCTGCTTTCTGCAGATTCCCATAACTGAAATATGAAATGACACACGGCATAATACGCACCTGCTGATCACTCAGTTCCCCATGAGTCATGCAGATGTGGTGTAGTGACACGTTACAGTAGTGACAGAATCCTTAGTCATATAGTATATAGTGAAGTCCTACGGTCATCCTTACTGACTTTTATATATTCTGTATTATATTCTGATTGTGGATGATCCTTTGGAGAACCACAGAGAAAATGTAGAGAACCTAGGAGAAATTGTGACATGCTCCCAAAATGTTGCAGGGTTTGAGCTCAACACATAGGAAATATTAAACCCTTGGATTTCTCCTAGATGTGGTTAATGTAACAGAGTTTCCCACAGTGTAGTCAAAACTGCTGGGGAGAATCATACACATTGTTAAGTCAAAGAGAGCAAAAGTAATGTTCTACTAAGTCATATGTCTTAGATACAGTTGTGAATCTCACATAAATGTATCCTGATGCATGAAAGGCATTAGTGGTGGGGGGGCAGGGGGCTGGGCTGACTGCGTGTCATCAGCACCCAGCAGTTGCACTGCGGCTGGAAGCTTTGGGAATGCATTTTCAGAACGATTTCAGAGGTGCCAAAGGCATCATTACGCCTACGTGTTTCGGCCTGTTGGAGCAACACAGGTAGTCTGTAATTAAACAGTCGGCCGGAGGGCTTGGAAAGTCTGCAGCTTCTCATGGAACCATCCAGGCCTTATTTCAAGGACAGGAACTCCAGACGAAAGAGAGCATGTCTGGGACTCCCCACATGCTGTACCTCAGTCACTGTTCAGCTCTCACAAATGTTTTGTGTTAACAAATCACCTGTTTTTTAATGCTATTTCACCGTTGCAGTACTCCTTGCCCACTTAGATTTCTCCAGGCTCCTCCTGGTCCATGCTCCTCTGAGCCCATGCTACTCATCTCTGGTTTTGCTTCGGAGTTAAAACATCTGCTTGCAAGATTGGCTTACCCAAATCGATTGTCATTCAAACTGTGTGGATGGGATGGCTCCTCGGGACGATACAATGACAGCCCCTCTCTGGGAAGTGTGTGGAGCAGCAGCTCCAATAGACCACTAGTGCCTGGAGAAACGAGACCAGGACTGTCATCATGGTGAATCATGAATGTGTCTCGGCACACTCACGGAATTATGCGATCCCAAGCAAAGTACATATATCGTTGTGCTTTTCCAATTCTAATCTTTTTTTTCATTTGATATCATTCGACAAACACATCTGGCTTAGATTATGGTATTTTAAATTCATCAAATCAAAATGGTCTCCACCAACTGGATAAGCTGTACAGTGTACGCTGCCCCATCAAATGTGTGGAATTTTGCTCACAGGATACCTGACCGTTTCTCCATTGTTGCTGCTCTTTAATTCGTTCTGCTGTTGAAATTCCCAAAGCAGGCCAGCAAATCATTGACTTCAAAACCTCTGTTTGGCTGCAGCACATTCTCCTTTCTGAATCTCTGGATCCAGCTCTCCCCAGACCTCTGGAATTGCAGCCAAAGTCCCCACCCTCCCAGTGCCCTAAGCCAGTGATCTTCAACCACTGTGCCATGGCACACTTGTGTGCCATGAGAGATTGTGAGGTACACCGTGGGAAATTATCCAATTTCACGTAATTAGTCTAAAAAACTAGGCTACAGTGTCATTTTGTAACATTTTTGGTTGGTGGTGTGCCGTGGGATTTTTTTAAATGTAAAAAATGTGCCGTGGCTCAAAAAAGGTTGAAATAGATTGCCCTAAGCCATGGTACACGGTCTCATGCTCTTCCTTCCAGGCTGATCACATTTGGTTATGACTCTCTTTAATCCAGGAGAACATGAATGGCTGCCCTGCGCAGATGCTCACCGCATACACTGCCTTCCCAACATGTCAGCGACTGCCTTCTTTTTGTCTCTTTTCGGCCCAACGACAGACAGCATCCGGTAGGGTATCTTTCTGTTGCATCGGCTCGATTTCCTTAGAAGCCTCCAAGACAATTACTGGCCAAACATTAAAGGAACTGGATGCTGACTAACATAAGCCTGACCCATTAACCCATTATGTGCAATTTCTTTGTACAGGGAATCCGAGAAGATGGCCCCATCATGGTTGTACTGTTTTTTTACTATTTTAGTTAGCCATTTTAATTGGTGTGGCTACTGGCCATGAAGGGTACAGTGTTCAAATAAAAATGAATAGAAATGGCTTCAGGTGCACATGAGTTTTAATGGGATATAAACCTAAGTTTTAACTTGAGATCCAGTAGGGTTTAAAGTGTGGAAGCCCAGCCTGGAATTAACACTACTTCACTAACACAGGCAAGAAAAAACACTCCACAACCTCTCAACAAGGAGCCCAGAAGAATCAGGCTGGCTGTTCTAACTGTCACCATTGTTGTAAGGGCTCCTGGAATCCAGCAGGCCTACATGCAAGAACACCTCAGTGGGCTGTACAACAATGGAAATGACATCACTGTTATTCTCTGTGCCACCCTACTGGACATGACTGAACTGGCCTTCTTGAGTTCTGACAGAGCAAGTAAACAGCCGTGTTCAGGTGGAGATTACCTCAGCAACCCAACAGCACTGGTGTGTGTCTTCAGGGGCCCAGGGAGGAAGGATGTTTCTGATTCTAATGGCAATGCCTTATAATGTACCGATACGCACAGAGAAGACCTTTAGGACTGCATTGCCAAGCATCTACAATGCGCTCACCTTACTTTGTTTCTTAAAACAGATGGACGTCATCATATTTCTTTTGTTAACAACTTCCATTTATTTGCTTACACATCACATTCTGCTAACAAAATTGTTGACATACATAAAAAAAATATTTATAACTGCTGTATTTTTCCATAATGAAATGAAAAAGTATAGCAGGGTTTAGTATTTCTCCGGGGTGGATGCTGGCAATCGGCTGGACCAGCCTGCTTCCCCTTATTTGTGTCTGTGCTTCGGAAAATAAACACGAGGCCGGAGGACACATCAGTTTGTTTTCACAGCTGACCAGTTAGAGGCCTCACAGAGAGAATGTCACCTCCCTAGTGAACCTTATTCTCACTGTGACAGAGATAATCCACAGGTCTATTAAAAGGTCCATACCAGTGATATATATCCCTCTTTGTTTTCTTAAGTTCCTTCTGTCGCATAAAGGTTCACACAGTGTTAAATAAGAATAGTTTTTTTATGTTGTTGCATAATTAACATAACATAATTGAGGAAAGTATGTCCAGTTTTTTCCATTAATTAGCCTTCTGGAAAAGTGGATTATGGTCAAAATTCAGTCACATTTTGCATAGCTGTGGCCTGTGGCCTGTCCCATGTTTTAATGTCAGCGTATATAAATAATACAGTTTTAAATATTCATCAGAGTTCAGGCATTTAATCTCATTCAGAGAGGCCACTGTTATGTTTTGGTTCAGCTTAAAAAAGCAAGAGTAATCATAAGGCTGTATGCTGAATATTGACTCCAATATGGCTGTAAAAAATGCATGCCGTTTTATTCGGACAATAAATTAATTGGACTGTTCTGCCTGTCAGTGCAGTCACACACATTTAGGAAATGACACAGACTCGTTGACCTAGAATGAGAAACAGATGGTACGTTAACTGACCGCGGGCATCACCAGAGTCACCGGCCACTCTGGAATGGCAAAAGCACAAACTACCCGAGGAGACACACCACTCCAGCATCACCATGATTGTACAGCAGATTGAGGATGGGCTGCTCCATCTGCCAAGTGCTAACGGAATGATTGGGATAACCTCCCAGATAACCCCGAGCCCACACTCACTGCGAGGCCTGACCCTAATATACACAGCCCAGTTACACAGCATGCCTCCCAGTGACCTCTGCTCTGCTACGCTCAGTCAGGAGCACCGTCACCCTGGAAATGCCGCCTCTCCCTCTGCTTACCACAGTACAGCAGTGGGCCAAGCCCGGGTCTGCTTCTGCTGTCAGCCAGCCACGTCACGCCAGTCGCATGCACTTAAGACGAGTCGGAATGGAGCCCAGAAAGGCGGAGCTCTGCAAACACAGAAGTAGTGAGTGCCCCTCAGAGTACGGCTCTCGACGGACCACCCCATGGAGGAAGCGTTTCATTTGTTCAGTCTTCAATGGTCCTGTTTACATATTTCCCCTGCTTATTTGCTCCTTTTTGTTATCTTACACAGACCTTGCCGTCAGTCTGCCAGTCAGTCGGCTGACGTGAGAGTGCCGAGCGCTGACCGTCTCCAGACTCTCTTCCAGCCCTGGCCACAGATCCCCACGACACGCTCCCTTTTAAACAGTCTGACCTCTGCCGAACACCAAGGAATGCAAGCCGCACGAGCAGGGAAGACGGCTGCACTCCCAGCACGTAAGGCCCGGCTTCTGCACAGATCTCATTACTTTGGCCTATGAACACCACTCACGCAGTCAACACAGGCAGAGATTTGAGGATTAAGAGATGCCGCGAGGGACTGTGTGAGTTATGTAGAGAAAGGGTGGGGTCTACAGCGCTTTGGAAAGTGAAGGCGTAATTTAAGGAGCTGTGTTTTCACTGAGACTGTATGAGGTCACGATTCTCCCAAAGTGTTCATAATATGGAAAAACAGTGCGGGAAACCCAACTCCTCCACACAGCCACATGAGGTACAGTCCAGATGGCCAACATGTGACCTCTGGTAGTAAATATAAAATGTATTGCTCCTCCCATTGCTATGTGTGAATGCCAATCTGGCAAACTATCAGTGATCAAGCTCATAAACATGATGTTTCATTTCTGGATTATGAGCAACAAAAATTGACATGAAAATGATCATACTATTGACGTCTTACATAATATATAATTAAAATATTCCTCCTGTGCTTTGCTGGGTAAGCTCCAGGCCTGCCCATGAGCAGTCAGATGGATGGATAGATAAAATATTCCTTCATTTGACTGTTACATTTATTCCTTATACTACATTATTTAGCCTGTTGGACGAGGGCTCAGGACTTCACTTCAGACACTTCACATAAGTTACACAGCGCATAATTGATCTCATGTGGTTTGCTGTTAGTTTTGGTATGAAACATCCCAATGTCGATGTTTCTCTATTCTGTTCAAATCAAGCAAGTACCACAAAATTTCCACAAGAATAAGTGTTTATGGTCTGCTAGTATTTGTAAAATGTTCCGGTACTTCAATAAAAACCTCTGCTGTGGACAGTTTTCACCTTGTCAGCAGAGTCAAGTTGCTGAAACGCAGCGATGGCAGCTGACAATAAGCACATGCCACCCCAGGAGCAAATAAGGCCCCTGCCCAGCATGCCCTGACCCCCCCCCCCACAAGCACCTCTGGGCACTGCATCTCAGAGGAGCTCAGGGCCTCCATGCCTGCATTTAGCTGGTGTGCATCAGCAGGCGTTAACGGGTATGAACAGTATGCTTAGTTATTTTTTTCCAACACTTGCTTGGATTTACAAACGGGATGAAATGCATTTTAAAACCGTCACTTTTGTTTTCCAGACATTCATATAAAGTTTTGCTTTCGGCTTTTTGGGCCAAAGACCACGGAAGAGGAATACGTGTCACGCACCTGGTCTGAGGATTGTGGGATTAAAAGTGGAGAGTGCCTGAACCTGAAGCAGCCTTTAGTGTGTATCATTGGTGGAGTTTGATGTTTGCACTTCGGGAGGCAAAAAATCCACCTACTGCTTACATTATGTGCTAACGCACATATCTGACGCATGCATAACCTACAGTATTATTGTATCTACCTATAGGGTACCAACAAACAGCTTATGCAAAGGTGCAAAATGCCAGCACAGAACATAGCACAATGCTGATCCTGCCAATTAATTGTAATTTCGACTTTTAACTGCAGCTACAGGTACCGGGTTGTTATCATAAAGCTGCACAGAATTATTAGCTACACATGCAAACCTCATAAGTCTAACCTTTGAAGTCTGGCTATAAACATGGAATTCACCTTTGTAACACTGCACAGATTCTTCTTCGCAGCCCATAAAGACGGAAACTGGATTGCCTCAATGCCCAAATTATGTCTTTCAAGGCTGAAAAAAATCATATGGCTCACGTTGCAAATATGTCACAGTCATAGCAGAAAGTGATACTAACCAAACAATGATTTTTACTGTGCCCCTAGGGCTAAAAATGTCTAATTTTCAAGGTAAAAGGAACAGAGCTTGTCATTCCAGTCCTGAGACATTGGGGACTAGGAAGGAATTAAAAATTAAGATATGCTAGGAAAACAGAATATTTGGGTGGATCAGGACAAATGTGTAAGTATTTTATGTCATTCACAGTGACTGAAACTGATATGGCTACTCAGTTAATATAATGTAATTTAAGGGGAAATTGCATTGAGATGTTTTACACAAGTTTTACATTGTTTATGTCATTGTGTCTTTTTGTTATGTGTTCTATCAGCAGGGTATGTGAA
>JAODKM010000025.1:15179032-15214457 GCA_026780845.1 Petrocephalus sullivani
CTAGCTCACAGTCGGTGGGTCTCCTCTTTGGGATGGACAAGCCGGTCGCTGCCGGAGACCATATAACAGAAGGACCCCGGCAGTCAGGGCAAAACCAAAGATGCAAACAAAAAATAAGAAACACCTCCAGCAGATGAAAGGGCCGTCTGTGATACGGGGGGCAGCAGTGTCAATATCAGGGAGGGGGCGCTTTGAAGGCCGGAAGCCTACCCAGGACCCCATCCCAGCCATCCCGGAATGTGCCCCTTTGATGTTCTCAGGAAGCCCATCGCAGGGAGACACAACATGCATGATAACGAGGGGGCAAGAGAGTCTCTAATGCCCCCCCCAGCTTTGTTTACGAGCTAATTAGGCATTGTTGGGAGGGCGGGATTTTCCTCCAGCGACAGAGATCCATGGATCTCTGCTGGGGCTGGTCAGGCCCTTGGCTTGGCTAAGGCCCCCCCGGCCTGCCCTCCACGTTCCCTGGGCCAGTGCATTCCAGCCGGGACAGTCGCGCCCCGGGCTGCTATTTAGGTGGCCTGAAATGGGGCCCTCAGTGACCTCCGACACAGCTGTGTGGCCGCCCTTGTGGGATCACGCCCCCCCTGCACACAGACGTGTAGGGCGACATTCCCAAGGGGGCTCCCAGCAGCACACTGCCATGATTATCGCACTGTACCACTCCCAGCCGGCCCACCCCGCACGGGCTGTGCCTCCCGGATAGGCTGTGTGTGTTGCGTATGTGTATATTGAAGGGACCAACCTGTTATTTTGACATTGTGGGGACGACCCACAGGGGGAAATTCTATTTTATAAAAATCTGCGCATGTGTCATGTCCATAGCAATGAATGGAGAGTCCCTATGAAGACATGAATACATAGACTGTGTGTGCATGTGAGTGTGTGTATGTGTGTGTGAGTGTGCGTGTGTGTGTGCATGTGTGTATGTGAGTGTGTGTGTGTGCATGTGTGTGTGTGAGTGTTCTTGTATAGATCACTTTTGAGTACCAAAATGTCCCCAAAGTGCAGTAAAACCTGAAATTTCCCTACTTTTGAAGACATCTTTTCAGGTCCCCATTTGGAAAACCTCAATTTTATAAAAATTTGTGAATGGAATCAAAAAAGTAAAAATGCTAAAAGTCTTGTATTTGGTTTGCTTACTTGCAGGTGTGTGCGTGTATATACTGCATGTGTGTGTGCCGGCAGTGAGTGAGAGATGCATGTGAGTGTTAGTTCACGTTAGAGGCAGTGAAAAGGCAGTGGCTTACCTCCCCAGTGGCCTGGCCGGGGGAGGGTGGCAGATCGAGCAGGAGCAGGCGGCACTGAATGTGGGGACCACAAAGCGAGGGGGGGGGGGCATTTAAGGGCCCCATCCAGGAAGACGGCAGCTGCTCTGGACTCCAACGACTCGGCCGTAAACACGGTTCCACCGTAAAGCTCTCAGCTGCCGTAAACCGGTTTGGAGCGCACCATAACCCGGGGGGGGGCATTGTTAGGGTGTGAGTGTGTGCGTGTGTGTGTCCCTGCCCAATGGCCCAATACGGTTCCTGCTCCCCTCACCCCATCCTGCGTCCATACTGCCCTAACACGCATGAGCCTCTCCGCCGGGGGCTGACGACAGACTCCGTTGGTGCCGGATGGCACCGGCTTTGTCCCTCTTCTCTCTCTTGCGGCTCGGGAGTCAGGTCCAAAGCTTCTCAACTCTGCATTGTTTACGGTGAATGCAGTCACCCTCCCCGAGCGTGCCGCCAACACAGGAACACGGCGCTATTTTAAACGCCATTCCACCTCTTGTCTGACACCAGAGAAATTTAAAACCAATTCGCCTCTTTGTGGGGCTGATAATGAGGAACCCAATCCACTAGTGTGATAAAATCACGGTAAAGAATACAAACACCACTTTTCCCATCCAGCCATCTGCGAGACACGGGCTGTCACCCAGTGCCCCCCCGCCTGCCCCGACCATTTCCAAAAAACATGTCGGCTTAATATTTAAATGCCCCCCCTCCCCCCAGCCACCCGCGAGGGGCAACAGGCACTCCTGAGTTCCTTTAACAGCTGCTACGACCCGCCAGCATCCATGGTTCCCAGGTCCTCACGCCGTCCTGGAAGTTAGTGAAACTCGCTTTTGGCAGCTTCATTTTTGGCAGAACAGCCAAATATCCGGTATCGAGTATAAAATGTGCCATAAAAAACAAGGTGGTCACTCCTTGGCTGCCGCATGGCAATGAGGCTCCAAGGCCCCGGGTTTGAGCCCACAGCTGGCCGCGTGGTCCTCCGGGTGGGCTCTTCCAGCGCGCAGAGGACAGCAGTCGTAGGACTCGCACCTTCAGCTGCGCCTGCTGGTTTAGCCGCCGTTTCCTTCATGTCGTAGGTCTTTGTTTCCTCAGGCAGCACCGGGATCTTGATCTCGGAGAGCGACGGGCCACATC
Organism: Petrocephalus sullivani; assembly: GCA_026780845.1. Classification (NCBI taxonomy): domain Eukaryota; kingdom Metazoa; phylum Chordata; class Actinopteri; order Osteoglossiformes; family Mormyridae; genus Petrocephalus; species Petrocephalus sullivani. The sequence continues at coordinate 15,181,447 of JAODKM010000025.1, forward strand.
TTGCCAAAAATGAAGTCCGGCTCCCCCCCCAATTACAGTCATTCGATTTGTGACAGAAACGTAGGGCAGAGGGATGGTGGGCCTTGGGGGATTACTATTGCCCCCTACTGACTGCACTATTACCTCTATTACCATTTTTTGTTTTTACAGTGATGCTAACGATGACTGTGACAGCCCTAAAACACGCACGCACCCTGGAATTACACTAACTGAATAAAGACACGATCAGTGTCGGAGATGCTGAGAAGGAAAAGCCGTTGCCATGGAGACAGTGGCGAAACCCAGCCTCAGCAGCGAGTGCATTGATTTCCAATGGACCGGCACTGACCCCTCTGGCTGGTTGTTAGGGGAACATGAGCAGGGCTGGCAGGCATGCTGGGGGGGGGCGCGACCCAGCACCAAGCTTTTCTGAGCAACTGCTAATTATAGATGGCACGAGACGAGGTGACCACCTCCAGCCGACACCTGGCTAGGGGAATTTTCTCTAAAAATTTGTCATGCACTGTTATATAATGGTGGGTCAGTGCTCCCCTTCCCCAGGGCTTCCACAAAGCATTATGGGTAATGAGGCAGGCCTGGTCATCAGCTGTAGCTCCCGTCAGAGCGTTTAACTCTCTGAGCGAGGGGAGCAGCTCTTCGGGGGAAACGCTTAAGAGCCGAGTCAGCGACATGTCACACGCCACACTAAATCAATACCCCACCCCCGTCCCTGGGGGTCCCTGTCACACACAAAGGGCCGAAGTGGCAGGCGAACAATCCGTGTCCCCGTCCCAAGGCTTGTGGGCATGGGCGGAACATTAGTGGGAGGAGAGAAGTGTGATGCTTCGGGAGAGAGAACACCGCTGGAACATAACAGGAACATAGCTGGGGATCCTCTTCAGACATCGTTCAGTTCCTGGAACAGAGGGCTCTCAGTCGGAGGCGAAATCACAGTCAGGGGCTGTTTTTCAACTGGCAAATTCACCCATGTTCCCTCCCCACCCAGGCCAACCCGGACGCCCAACCGCGATGAGGCTTAGCAGGGAGGCTGGCACTTAGAAAGGCCGCGAGCTCCACAGCTGTTTGGCGCGCAGCGAGAAATGAATGGGTGCGTTCCCGCGAGGTACTGCAAAGCAAGCAGACACCTGACGCCGGGCTCGGCCGTGCGCACGGTGAGCAAACAGCCCAGCCGGCCGCCCGGGCTGCAGCTAAGCCAGGCGCACAAAGAGCCTCATAGCCGGGGGCCTCAGCAGGCGTGGGGAAAATAAGCACAGCTCGAGAAATACCCACAATGCCCCACTCCACTGACAAACACTGCCCGGGGTCTAAGTCCCCGCGATGGCGCAGGCAGGCGCCATGGGCGAGTAGGAAGCAGCAAAGAGGCTCCTGCCGCTCGCTTCACTTCCAGCACTTTGTCAACAGCCACAAGGCGTGTTGTCAGAGGATAAAGCTGTACGAAGGCTGGGAGGGATTAAAGCAGCCTGTGCACATATGCTGCATGTTATATGGGGATTTACATCTGCGCGTGCTGCCAGAACTCGCGAAAAGCAGCCCAACCTCTGAGTGCTGTAACCGATTCTGCTATACATTATCCCATGTGGAACACACACAGCCAAATAAACACACTCCTGCTTAAGCACAAATATCCACACAGACGTAAACACAGTCTCACTTAAGCACAAATACCCACAAATATGTAAACACACTCTTGGTTATACACAAATATCCAAACAAACATAAACACACACACTTAAACACAAATATCCACTCAGACATGTAAACACACTCGTGATTTTACACAAATATGCACACATACCTAAATGCACTCTCACTTAAATACACATACACATAAATTTACTCTCGATTAAACACAAATATCCACACAAATATAAAGGCACTCTCACTTACACGCATATACCCACACACAAACGCACTCCTACTTAAACAAATTGTGTATGTTTATGCATTGAAGAATGTCCCCACAAGGTCTCATTATTTTTAGACGGCAAAAGCAGTACACACACAAGCTGCCTGCCACCCCGCGGCCTTCTGGGCCCTGCTGCTATGCTGACCCCCCCACTGCTCTAACCCCCCCACTGCTCTCTACATTCTTCGATTCTGTATCTGTTCAGTTTTGGCTTTACTGGCCCTAGACACCAGGTCTGTGTACTGCAAGTCAACACCGTCACCCAGCAGGGGTGCTGGGCTGTCCCAAGCATTATCCATCGACACGCAGAAGCTATTCCACATAGGCGTGCACCATTATGGCGACAGTTTAAACAAACACCCGCGTTCAAGGCGAGGTTCCCCTGACAGCGTAAACTCTGCCATTCATTTCACATGTCAGTGATTCGCCTCTCACAATGGCCTGATATTCTGATGGAATTGAAAAGTGGATGGATAGACACACGGATCCCTGAGCCTGCTGAGGGCCCGGCTCTCCTGCCCCCTGTCACCATTCATGGGCTGGACCTTACTATCACCACAGCAGTCAAAGGATGTCACCACCACCCGATGGAGACTCATGGCACCGTTCAGCTCCTCTGTGAGGGCCCTTGGAGCACGTTTGAACCACATAGGTGCACTAAAACACCGAGCACCAAACCCTTAGCCGCTACACCCCCTGCTGGCCCAGACAGGGCACTACACTGACCCTGGCCCAGTCTCAGCGTTGTTCAGCCTGTCTTTCACTTCCTCTCCTTCACTTTAGCACCTCCTTATCGTTCCCGTGTTTGTGTTGGGCAGACATGACCTCATCGCTCACTCCAGGCCGCAATGAGAGGAAATTCCGCAGCGAGGGACCTGACAATGTCATGTTTACGCGGCTGCGCTGGGCCTTTGTTACCCTGCGATACTGCAGGTTATCTGCTCGCATTTTCAGATGTGTCGCTCAGAATGCTCTTTGTCTCCCCCGTAGCCCTATTGTGAGGAACTCTCTCTAAACAGAACTGATTGGCTGACAGCATGCGCTGTCACGCAAAGAAGCCGCAAAGGGGCTCGCGATACGGGGGGGAGATGTTCCTCAGCTGCTCCACAGGCGTGGGGGGAGCACCTGGCAGGCCAAGTGGAGGCCTAGCGAAGCAGCAGAAACGCTGAGAGGGGGGACGGGGGCTGTTTCAGGTGGAACATTCCAGAAGTTCAGTAGCCTGCGCACTGAACCCAAAACCCCCAACTCGACATGAAAAGAGCCCACTTCCTCTTGTTGCTGCCAGACAGGATTAGGTCGGCAGTGGTTGGGGGGGGGGGGTTGGCTACAGGCCCAGGGGGGTCTTCCATACTGATCTGAGTTCCGAACAGACTAGAAGCAGCTAATGAACAGAACGCAGGTTATAGTAACGCTCCGCCTAAATAAAACAGACATATGACAGGTGCCACGGGGACTTTGAAGGCACAACGGTGACCAAACCACAGCACATGCTAAGGGGCGCAACAGTCATGGGGGGTAGGCACAGTGCCACGGCAACCAGACCCCCAGAGAGACACAGGAGGAAGCAGTGTTGTGGGGACAGAGGTCTATCCTATTGCCATGCGGTCAAGCTGGCCCCTATTACCATGCGGTCAAGCTGGCCCCTATTGCCATGCGGTCAAGCTGGCCCCTATTGCCATGCGGTCAAGCTGGCCCCTATTACCATGCGGTCACGCTGGCCCCTATTGCCATGCGGTCATGCTGGCCCCTATTACCACCATCATTACTCTTTTCCCAAAACAAGCCTATGACTCGTAAACAAAGAAGTTCTCGGGCCGTCCGGTTCTCTCTCGCGTTATGACAGCCCCCCCGGGTAGGAGTCAGACAGGCTCCTGCCAAGCCCCCCAGGTATGAACCAGACAGCAAGGTGGGAGCTGCGGCAATTAGAGAGAGTCTGCGCCCCCCCCCGTGCCGCCAGCACGCGGCTGCCAATTAGCCGCGAGCCTGCAACAGGAGCCAAGACGCATCAGCTGTATGCGGCTTCCCTGCCGCTCAAGGCATTCGCTTTGCGACCGGACTTCCTAACTCGCGACACGCAGCAGCCCGAACGCGGGGGGAGGGTCCCGGCTGTGTACCCACAGAACATGAGAGGGACCCTTCTTCCCAACATTCTGTCCCTCCGTCCCACCCACACACTTACCTTTAAAAGGGGGGGGGGTCACACCAGTATGTGGTGAGGTGCCTCCCACAGGGGGGTTTTCACGGCTATAGTATGTCAGCTCACCCACACCCACCCCGGCCCCACATCCGTCCGCAGACAAACTTCAGCAGTTCAGTCAGCATCCACCTGTTCAGTGATACCCGACACTCAAAGACACGGGGGGGGGGGGCAGGGGAAGGAGCAGGCCCGGCTGGGAAACAGCGAGGATGCAGACGGACTCCAAGGTCTAGGAAACGCAGCCTGTCCTCAGGGCCACGCACGGCCCACAAACAGCCATCTGCTGTGAAGGTGAGTTTGCCGGAGCTGAACGCGGGACCTCCACCCCGTGGCCCGTCACAAAGTGGAGCTTCCAGTGCCATCAGGCTGCACAGACTCTCCTCACAGATACAGACCTGTCGAGATGTACGTCCTACCTCACAGCTCTGACCCGCGTAAGACCTTCTTTATAAGCGCTAGACTGTGTGGACTGGGAGTGTTGGGGGTTATTGGTGGGGGGATCCAGGCTATTGTGTAACCAGTGATAGGGAGAGCGTGGTCGTCTTGAAACTGCAGACCACTATGCACCTTTGCTGGGAGCATCGTACTGCATTGTGGGAACCGAGACCATCCCTAGTGTGCATCGGGGCTCAGCAGAAAACCCTTTCGTGAATGTCCCTGCGTGTAACAAATCCCCGTTCACCTTTTTGCCTTACGTGAGACCAACGAATATGCAGAATCCCATTTAAATAAGTGGATGTTACCCCTTCGGCAATGATCTCCATTTACACGCCGCGCACAGCTGGAGTCCTTGAGCAGGGACCTCCTGCAGAGGTGCGCAGGGAGGAGGCTGAGAACCACAACATCAGAGACACTGCAGTAGACTGGCATCGCACATGTCCCCATTAAGGCTTTCACCCAGGTGACAATAATATATAGCACCCCTACTGGACGGAGTTGTCATTGCTCCACTGAAATACAACAATAACCAATGACAATGTGGGTTATGACGAGCTTTAATATGCGAAGCCAGAATTCAGGGTTACTGAGTAACAGCTGTCGACTCCCCAAAAGTCCAGCTCTAATTCATAAAGACCTTACTGATTTTTCACCCTTTCATAAAGCTGGGCAAAAGATATGGCAGAAACTGCCTGCTGGGGCATCAGGTTACTGGGCCACATCCTGTCCCATTACGCCGCTGCAGTAATACCTAAACACCTCCCTGCCCCCACTTTCCATTTCTGTAAAACCCCTGCAGCAAATTCCCCTTTTTGGAAAAATGGCACTTGAAACAAAACTATACCCAGAGGCTAATCAGCTCCGTCACGGCTGTTCTTGTAAAAACTCTGTTTCTCTGCACAGATTCCCGTTGCATTGTGGGTCGGAGGAGCGGCCCCCGTGGGCTTCTTCCCTCTTATCTCTGGCTGCATCGCCATCCCTGCAGCCACGCTGTTTATTACCGGCTTGTGGCCAAACACCAGGAAAACAGTCCGACCGCGCCTTAAGAGTTATTGCGACTTCGGGGCCCCCGAAGGCCCCCAATCCCTTTTTGGTGATTTGCCAGAATGAGCTAAAAGGGACAAAGGGCAAAGACCCACGGAGAGCTAGAGTCTGCCTGCCAGTGACCCTGCCCAACTTCCCATACTACCCAGTTCATTAACCATTTAAGTCAGCTCCAAATGTCTTTCCCGTGCTTTGACGGCAGAACCGTACTCCATCCGAAGCATTTAACGGGCCGGACCCACAAGATGTGAGAAAGTGTCCCCCCCGTCATAAATTCAGTGCTGATCGATATGAGGGACCCCATCGATATGTTTGCATTATGTGGGAATCACAACCAGGCCCATTTATCACGGCTCTGAGATCATCTGCCGTCTCTGGTGTGTAATCCTCCCCCGCGCCGCGTTCCCCCGGGCTGCAGGACAAAGGCGGCCCGACGGGTCAGACCAGCCAGTTACGCTATTGATCTATTTAACTGCCGCTCGTCAGCCACTAGGAGCGGTTATGAGACCTCAGCGCCTTTCCCCGAAATGCTTCCGAGGCTTCGCGTTTCCCAGCCATTGTAACAACGAGAGCAGCGTTTGGAATTCCTGTGAAAACCAGCAGCCACACACACACACAAAGAGACACACACACACACACACACACACACACACAGAGTGAGGCAGCAAAGATCCCTACAGACTGACATGGCCACAGTAGGATGTGCAGCACACACACACACACACACACACACACACACACATTTGGACAGGGGAGCTCACACCCTTACTACCCTCATGCATAAAAGTCACCCGCATGAACAGCCTCCATCACGAATGACACACACAGAAGGAATGCACTTGAACCCGGACCGGAGCTTGACTGGCAGTGCTGATGGGAAGCAGTCCACAGGCCCGTGACCCCCCGCATCGTGCCCATGGCTCTGACCTCCAGAACCTCTGTGCTTAATCCCAGCCCCCACAGACCCTTATCTCCAGCTGTCATCAGACAAGGCCCCCATAAACTCACAAGCGACCACTAGATTAGCATTCCCGGCCCCGCCCCCCCAACACAGGGAGCCAGTCACAGGTGGCATGGTCTGCAGCCCCGCCCAAAAACAGCAAACTGGTAAACACAGTGGCCAGGAAAATTCCAGAAAAATCTTAAGAGACAGGCAGAGACACCCACACACACACACATTCGCATTTGCCAGCAGCACCATTCCTAACTCCACAGCAGCTCACCTCCAAAAGTTATTAAACAAAGAGCTCTGTCCATTTAGGAAAGACCTTGCAAAGACACTGTCCATCACAAGCTCTGTTTTGTCGGGTTTAGTACCCATGTGAGGATAGTTTTTTTCTCTTTCTTGTTTTCATAAGCTTATGGAGACATTCTGGGGGTCACATCCTCACACACACCCCCAGCTGCCCACGCAACCTCAGACAGCCTCACGCTCTTGGCCAGGAGAGGGCAGGCAGGCTGACAGCCTTCCAGAGTGTTTCCAGAATCCTCTCCACACCAAAATAAACGTGGCATCCTTATCCCGGCCACTCTTATCCAAACCACTCCGCGGAGGGGGGGCACCTTGACAGTGTTGGGACTCTCTCCCAGGCTCCTCTACAGGCTCAGGACCTCCTGCAGGATCCACACGAAACCAGCATTCATGCAGCAAAGCCTCCACGAGGCTGATGACTCAAACACTCTTCCACACAAAAAGGACAATTTCTGCCCATGAAAATGTTTGAGCCCCAGTGTAAATGAGCCGCTTGATTCAGGGGCGATATCTCAGGGCGGCTTCCTGCGGAAAGCAAGGCCAGGACACCTGGGCAATCAGACTGTCGCTTCCTCAACAAAGGCCTGCTTTGTTTTCGCCACTAAAAGCTTTTTTCTTTTTCTTTTTCCAGGCTTTGGGATGACAGGCGACGATTCGGCGGCGGGGGCTCGCGGCCTGGCGGTATCAGGTGACGGCGGGCCGGCCTCAGACAGTGCCAGGCTGGCCTGCCGGCGGCCTGAAGGCCTGTGGTTTGTGGCTCTCTTTTAAGGATGCTTTCCGGACGGGGATACGGAGCCCATGGCCGATTGTTCCCGGCCGACAGGCACTTTAGGCCACTTCAGGGGATACCTGACAGGGCGCCCTCCCCCCAGGCCAGCACACAGAGGAACCACAAAACAGCCCCTCTATAGAGCAGCCTTTGAGGAAAGTGGTTGGGGGGGCAGCCTTCATTAATTAAAGGTAGCTGGAGGCAGGTGGGTCGGCTTTCCGCTTTTGTTGAAAGATCCCGCGATTATTACAGAAATTAGATGACATGGTGTGGAGCTGGGATCACCCCAGGAGGTAACCGCCTTTCAGCCGGGGGCCCTCAACCGGCAATTGACCTCAGCACCCCCCGTGAGCCTGTAATCCAGGACGCAACCGAGGGGGATCTTTGGTGGGGGATTTCTCAGACACCACGCCCCTGTCTCTCCTTAGAGCCGCAGCCCGCCGTTGGGCCGTCCTCCCCGGCCATCGATGACAGGAGCGTCACGTCAGCCAATGAGATCTAAGGGGCCGCTCACATTGTATACAGCAGGGCGGCCCACCGCTGATAATGTCAGCCCGACAAAAGGATAAAATAAAGGACAGAGTGGGAAGGAAGGATCCGGGGGACAGACTGTCAGAGCCAGACTGTGTGAAGACAGGGTAGCTGTCACCTTTGAAGGTTCCTGCTGGGGCGGACCGCACGGAAGGCTTTGGTCTGTTCCAGCGAGGAGCCGTGTCTTTGCAGAGCTGGCAGGTCCCACAGCTTGATCCTCGCAGGTACCAAGCTTAGCACGCCAGTGCTAGGGCGCATGACTGACGCAGAGTCGCTGCATTAAGGGGCATCTTCACAGAGGAGCTCCTCTTAGCCTCAGCCCTCCGAAGCTGGGTCCAGCAGGGATGTGGGGGGTGAGGAACACAAGACAGCCTTGCTGTTACAGCGATGTTCAGGATATCCAATCAGGCTGGTAGCTGCAGCGTAGCACACAGACCATCTAGGACAGTGCTTCCCAGCCCGGTCCTCGGGGCCCATGGACAGTCCATGTTTCTGCTCCCTTCAACTCTCAGCTCATTCAGGAAAACAAACCACAGCACTTTAATCCAGGAGTCCAGCGGGCCCCCGGCATGACACCGGCTGAGTGCTGACAGGTGTGCAGGGGGGCATAGGAGCACAGTGTCCCCTTTCTGCTGGAGAAACCGACACCCCCAGCAGAGCACAAAGCCATCCAATGGCTGGTCCCTCCCCATACCCCCAAAATTAGACCCAATTTACCCGTCAGCAAGCACCCAATAAAGAAAAGCACAGCCCCCACCCCAAGAAGGACCACACACTCTGAGGGGGGTGTTTGTGTGACTGGGGGGGAGGCGGGGCCCATAGCAGCACACCTGGGGAGCTTAGGTTCGTTACCATGGCGCGCGTCTGTAGCCAGGAGCTGCCCCCATCCCCATGGGGAGTCGGCCATTGTGTGATCACAGGTATCCCTCACAACGATGGAGGCGAGCCAGCCGGGAGCCGGCCAGAGCCGGCCGGGGGGACCCAGGACCGCGGCCAGGGCTCGGGATGCGGACCCGCCGGTAACTGTGGGACTTTCCCCTCCAAAACGACACCAACAGAAGGCCGAAGAACTAAAGCCGACCAGAGGCAGCAGCGACAGTTAAAAGGCCGAGGACTATATTTCCCGGCCGTGGGCCTGGGGCGGCGTGGCGGACAGGAACACTCTCAATGGCTGCGAAGGTCAGCCGGGTTCGCCTTCCCGCCGCCGGCCGCGGGTCGGCCGCGTCGCACAACAGCCGCGAAAAGCATTGTTTTCCCGAACAATGGGCCACGTCCAAAGCCCGCTTGGGCTCCCGGCACGAGCTTTCATGTGGTTTGTAAGCACTGGGTCATATGCTGAGAGAAAACAAACTTCACAGGGCTGGGGTGTGGGGGGGTTGCTTAGCATACAATGAGGTGATGTCACCCTCCGGCAAGGGGATGGGGCACGTAGGTGGATGCTTGTCTCTTTGCAACCCCCCCCAACCCCGTCTGTCGAGGAAATTTTGCTTTTCCCCGCCTGGAGCCAATTCAGCAGGACCTTGGACACCCTGGTTTCCTGGTGATGCCCCCCCCCCCTCCACCAGAGCACCTGGCAAGACCCGGGCCCCCCCCCCCCACTGCTGCCATGGTAACAGAGGCTGACACAGGATTGAACTAAAGCGTTTGATGACTTTTCAGTCTCCTTTTAACTCCTGGGAATGCTGGAATACCCTTGCTGAGTGCTATGTCCCACATCCAAGTACAAACAGCCTGTGGCAAAGCCGGCCCTATGAAGCCATCCCCCACTGCATATTCTCCAAACTTTAACTTGACCCGACACCCGCCCACTTCCAAAGCAGGGACCAGCATGAGAAAACAGGCCACCCAATCAGCACCCAGGATCCATAGTAAGTGGGCGGGTCTATTCAAACCTTGAGACGAAGTAACACTTCACATGTCCGTGTTGTGCTACAGTGCAGGTAAGAGTACAGGGTAAGTACTACAGTGCAGATAAGAATACAGGGTAAGTACTACAGTGCAGGTAAGAGTACGGGGTAAGTGCTACAGTGCCGGTAAGAGTACAGGGTAAGTACTACAGTGCAAGTAAGAGTACAGGGTAAGTACTACAGTGCAGATAAGAGTACTACAGTGCAGGTCAGAGTACAGGGTAAGTACTACAGTGCAGGTAAGAGTACAGGGTACGTACTATAGTGCAGGTAAGAGTACATGGTAAGTACTAGAGTGCAGGTAAGAGTACAGGGTAAGTGCTACAGTGCAGGTAAGAGTACAGGGTAAGTACTACAGTGCAGGTAAGAGTACAGGGTAAGTACTACAGTGCAGATAAGAATACAGGGTAAGTACTACAGAGCAGGTAAGAGTACAGGGTAAGTACTACAGTGCAGATAAGAGTACTACAGTGCAGGTAAGAGTACAGGGTAAGTGCTACAGTGCAGGTCAGAGTACAGGGTAAGTACTACAGTGCAGATAAAAATACAGGGTAAGTACTATAGTGCAGGTAAGAGTACAGGGTAAGTGCTACATAGCAGGTAAGAGTACAGGATAAGTACTATAGTGCAGGTAAGAGTACAGGGTAAGTACTACAGTGCAGGTAAGAATACAGGGTAAGTACTACAGTGCAGATAAGAATACAGGGTAAGTACTACAGTGCAGGTAAGAGTACGGGGTAAGTGCTACAGTGCAGGTAAGAGTACAGGGTAAGTACTACAGTGCAGGTAAGAGTACAGGGTAAGTACTACAGTGCAGATAAGAATACAGGGTAAGTACTATAGTGCAGGTAAGAGTACAGGGTAAGTGCTACAGTGCAGGTAAGAGTACAGGGTAAGTGCTACAGTGCAGGTAATAGTACAGGGTAAGTAATACAGTGCAGATAAGAGTACTACAGTGCAGGTAAGAGTACAGGGTAAGTACAGCTGCTCATTGCCAGGGGGAATTTTTAGCCTTCCTACCATTAAATCATCTGCTGATTCCTCTTGAACGAATTACAGAACAGTTGACTGCCAATGTAAGACGATACACCCCCCCACACACACACACACACACACGCACACGCTGGCAGTTTTGAGAGAGCAGAGTTGTGGCTTCATACTGCATGGAAGTACCGACTGGTGCCACACGGGGACAGCCTCCCCGTTGGTACGTTTAACTCCCAGAGCAGCCAGTCAGACTGCCTCGGCCAGGTGTGGTCGGCAGCCCCATTCCTCACTAGCTTTTGAAATACTTTCTGATGGGGAACCACTGGGCTACATTTAAAAAATAATAATAAAATAAAAAAAATCACACGTCCCCCTCTACTATGAGTGACCACAAACAGCCCCAACCCAGCGCTCTACTATGAGTGACCACAAACAGCCGCAACCCAGCGCTCAGCGTTGCCGCAGAAGTTGAACTAAATCGCATGTGTGAAATTGGGTAAGTAATGAGCAATACATCAACGTCACCACTATCGATCAAAATGCGTTGCTCTAATGTGCACGGGAAACTTTATAATTGCTTGACTAATTGAGATTTACAAACCTTTAGTGACCCGGGGTCGGCTAAGGAGAGAGCTTGTCTTTTGAGTTCCGCGACTTTCAGCTGACATTGCTTGCACAAGTTGCCCTTTGCCTCTCTCCTTTCGAAGTGGCCCGACTCCGACGGGGTGACGGCGCCGGCGCCCTCCGGGGGCGGCCGGCTGCTGCACTGCGCCCCCTCCGCCGAAGGCAGCCTCTTCCTGGGACTGAGCTCCAGAGCCAACGGGGACTCCCTGCTAGGGCAGCCTTCGACCTTTGCAAAAGAAGGAGAGAAGAGGGAATCTCTTAGCGCTGGGAGGGGACGCTCTGGTGTTACATTTGAACGGCGGCGTTAAAGCGCACAGGACAAAAAGATGCGTCTGTCCGCGCTCCTCTTTGCGCATGAGGGTACAGACCCCGTGCGCTTCGTGCCCATGTAGGGTACAGTACCCGTGTAGGGTACAGAACCCGTGCGCTTGGTGGTGCGCATGCAGGGTACAGAACCCGTGCGCATGTAGGGTACAGAACCTGTGCGCTTCGTGCCCATGTAGGGTACAGTACCCGTGCGCATGTAGGGTACAGTACCCGTGCACTTCCACACCGATTCCTGCGAAATCATGCCCTATCGAGCACTTACAGTGAACCTGCGCTGATCGAGGTCCCGTCCCCGAGAAGCACCCGTCCTCTCCGCCCTGGACATCACTGCGGGCGGCTCGGTCGCACGTCGATCGCACGTCCGCCTTGGTCTGCGACCCGGTGGAGACTTTTTTTGTCGTTTTTTACCTCGACGCCGCTCAGAAGACGCACACTGATTAATGCATAACTGTGTAAAGGGTTTTTATTTCGGTTTCGCGGTCTGGCGAGGCGAAGCCGTCCGCAATCAGTGGAAAGGAAACATGAGATCCCCCTGGGCAGTCTCTGCGCTGGCTCACTCCCATGTCGCCGGCACGGAGCAGAGCAAAGTTTGAGCTTGGAGTTTGTGTAGGGTGCACTGTTCTAGGCATGGGTGGAGCTTTCCAGTCGCGCATTACAGGACAGGGCTCTTCAGATCGTAAATGGGACTTTCAGAATATAGGTAAACTGCATTTAATCCCCTGGATTACTCTGATTTGGATTCGGTGATATTATATATTTGCGAGATCAGTGCTGGATTACTTAGCCACGTATTAGTCATTGGTGTCGCTTGGATCGGGCGTGTGCGCGTGTAGGAGAAAGTAAAAGTACAGGTGACAAATGAAACACGCATGCAGTTCAATACACTTTAATGCAGCATGTTGCGCCCTTGCACCTCGAGCATGCCTCGGAAACGTATCAACCCGAAATCATTTTCGACCGGCGTCAGGCACCCTGCGCGGTGCCAAAAACGGCTTCGCCACCTGTTACGCTAATACTAGCTGTGCTTTTCTGTGGGGACATCGGGGCGGATCCCCCGCAGCGAAAGCCGGGGGTGCGCGCAGCACAAAGCGAGACAGGCAGCCGAGGGCGCAGCCCGGCACAACCCGGGCCAAACCTGAGTCAGGGTGGGAAATGTGTGGGCGAAAAGCATTGCAAAGACGCGTGGAAATACATGTATACATTTAGCATAATAATATTACGTTATTTAGACCTGCCTGCTTAAAGTTACGCTGGAATATTAAGAGGTAATATGAAAAATCGGCAGCTGTACTTGTTTCCCCTCCCTTATTCAACCAAGCGTTTCCTTTTCTGTATCCATTGTTGGCGTACAGATGCACTGTAACTGTGGCACACCCGCAGTTCGGGCTTCATAAACGCTTCGGAATATCGCCAGCTTTCGCCTAATTGTCTGAAACCTCAGGGGCTCAATAAAACGAGTCAGAAAACCATCCGAGCTACAACTAAATACGATCGCTGGGAACAAAAGCAGGAGCGACTCTTCTCGCGTCTACCTGTTAGACGTCGTGCCCGGAATAGCTGCGCTAATTTCCGCCGAACGTCCGCACGCCGCGATTTGCGCTCTCGGTACCGCGGAGCCTCGGCCAGACCTAACAGCGCGGTTAGCGGCCTGGGGGCCTCATTCTTGTTACTCTGGTGCCACCTTCTGGTGAATTTGCAGAATGCGCAGCATTTGCCCGGCATGAGAAATGTCGGCTAAGTTTAAATATTTAATTACACCAGTTTTAAATATTTAATGTAGATGATCTAAAATATGACAGGCATAAGCTTTGGTATTACAATATAAATTGGATTTCATTTTTTTTCCTTCGACTAACTCAATTTTGTCTGCGCAGCCGATTAAAGACCGCGCGTCACGGCGCAACTGGTAACGAATTACACTTAGAGAGTTGGAATAAAAGCAGCTGGAAGGAGCGGGTCTCATTTTAGTCTTTATTGATTACGCCACGTAGAATGCACGCGCACGCAGTGTTTTAATTGTTTTATAATATATAACTAATCAAGCTAATATTCGTTGTGTCAGGCATTGTGGCTGGGGTCCTGAACATCTAAACCCCATTAAGAGGGTCACCCGAAGAACATGGAAAACATTACACAACAAACTTATTACAATTAAAATGCTGAACCCCGCGTTAGCGCCCGTGGGGGACATCCACATATTGTACCGTGCATTAAAACGGTACCGAAGTCCCGGAGCGTCCGAGCCTGGGCGCATAAAGCGCGCATGCGCGCCGCCGTGCCACTCGCGTCTCCGGCGAGTTATAAAACGTGTGTGATGATTCTGCTCGTGCCTATCTCCATATATCTTTTCTGTGCGCAACATTCTATAACGTGACATGACCCTTAACTGTACACATGACCACCATTCCGCCTAAATCACAATGGGCTGCCCCCCCACACATATTCTACAGCAACTTGGCGTTGTAAACATGTATTTCATTTTCTTGTTCATTTATACGCAGCACGGCGCGCACCGTTACATGGTCATTCTCACTATTTTTATGCCTACAGGTGACGTGGGCATTTTCACAGTGCCAGAAATCCTCTCTTACTTCGGCGATCGGTCACTTGGGGTGTGGTGCTCGCTTAGTCCGGCACGTTGGCTTCTTTTCTAATACTGCTGCATGCATTTGTCATATTATAGAAAAGGACGGATACTGCACAGTATTCAGCCGCCCTGTCTCCCCATTCGCATCTTGCCGAACGCAGGAGGCGCAGCTCCTGCAGGCGCTGTTCGTGGTCCTGAAAGTTCGGGCTTTCGCTGCCTGTCCCCCCGACACGCGTGTGATGCTGCCGGACGGCGTTTGCCTCACCGCTGATTTCGGCATCATGACATCACGCATCAAATATCAAATATAATATATAATATATCCCCGAAGTGTGTCGATTCTTTAACATTTCGCTTAAAAAGTTTCTCGTGACTGTGTCACTAAAAGTTATTTTTTGAATCGTTGGTTATACTTGGTAACTTACCTTTGCTTTCCTTCTCAGAAGATGGCTCGTAAATCCGAAAATGATATCGGAGTCCACGAAGAAGGTGCCCAGGTCTATCAGCGTGGGCTTCGCTTTGCCAGCCCCAGGAGTCCCAGCAGAGTTGTGTAAAGCCATCCTGGAAATGCACGCAAAACCCCACGCCTTTGTCAACTTTTATATATCCCTTCTCATCTTACGAGACGCTTGGTATGTCCACCACATATCGCTCGAGATGCAATCCCAATAGACTCCTTTCGGACTCAGAACGGACGGACTCCCCCTCGAAACCATTCAAAGACCCGCCAAGGCAATCTGTTTTTGGAAGCTGCTTTCCCGAACCCAACTGTCCAGCCAACCGTGGGACCCATGCGATCCATGAGTAAATCCCGTCCTACTGAACCCTGGCACATACGCCTCTGACTTGGGGTCAGGCTTCGTCCTCCGGTGCCGCAGGTCTGACAATAAGAGCACAGGGACCCGCCGTGGCCCACCTTAAGCGGCTGTCCCTCCCCCGGCCATCCAGTGGCTCCCTTGATGTGTCATGCACGCCGACTCCCACAGCCTGTCAATCGCCGCCGCTCACTCCGCGATCGCAGCCCCACGCGCGTCCTGCCTCCCTGGCTCCCAGCCGCTGGTGCTTATTCTCGCTCGGATGAAAGGCTGATCTTACGAATGGCGTCCATGCATGCATGGTCATGCACAGCCCGCTTTGGGGGCTGCGCAGGAGACACGCTGTGCTATGGACGGGGTCGCCGTTAACTGCGCTTAATCCGAAATGGCCAGCAGCCGTATTGCAGGCACGCGAAATGACATTTTCACGCAGCGGAGCTGGGAGCGTGGCCCGGGCTGCATGGGCTCTCAGGCGCGGAGTTGCCGAGTTTCTCCGCGCCGCTCGGATCGATTCTCCGGCGGAGCCCCGCGATCGCGCTCTGACAGCGGCGATGCTGTGGCAGGGACCCGGCGGCTGGCGCACCGGCAGGGATGCGCAGACACAGCGCCCATTCCGGACAGAAGCGAGGTGATTAAAGAAGCATAAAGCAATCCGCAGTACTGCCACCGCCAAATGCCCCACTGTGCCAGTAATAATAATACTTCTTATAGACCACGTGTTCCCCAAAACCCTTTAAGATATTTACCTAAATTCAAGTTCTAAAAACGGGAATACTAGAGACAAAAGGTGGCACGCATGAAAAGTTGGGTGTGTGTATTATTTTCATATGGAGGTAGGGGACAGTGACCAAGTGTCGTGCATTAAAGACGCGGGGAGCGTTGCTTGAGATTGCAAACAGCACTGCCTGGGTCTCCTGCATAGAGGCTATAGAGGATAGTCGTGCACGTTGGCTGCCCCAGTATAAGGGGGTATCGCCCTTCGCACACGCCAGGCAGTCCCGTGCTGACGGTGTGTCACGGACGCGCACAGGTCGCCCCGTAAATATCACGCAGGGCTGCCGCTGTTACACCATCGATCTAACAGCCCGGTCCTCTTCACGCCGTGTCGGTTTGCCCGACTGATGTCTCTATGACTGCTGACGCGATTATTCTATCGCACGTACGGCTAGGACTGTGAGAAATGACCACACCGCCGCTGGCCACCCCCAGTACACAATACTATATTATACACTACCGCACTATAATATGATACACCAGACTATTATCCTTTATTGTTCTTACACATAATAAATTGCTCCGTATAACCAAATACACGCTTACATGTATACTGGGTCGGGGCCATTATAGAGTAACCTTTTACGAAAAAGATTAAAGGAAAACCAAACAACTCTGGAATAAAAGGACATAATAAAACAACGAGAAAGGCACAATAGGTTGATCCATGTGATGCATTCAACTAGTTGACGTCTTAATCTTGAAGCCACGGGGTTACATCTATACTAAGGCGTCTATTTCGAAGACAAATGTTAACTGCACAGATTTATGCTGCATGTTTAAAGCCTCATGAATCAAGCATGGCTAAGAATTTGGCGGGGTGGTGTGTGTGCGTGCGAACGCAGTTTGCGCCCGTTAATATATCACTGGGGCTCCTGCCCGAGACATCCATCTCCTCCAGGCGCCCTGCCTGCGGGGGACGCTTACCGGGACGAGGCGCCCTGCCTGCGGGGGACGCTTACCGGGACGATGCGCGGCAATCATATCGCGCGTCCTTCGTACCAGAGAGCCGCCTGGAAATCGGGGGGTCGTTTTGTACTCCCCTACATATGGATAAATCATAACCTTTATGGATTAGTCCATAACCGAATAATGGGCGGACTCAGGAGAACTGCTAAACTTTTTATACCGCCTAGCTAGAGGGGATAATGCACATAAACACCCGATTGCCAGATTATGCTTAAAACTTCTTGTGCTTCAAGGTAACCTTTAATTTAGGGCTTCCTTGGAAAAATCGAGAGGTTCAAAGAGGATCGGTGCAGTTCATCTTTACTAATTTACTCGCGTGGGTGTCTTTTCTTTTTAATGTTGGCCGCTGATTTATAGTTATGAGAACTACAGCCTGTTTTGCCGATAAAGCCGGAATGTAAGGAAACGTTTTACGGCTGCACGGCAATTTCTGTCTTTAAGAGAGTAAAACAGCCACGAGTCCCCCCTGAACACAAAGCTTAATAGAGAAGATAAAGTCAGTTATTCTTCAGCGCATTGAAAGCGAAACCCGCACATTAAGCGCTTGTCTCTTAATAAAAATCTTATCTCCTGGACACAGAGGACCTCATTCAAGATAAGCAGGCAGTCATTATCCCCGTAATAAACTAATTTCTGTCAAGCGAGCCGTAAAGATATCGTTTTCTTAACAGGTTTCGCAGGGCCACTCCCTTTGATTGTTTACACTTGGGCTTTAAAATGCGCATTATCTCTGGATAATGTCTGAACAGGACGCATTCGGATTCACTCCGAATCCGCAGGAGGCGCCCGTACACAAGGCGCAGATTTCCAGTGTTTGCCTTTGCCAATGGGAGCCAGTGAGACGAAAGGGGAGGCCCAGTGGTGCTATACTGCCAGGCGGCTTCTTATGTTTCCCATCGGCCTTTGGCCCGGGCGTCTACGGGCGTCCACCTTGTATAGTGTAATTGAATGTGCTTGTAAAATTTAACTGCTATCTTTTGTAATTCAGATTCGTTTGATTAAATTAACATCAAAATGGCAAGAAGGACGGGATTAATTGTCTTTGTTTCGAGGATGAAATCCTATCTACAAGCATACTTACTGTCCAGAGTGTTCGTTTCTTCCGATTGTCACCAAGAAAGGACATTTTGGTATTTTTTATACCAGCCAAGCATATGTGTGAAATTAAAACGTCAATTTAAAATGATCCCAAAGTCAATGATTCTGAGAACACGCCAGCAAAATTGTTGCCTCTGGAATTTATAAGCCTACTTCTCCCACTCACCTGCACACACACACACACACACACACACACACACATAGACTCGCATACCTATCTAAATGGGGACCTAAAATTCATTTATATGGGAAAAACCCTAATCACAATCACAACACCCTTATCTACTACCCATTCCTAACCTTAACCATAAGCAACCAACTTTACTTTTTTAATTTTTTGATTGCATTCAAGGTTATCCAAATGGGGACCTGAAAAGATGTCCCCAAAAGTAGGGAAATTTCAGGTTTTACTACACTTTGGGGACAATTTGGTCCTCAAATGTAATCTATGCAAACCCCCCCCCCCCCTCCGGAAATATTCCACGCACTAACAAGCATTCCACCAGTCGATGAACCGCATTACAGTTTTGATTTGCAGGATTGACAGGGGCTGCAGAGCCGATAATTACAATCCGTTGTAAAGATGATTTAGCACGTGCACTGTCCGGCTCGCCCCCCCCCCGCCGAATGCTGATGAAATCCCGGGTTCGGCCCCGAGGGACCCCCCATGCATCTGCTGCCTCCCGTGCACATACACGGAGAACACCCTGGGCTTCTCATTCATCGCGCAGAGATTCTTGGAAACCTTGCTGCGTGGCGAGATCAGGCTGGAGACGCGGCGCCCAGTCCGTCTTACCTACATGACGGATGAAGAAAAGAATTTCCTCGTCGTACTTAATGAATAATTTATTTAAACAACAAAGCTGGCGTTATTAACAATGAGCGATGAGGTCTTTGATGTCTGAAAAAGCGAATGCCTGGCGGTGTTCAGACTTATAAGTGCAAATATACGCTACAGATTAATCTGTTGTAAAACACGAACGATTTATTTCGTTAACTGGCCGGGAAAATGCGCTGCAGCCCACGTCTTTCTTGGCAATTCATTTTCAAAACATGTACGAGTTTAAGCAATTGTCAAAATAAACGACCTTTGCTAATTTGCGTTCATTCATTTCTCTTGTTCCATTTAAAAAGCCCAAACGTGTGTGGTCTCTAGTGCTGCCTCGCAGAAGTTATTTTCACAAGTGACATTTAGTGCTAGAAAAAATTTGCAGAGAGGGCCTGCTGACGAAGGGCAGTTAGATGGAGCCCTTCATGGCCACCGACGTCCAGGAGATGTGTGCTTGGGGCGATCTGCCTCCACACACCCACTCTTCTTGGCTCATGTCCTACTGACCTGGTAGTTTTTACCCCACTCGCATCATCTTAACGCTCCATTCAGACACATCGATCACTCCATCCCTCTTGCCCACGTGGTTTTCCTGGCTGTCCCCTGCCGCTGTCGTCTAAGCATAACTGTGACTGCATTGGTTAAATATACGTGTTTATAAAGTACTGCCATTGTTTTCATTTATTCTTAGTTCAAGTTTGATGCACGTGGTTTTGTAGTGATTAATCATAATGAGCAATATACAGTCATATAGGCCACATGAGTTAGCATGTCCGCGTGTCCTTGCCATCGTTCTCTAACAGCACACTGGGAGCCCGCAGCTTCCGTCACCCACGGGCCTTTCGCCGGTGGGCAAACGCAACAGCGGGCAGAAAGGGGCTAATTAAATTCTTATAGATCCGGCGCATCAGCACCAAGGGCAGCGTAGTCCCCAGTCAGAACCCCGGCCTTCCCAGAACCGGACACCTGCAGCTGAGTAACTGTCTTGCTGTGCATAAAGGTGGTCAGTTAAAAAGCATTTGAAAAATTGAGCAGAAATTGTTCTGAGACTTTATTATCGACCAAAGAGTCATTTTATTACCTCTTTAAAATATATCAGGATTTAAAAAACAGCTAATATTTATCCAACTGCTGATTCCTGTTGCAACATGGAATAATTTACATACATTTCCATATTTAGCGTATGATATTCTCGATAACTACCGCTTAAGTTATTTTTTCCTTTTGTTCGCGATTGGCAATAATCCCATTGACTAATTATATCATATTACATTTTTAAAGGTTTTGAGGCGTCGCTCAAAAAAAATAAAATTAATTAAAAACTGAGTAATTTGTTAAATAGAAATTGTTAATAGGCCCACGTGACGGCGCGAGGAGGGCCCTCGGGGCTGTAATCTTGCTTTCTGCAGGTGGCAGTCGTGCTCCAATTAACATTCAAATAACACAACGGCACGGAAAAGACTCAGGTACACTATCGATAGCATTATATATATATATATATATATATATATATTTTTTTTAAGAAACACAATTAAAACAGATTTAATACGTATCCTAACATTCTTACATAGTGGAAAAATTCTACTGAAATTACTGAAGTTAAACCAGGGGGAAAAAAAACTAACAAATGCGATTGTCCTGCCTTTAGCGAAACGCCGAGGGTCGGCCGTGCCCGCCGATTTCCCCGCTGTATCCGCTGTTAGTCCTGTAAGCAATCCCACCAGGACCGTTTAGGCTTTTCCGCAAAAGTTTGGCTTTCTTCTCTCTTCGTACTCACACGTTTCAATCAATCACCCTGATCAAGTGGTCCTAAACATTTCACAATTTTGGTAAAGAACTGTTGAACTGTTTAGAACCACTCCACCCGAGAGACCTTGCACTTTAAAGTGGATCCCCCAAATGTCGCATCCTGAACATTGTTAAAGTTAGGATCTGTAACAAAAAAAAAGTTTTATATAAATGGAAAAAGAGTAAATCGTCTTATATTTTGACAACAAACGAATTCACACAACAATCCTAATTACGATCAGGATTCCAAAGTCTTAGTTTAAAAGTTATATCCTGGAGAGGAGGCGTGCATTTGAAGATGAAATATTTGTAAAACGTGTTAAAATATTTACCTTGCACAAGGAAAGAGTTCCACCCGCGCAGCCAAAACGTTGATTGCTCGGTTTGCATCTACCTGGCTTCCTTATATACAGCGTGATGTTGGTAGGCTGTACGAGCAGGCCTCATGATTGCGACAGGAATGAAGCCTGGTCCGGTAAAACCAGCTCCATGAGGTCACGGCAGCAGCATGGAAAACTAAAATAGACTCAGATTTGCTGCGCACCTGTCTGCCCAGTTTGCTGTGAGCACGAACCTAAGACTAGTGGTTACTGTTAAGGTTGAGCCACCAACAGGAAAGACCAGTGCACACAACCAACAAGTTCTCCGGGTGATGAAGGGACATTCCTGAAAAGTTCCACTGCAGGCTTCACAGGGCTGTGCCAAGGTTTTACATGCTTTGCCCAGACCCTATGTTCTGAGTTGCTCTCCGATATCCCCGTTTTATCATCATGTCTTCGCTGTTATGATGTTTTCCTTCATATATCAGGAGTACAGGAGCATTTCGTGGCCTGTTCCGCCTCTCTGGCAGCTGCGGCCTTGAATCAGATCCTGGGCGTTTGCTGCTGTACTTTAAGTAAACTGGACAGTTGCCAGTGAAATTAGTCACCATATTAATTGGTTTTTATCATCGCCACAGTTTTGTTTGTTTTTGTTTTTACTGCCAAGGTCTGTAATTAGTGCATCTGTGACAGTTCGTACATATCAATGCAGAGAACTTAGTAGCCCTTTAATCACCTTCTTTAGTGCATCCATTCCACAGGTACTAACTTTTAACTAGTTACAGCTGGTTTAATTCCTCCAGGGGAGGCATATAAAACCTATGAACCCCAAAGCTCTAGTCACCAAGGCAACAGAAGATGAATTACAGCAGCTCTGGAACTAGGGTACTGGACCACTAAAATATAAAGATTTATGGGCAATGCAACTAATGTCAGCAAAATGATTCTGATCCTGCAGGTGTTCTTGCAAAATTTGCAACTGGACCCCCCTTGTGGTCGGAGCTATAGGGGTCACTGTCGCTGCATAATCATTGGCATTATTTTTGGATGTCTGTGGTTGTCTGAAGTACAGGAAGGGCTTTATCTCCAAAGTGGTTATCTTAAAGTGTGCACCTGGGGAGGCCAGCAAGCCAATGACCCCCAAAACAGAGCTGGCATTAGAATTCATATGGATAAAAAATATCACACTGGGGAAATTTGCAAACAACTTCATTCTGAAAAGGAGCTTCGAGAAATGGATACCCGCTACTGCCCTATTTATTTCTATTTTATTTAAATATCATAGGTTCATAAGTGGGATCCTCTTCCCATTCAGAACAGCAGCTGACCCCTCTGAAATCTGGCAGCTCTGTTCAAAAGCCACCTATCAGCTTGTTCATGCTACAGAGTGGAGAGCTAATCAACTTACTCATCAGCGAATAAAGGGCTTACATTGGGCTCTTAGCCACCGCGAAGAAGCATTTGGCAGGATGGCAGAAAGGTAACTAAATGAAATAAATCCACAGACTCCAAGCTTGGGATCTTCAGATGTTTCATCCAGCCTGCAGGGAGCGGGGCATTGACGAGAGTCTCTCTATTACAGGTGACATTTACAGCCGTCGCTTGAGGGCCAGAGGCAATCGATTTGGCTTTGCAGCGAAGCCGGATGAAATGGCAGAATATGCTCAGAAATATTCAGATTCAGTAACAGAAGCCATCGGCACTGAGATCTCATCCATGCCACCAACTACCCGTCACGTTGGGCTGGAGAGCTTGAAGAACATGGGCAATGCAGCTCATTTTCTTCAATATCACTATTAAAGGTCCACATTTCACCCATAATTTTTTTAATGGGGAAAAAAATAACAATACAAAGAAGAACCAAGTCAGGCATTTGCATGCGGCATGATGTGAAAGTCCTGTCAAGAAGATCTGGCAGGGCGACTAAAAAAGACTTAATACAGAAAACAGTTGCAGGCAGCTGCATTTATTGGTAGGTTTGTGCTCGTTTACACCCAGGTGCTCATGGAAGCGATTTCACTCACTGACACCGAATACAGATCCTCCGATGATTGAATTACTCACAATATAAAAATGCATTTTTAACTGCCACCTTCATCAGTGGGCCTTCATCTCTTGATAAGAGGTAGGTGTAGTTGGGTAGGGTTCCACACTGATCACTCACACATTCCAGCAGGGATTTCCAGTTACTTAACTGATAAGACAGCAATAAATACATGGGTCATGCAAGCCAACTGTGCAAGGAGAGATCCAAAGCCGCATGGGCCCATGTGTCCAGCCTTGCTGTCTCGATTTCCCTTCTGTGCTAAATAATGATCAAATGAGTCATACAGCATGGACGGAACGTCACAGCTACTGCTGCAAAATAAAGACCCTCAGGTCTGCATTTACAATAATCAGGATAATCACCTGTATAGATCCCCCAATATACCCCATCAGAGTAAGTGTAACAGGTCTGGGAAGAAAATGCATACAACTACCTTGAAGACGTTATTCTACCTCCCTGTTTCGATAGTGCTGAAACGACCAATCACAGTAAAGCTGGATCCAATGGCGTTGCAAGAGAAACCAATGAGGAATCAGAATGTGTGCGACAAGAGCCCCACTCTATAAGACTTTTAATATCACACTACAATTGCTTAAATTATAAATAAAATATAATCATACAACTACACAATTAGGTGTGTATCCTGCCATGGGTTGGCACCCCATCCTGGGTTGTTCCCTGCCTTGTGCCCATAGCTTCTGGGACAGGCTCCGGACCCCAGTGACCATGCATAGGACAGGTGGGTACAGAAAACAGATGGATGGGTGGAGCTCCTCATCAATGGAACCAAGGAAACAATGACCTTTTCATACTGTGTAACAAACAAGACGTTTCTCCATATAAGACGCCTTCTGACTTATATCTACAAGGTACAATAATACTGTAGGGTGAATTTTACATGGCTAGGCAGGATAGGCTACAATCTGCAAGAAGCTGCACACTTCAGAAGAAGACAGAGAAGCTAGACAGAGAGGCAGTGTGGCGACGCGCCGGCTGATCCTGTCCTCAGACTTCTCAGGGGTGCTCAGGGAAGCCTGTGAAGGC
This sequence comes from Petrocephalus sullivani, assembly GCA_026780845.1. NCBI lineage: Eukaryota > Metazoa > Chordata > Actinopteri > Osteoglossiformes > Mormyridae > Petrocephalus > Petrocephalus sullivani. Next base: position 15,205,700 of record JAODKM010000025.1, read on the forward strand.
TCCATTCTGAAACATGAGGGAAAGGCGGGACGTTACTGAGGCACACGGACACGTGGATTCCAGAGGGTATGACTGGACAGGCAGGTCCATGCAGAGAGCACCAAGGGAGCGAGGACCCAGAACACAGGCCGAAAGGAAGTGATATGTGTAAGGAGCTAATGAGGCTGGGCAATAAGTACAGATGGATGGGTATAGATGCCACTGTACTCTTGCTGGACTGGGCAAAATAGGTGAAGGCATCAGCTGCTCAGTGGGGAGACAAAATGCTGAATGGCAGCTCTGTAGGTATAGAAGGGGCCAGTGAAGGAAGCCCCAAGGTCTTACCATAACCCTGCTCTGCATTAAGAACTCAGCCACCGCTGAGTTTCCGGTCCCCAGGCCCTGTAAGAGGAACAGGTAGAGGGTAGAGAGTAGAGCTGGGAACCACCCCGCAGAAGCTCGCTTTCCGGGAAAGTACATTGTTATTGGTCACATTCTGGATAAGCCTGAAGACGCACAGAAGGGCCAAGCATAAGAGAGCACATCAGTGTCACTTACCACTTCTATGGGGGTCTTCCCGTCGTACCTGGGCATGTTCATATCAGCCCCAGCCAGATGCCACATGGCCAGACCCTCCAGGTCACCACAAGCTGCCAGGCTACAACACAGCACCCAGCACCATCCAGCATTACAAACGGACCAAACCCTCTTACAGCTAAAAAAGTTGCTTCAAGCTGAACACTGTAGTTCTGCTACGAAGGCTCATACTTGTATTTAAAGAGTCGGAGGTAACAGCTTCACAAACAAAAAGCATCATCAATATTCCTAAACTCTTTGTACTTCTGGCGCCCTGCATGTTGTCAGGATGAAGTCTTGTAGCTGCGGCATTTTATCATCAACACAGTCTTTTAGCGGGTGCTGCTTTGGCATGAGACGCATCGTCAGGCTACAGTGGTCTGCAAAGGCCATGGGCAAGTCAGCCGCAGGAAAGGCCGGTGTGACCAGGAGGAGGTACCTCACAGCAGGCTCATTACCACCGCGAGAAATTCGAGGAATGTCAGTGTGGTGCAGGGATGTAGCCCAGGCACATTCTGAGCCTTTCATAACACTGGAACATCAGGTTGGACTAGAACTCGCACTGTGTGTGTGTGTGTGTGTTTCTCTGAAAAGAAGAACTGCAGCCATGCCATGCTTCGGCACGGCTAATGGCCGGCTGTCCCACCTGCAGAGCTCAGAACCCGCCTTCTCCAGCTCGTCCCGGGAAAAGTGGGCTCCCGTCTTCCTCAGCAGCTTCACCACATCACCGCGCCTGATGACAAGGCGAGATGCAGAATGGTGGAACCCGGGATGAGTGGTGCGACGGGCATCAGAGGCACACGGTCAGGGTGACAGGCAGAGGCACACGGATCATTACGAGTGAGGCAGACAGGCACAAACACACAAGGTGTTGTGTGTGAATAAGACAGGGACAGTCACACAAGGAATTAGGAATCAGTGAGACAGGGAGCTGGCCATACACAGACACGCGGGGCACTGGGTGTCAAAGACATGCAGACTGCTAACATTCAGCGGGATGGATGCCAATAAGGCCTACACGAATCCCTTATTATTCCATGAGATTTCAGTTTATTGAGCCAAACACTTTCTGCTACTTGGTTTCAAAGCATTTCAAAAATCTCATTCTTTTTGTGGTGAGGGCAGGTTTTGGGGTAAAGAACTGCGGCTAGCAGAGTTCAGGGACATAACAAGCTAGGTCTGGACTGATATATAATTGGAAAGACAGATAAATAATCCAAGTGAGAGGTGAAGGTTGCACCCGTGTCTTCAGAAATGTACATTCACTAATGAAAAGCTCCAGTCTTTTCCAAGATGCCCTCCGGGGCCACAGCAGAGATCTCAGAAATAAGATGCAGTTCACAGCGTAGCATGCATGTATGGCTGACAGGAACTTGGCCAATCATATGCGTTCCCTGCTTTGTGTCACCCAATCAGAGCAGTCATCAGGGTCAACACGTCAAGTCGCTAAGACAGGTGGACAGAAATCTACCTAACAAATGATGTTCAGATACACGTTGGGAAAACATGACAGAAATATGTATTACAGAACAGCCGTTGAGATTTTGATTTTGAGGTAAATGTTCTGCTGTAGAGCATAATATAGTTTGTCCTGGCAAACAGGGTAGAGCTTTTTCAAAGGAGACACCGCGACAGCCCATCTCAATTTCACCACTGTTTCCCTGCTTTAAGGATACGTCAGCAGCCTGTGATCGGTCGTGGGCAGGACCGCGTTTGGGGCCACCTATGACCACGACAAGTCGCTACACTGTCACTGTCGGGCGAGCGCAGGCAGGCCTAGACACCCCCACACTGAAACTCCTGTGTCAGAGCCCGTGGTACCGTCGTGCCGGTACTTTCTGTTGAACGCCCCTGGCGACATCCTTAGGAATGGGAACCTGATACAGAGTGCTTCTCACTGTCATGCTGTGTGGGCAGAGCTCTGAAAAGTGTCCCCTGGTGTCACTTAGAGTCAAAGCACAGCGACTTTACTACGTTTAACAAATTTCCTGCTGCCTTCTTCTAATGCATCCATAATACAGGAAAGTAAACCGAAATGGTGTTTTACCCACTATGTGCAACTAATGTAATTACTAGCAAATTTGTTTACTATGGTAACAGAATGGGCTTAAACTGAAAGGCAGTGTAGATAAAAAGTGAGTCTGCTAAGGAACCTAATAATATTTATAGTAATAATAATGATAATAATAATAATGATAGAAAAGAGTTATTAAAATACATGGCATTGGTATACCTTCACATGAGAAGTATAAGAAGTTTTAAAGAAATGTGTAAAAGTTTCAAAGAGCTTAACACCCAAGCAGCCTGAAGATCGTGTTTATGAATGTAGAGGAATTTATGCTAAAGTCAGTATAGGCATCACGGCAAATGTTGGCAGTTTCGCCTTGCCACCCCCGCAAAGCACCTCCCTCGCCGGCTGCCCCTGCCCAGCCCCGGACCCAGGGTCCACCATCGCCACGCTGCGAGTGGCATTGCGTGGTATCGGCCTGCCATGACTCGGCTGCAGCAGGTCAGTCTTGTTTGAGGTGACATGTCCCTCGCTGTTAGGGTGACGCGTTCCATGCGTGTACACAAAGGAGGAAACGGATTCGCCTTTGTCACAAAAACAGGCCTAATCTTCTCGCATGACAGAGACTAGTCTGTTTTTACATCAACGTCTGTCATCTACTGCTACGGCATGAAATGCAGGTTTTACAGGGAGGGGGGGCGGGGCCGGGCTCGCGGAACGGCGATTAGGTTCGGGGGTAGGCCAGGAATTCCACCTGCTTATCTGCAGGGTTTCTGAGGACAGGCGAGCGATGGCCATATGCTGGAGATGGCACAGCAATGCAGGGCCCCTGGGGACGGAAGTCAGCCCGGGGTCAGTGCAGGATCGGCCTGGGGTCAGTGCAGGATCGGCGCGGGGTCAGAGTGGCGGCTTGAAGCCGAGAGTGAAGCCTTCCTTCTCCCAGTCACCTGACGGGCCCCACCCCGCCTTTCCACACAAATGACAGCGGCCTGTCTGTACTTGTCACACGGGGCGAGCCACCAAGACGAGCATTAGTCAGACCATCATTTTACTCGTTTTCACAACTAGCTATTACAGTGAAGTGCACCAGTTCGCATCTCTACTGGAACTTGCACCTAAAATTGACTAAATGCCAACCCAAGCCTCAGCCTTTGTCCTAATTTCAACCCATATCACAACACTTACGCCAACCGAAAATATAACCGTAACCCTAAGCCCCAACCCTAATGCCATCCCTGACCATAACTCTAATGATATTCTAAACCTACCTTAGCCATAATCCTAATCCCAACCCTACCTCTAATGCTAACCGTAACCATAGCACTAAAGCCAACATGAAGCCTAACTCCAACTCCAATAATAAACACAACCCTAACTATAGCCCTAACAGGGATTTCAGTGTAGTTTACAATGAAGGCCTAGGACACCCTAAGTGGTGTGTAGATAATTTAAGTGGAGGATACCCACTTCTCCAGGATTTTTAATGAGTTCTATGCTCTTTCTTTGAAACACCTTCAGATTATTTCCAGAAGTCCTCCAGACAGTGGTTGGCCAGGAGGGAGGCAGAAAGATAAATAATAACTACATACTATCCAAACTCCCCAGCATGGGATGGAACCCACCTGAACTGGACTGCGTTATGCAGTGGCGTGTTGCCGTAGCGATCCTTGGCATAGACGGTTGCTCCATGGCCCAGAAGGTACTCCACCACATTGTAGTGGCCCTCACAGGCAGCGATGTGTAGCGGGGTACGGCCATCGTAATCCTCCATGCTCAGAGTGCTGCCCTGGGGGGGGGGGGTGAACCAGCAGCCCACATTACCCACAATGCACCGTGTTCAAAGACTGGCCAACTATCACCCAGCTAGATTACATTTAATCATAGAACGGTTGCCCTATTATAGTATAAAATCACAGGTAGTTACCATTCAGTGACAAAAATCTGATCTTAAAAAAAAAATCAAATAAATAATAATAATAATAATAATAATAATAATAATAATAATAATAGGGAGGGCTGTCTGTGTTTTTCCAGATTGACAATACATTATAATGTGGAAACACAGGAATCTATTCATTGCTTGGCTCAGGCTGAAACTCATTACAAAAAAACATATTTTGAAACATCCATAAAACATTACTTGCCTGCTGCTGTTTAATGGCAGTGATCGAACTGAGCAGTCCGTCACCTTAATGGCACAAATAAATCCTCATTCACGTTATCAGTCCGCAAATATTACCCTAGTTCCACAACGTGGCCCTGATGAGCTCCAGCGCTGGGCTTACAGAGGAGTAATGAGAATAGTTCGTGTTCACATTAATTCATTGGTGTGCTATGAAGATAATTTACTATGTTTTATGAAGCTTTTCCCATTTCTGAAAATGCTCATTAGCGCTAAACGCAAAGACGTGCCCATAAATGTAAAATAATTACTTTAAATGACTTGCACATTAGCGCAGCGCAACGCTTCACACTTTAACGCCAAATATGAAACAAATGGAAGACATATCTGGTCTAATTTATAATACAGGGGCCCACAAAATGCTCTGTGTACAGCCCCCCCTTTGCTACTGAGCAGTGTTTATCGGCAATCCCATTTTCAAGCTTGCCGAAATTCAGAATTTCTGGGCTCAACACAGCAACACCTCTTGGTTTCAGCTTAGGTATGCCAGGCGTCTGTGACCTGACCGAAGACACAGGGAATGCTGGGAATTCCTAGTGCCCACATTCTGGCTCGACCAGCTAAGGCGGTCCAACTGGTGAGAGAGGCCCCGAAACGGCCAGGGCACGCCACACGCCTGTCTCCCACAGCCCCCCGCCTCAGTAACCTCGCAGGTCCGCTTGCACCTCATCTGATGGACGTTTAACACCGCGATCAGTGGGGGGAGTTACCATTCTCCGGATAGCTTCCAGAGCTTCAATGTCGCCAGTCTTGGATGCGGCACAGGCCAGGGTCGGGTTGAGGGCATCGCGAATGGCCTCCAGCTCCTAGGAGACGATGCGGGGCCATCAGCTCGTTCGGGGCGGACAGACATGGCCAGGCGATTGGGATGGGGACGCACCTCCTTGCAGCTGGCACTCAGGCACTCGGCAATGATGCGGATGAAGCGGTTGTTCCGCAGACAATACCGGGTCTCGTCCAGGTGGGTGATCTCCCCCCGCAGGTTCTCGCTCAGCATCTGAGGTCAGAGGTGAGAGGAGCAGGAGTGCCGAGGGCCACCTCGGCTGGTACGATCCGGAAAAACCAGACAGGAAGGCGGAAGATCACAATAGCAGGCTTCTAAATAAATAAGGTGTGGTAACATGAAACATGTCACGCACACAGGTAAATAGGTAAGCATGTGCAAAAGGAAGGGAAAAGATGCGATTTGGTCGGCAAATAGCTAAGCAGGCAAAATAATATAAGTAGGTAAAGTGGCTGAGCAGTGAGGCCCAGATCTCCATGGCTGCCCCTCGTTCTGGGTGTGTGGAGTTTGTTCTCCCCATGTTGCGTGCATTTCCTCTAGCTCCTGTAGTCTCAGAACCCCAGAAAGGGAGGCTAGGCTATGCCGTGTCTCTAAATTGCTGGCTGTGTGTGACTGAGGATGCACTGGACTCCCATGCAGAGTGGCCCCTGGCCTGTGCTCTGGGCTATCTAAAGGCAGGTTAATGGTGCGGTAAACAGGTGTGCTGTTAGGCTCCGTCTGCATGTGGAGGCATGTCCCACGTTCTCCACACAGCACACGCTAAGGATCCACCTGCATGCACATGGTTGTGACACAACCTGAAACGCTGCAGACTGAAAAACCAGTTCCTCCGCAGTGATGGTGACCAGTGACATTCCAGCCCCGCTGCCAAAAGGCAGCCAGAGGCCTTTATGAGCGAGGCAGTCTTCGGGGGGGTACGTACCTTCCTCTTCTCCTGCATGCTGAGCTCCTCCTTGGCCAGCACATAGGACAGCTTGGACAGGGCCGCCTCCGGGGTCATGTCACAGCCTGGCACCAGCCCCGCGTCGCTCAGAGCCTGTACACAAGCGCACACCCAGTTTGCGATTGTTCCCCTGACCGATCGACATGACACACATACCGCAACTGCGCACAACAGCTGCAGCCAGGCACTAAACGAATAGGAAGAGCGGCACTCCGAGACCGGCGTGGGCATTCGGCGTGGGCCTGGGCCGCTGCTGTGGTGAGTCAGGGCTGCCTCACAAAAGGAGGCACGGAGGCAGCCTCACAAAAGGAGGCACGGAGGCAGCCTCACAGGAGGAGGCACGGAGGCAGCCTCACAGGAGGAGGCACGGAGGCAGCCTCACAGGAGGAGGGACGGAGGCAGCCTCACAGGAGGAGGGACGGAGGCAGCCTCACAGGGGGAGGCACGGAGGCAGCTTCCACTCACACTACCTGTTATGACTCGTCCTCTTGCTCTCCCCATTTGCAGCCAAACACGCTTATCCACATGTGTCGAGTCAGGCCTAGGGTGTACGTGTGTGCATGCGTGTGCAAGCGTGTGTACCAATCTCATCGGCGCATGGGGAGAGAAGTCCCTGCCCCAAGAGGTTATGGGTTTTAGAATGCTCCCATGAGACGTCAGGCTCTTCTGCTGGACACTGGGCCACTGGGCTACTTCTCCCTGGAAAGGTGACAGGGCGCCCCTGCTAATGGGACAGGCTGCAGTGTGTGTCAGGTGAGCTTCCAAGTGATATCATGAAGGAAGCAATGCTGAAACAGAAATGCTGGGGGGGGGGGGGTGTCGTTAGTCCAAAAATCCCCCCTGCAGCACTGCCTGGCAAAGTACGCCCATCGCTTACAACATACTTAAAGCCAAGCACCACTGTGGAACCATGCCATAAAAAGGCAGCTTTCAGAGTCGAGGAGCGTGAGTGAATATTAATGAAGGAGGATTTTACAGCCATAATTAAATGCTACCATTGCTTCTGAGAAAATACTGAGGCTACAGAGGCACACGTGGGTGGAGGGGAGGAGAGGGTAATGCTGACTGACGTCGCTTCTGAGCTGGCTGTCACCTTCCGGCCATAACAGATGGATTTGTAAAAAGAATTGAAAATACAACACTCGAGTCACATGACAGGGGTGGCATATAGTCATGTGTGTGGTAGTGTGTGGGATAGTAGCCAATGAGAAGCAGAGAAATGGGTGTGGGTACCTTGCCCGTGGCGTATCTAGTGGTCACGCTGCCCCGGAGGCACTGGGTACAGTTGATCATGATGACGCCCCTATCGGTGGCCTTGCCGAACTCCTCCAGGAGGTCAGCGAGATTGTTGGGGGCATTGCCACTGCCGTAGGTCTCCAGGACGATGCCCTCCATGGGCGGCTGTAGGAAGGCCCGGACCTGCGGGACAGAGAGGGCAGGGCAGGATGCCACAGTGCCGCCCATCTGGCAGAGCAGCCCTGGAGCTGTCCCCACCGATCCCAGCCTCAGGGCTTACACCATCCTCCCAAGGTCGTAGAGGACTTTGGGAAGACTCCTGTCCGTCACACAGTAACACCCCCCCCACCCCCCCAGAGGGAAACTACCGTCTGATCCACACACACTGCGGCAGGCAGAAACATCTCCTTAGATAACAAAGAAGATTCTAATGAATTAACTGTAACTGTAAAAGCTGCCAGGATCCGTTGCCTGCTTAGAACTAGCCTGGATATGGAAGGGGGGGGGCACGCCTCCCCCCCCCCGCATACCCACTCATACACCAATGAGCTTGACTCGGCTTGGCCAATGGGCCCAGGGAGGGAGATTACACGGTCTTTAATAATAAAAAAAAAATGCCCCCCGCTGTCCCCAGCCCATCTGCTTTCCACCCTCCCTGCGACATTAAGCCTGTCCCCCCCCTCCCCTGGGCCCCTGCCTGGCATCTGGAAATGTGGAGGATGGGTGTTTTTAGAGGGGGGGGGCACTGTAAACACCAAGGCGTGAAGCCAGCTCGCCAGGGTTGGGGGGGGGACTCATATGAAAGTGTGTACGAAATGACTGTGGCATGTGAGGGGGGGGGGGGGCCCGCCCCGCTTCCCCCTGTCCCTTCCAAGGCCCCCCCCCCCCCCCCCCCCCAAACGGCCCCCCCCCCCCCCCCACCCCCCCCGGCGCGCCGCCGAGGCGGGTTTCTCCCTACTCTTTAGAAAGCGAAGGCCCCGTGGGCTGGGGGGGGGGGGGGGGGGGGGGGGGGGGGGGGGGGGGGGCTTCTCGGCTCGACGCGGCGCTGGT
>JAODKM010000025.1:15216642-15271776 GCA_026780845.1 Petrocephalus sullivani
GGGCCTGACCACAGACCTGACTGTGTACCAGCAATGCCGCGGGCCTGACCACAGACCTGACTGTGTACCAGCAATGCCGAGGGCCTGACCGTGTACCGGCAATGCCGAGGGCCTGACCGTGTACCGGCAATGCCGCGGGTCTGACCACGGACCTGACCGTGTACCGGCAATGCCGCGGGCCTGACCGTGTACCGGCAATGCCGCGGGCCTGACCACAGACCTGACTGTGTACCAGCAATGCCGTGGACCTGACCGTGTACCAGCAATGCCGCGGGCCTGACCGTGTACCGGCAATGCCGCGGGTCTGACCACAGACCTGACTGTGTACCAGCAATGCCGTGGGCCTGACCGTGTACCGGCAATGCCGCGGGTCTGACCGTGTACCGGCAATGCCGCGGGCCTGACCGTGTACCGGCAATGCCGCGGGCCTGACCGTGTACCGGCAATGCCGCGGGTCTGACCGTGTACCGGCAATGCCGCGGGCCTGACCGTGTATTGGCAATGCTGTGGCCAAACTCACAAACGGAGCGCAGCGACCCACAGGCGACAGCGTGCGAGGCACGTGAGCACACCTGCTGCTCTCCCATTACTGAACCACCCCAGCAGGATTGGAAGGAAATTCCCCCGTGACTCAGACTCTGCTCCAACAACATCCCGCAGCACGGGTGGAACGATCTCTGACCGAAACAGCATTACACAGGGCCACCTGGCTGCGTGAGTAACAACACGCCGCTGTTCAGCTAATTGTGAGGAAAAACTGAAATAAAGTAATGGAGAAAACCAGAGTATTGCTCGCTGGATTTAGAAAGGAACAGAACAGGAAGCCAAGTCTCTAAAACGAAGAGCCATAGCTAAGACACAGCCCCACGAGGAACAGGAGCTGACGGCCACTCACTTTTGACATCCACCTCGGCATTCGCGAGCGGTGGCAGGTTTGGGGAGGAGAAAGCGTTGAAGCTCCCAGAATCCACCTTTGTGACACGATTACCCCTGTAGAGTTTGTGGTGGAAATACAGGCAGACCTGGAGGCAAGAGACAGGGAGTCAGGCTGGGGCGAGTTGGGCTTTCCGTCGGGCACAGGCTGTAAGCCTGACACGCCGTGTGCCTGCAGAAAGCATATGGGGGGCGCACCGCCTGGGAGGGGGCAACTGTGACGGCCCGTTATGGCCGTGCTATTGTGTCTGTGTGTCTATGGCGTCTCCAGGTCAAAGGGCAGGGAGCGGAGAATGTCACCAGTCTTGGGGCTACCGCTCCGTGTCTGCATGGCTGTCTGCGTTCAGCCCCGTCAGACGGGTGTTTTAGAGAGGCTTCTGCCTCCGATTGGCTGGGTGGAAGCAATGCCACCATTTTTGGGAAGAGCCAGCCGTTTGGCAGGCAATACGTGGGAGGAGCTAGTCAGGACTTCAGATGAAACATTCACACGCAACGCTACGGCTGATGCCTTCAGAATATTGCTGGATACAGCCTGGCCATTTGGAGAGCACCTTCGAAAAAAAGACCATAATGGCGGACGTTTCTCCTCACTGCAGTGTGCTTTTTTGGGGGTTATGTGACAGGAAGTTGATGTATTCCAGCTAAGAAAGTCCCACACGTACCTCAGGAATCACAAACTGCCCAGCGATCAACAGCGCCCCCAGGAGGTTGTCCCGGCCATCGCTCCTCATCTCATAAATCGGCACCTGTGTGGAAATAATCACATCCAGATAAGTTATGATTTTCTCTAAATATGATTAGAAATAACAGCCCCCAACAGGGGGGCGGAGAGGCAGTGGGCAGTGTACCTGGGAGCCTGTGAGGATGACTGGCTTGCCCAGGTGCTCGAACATAAAGGAGAGGGCAGACGCTGTGTACGCCATGGTGTCGGTGCCATGCAGGACCACAAAGCCATCATACTTCTCATAATGTTTCTGGGGACAGCCACCAGGAAGGGCAACAGCGTGAGTGCTACGCTAATGAGCACAGCTCCTTTCAATGCTGCAGGCAGGCACACAGTTGTGATACCTGACTGCCATCTACTGGCATAAGGGACAAACTACAAGTGAAATCTACTGAGACCAAGTACCTCGATGTCCTTTCCAATCGTAGCCCAGTCATCCGTGGTCATATTGCAGGAGTCCAGCAGTGAAGAATATTCCAGGACAGTGTACACTACCCTCTTCTCCTTCTTGGAGAGCCTGGAGGATTGTGGGTAGGGAGAGGAACGGGACACCGGGCAGAGAGAAACGATCCATTTGAGAAGCGGCACTGAAACTGATCCGGCCACCATTGGCAATGCCCGAGAGGTTAGGGACAAGGCAGCGAGCGGCCCAATAATCGACCATCGGACCAGCGGTCACAAAGGCGATCTGCCAGAGCGGAGCGGCTGGAGAATAAAGACAGATTTTCAGCGGTGCCTCCCTGCTGCTTTCGGATGGGGGGGGGGGGGGCAGGACGATGACAGAAAAAAAAAAATCAATTCTGTCCGTTTCTGTTCTTTTTGGAGACGGGGGGTTCAAATTGTTAATGCTAGATGAAAATCTTGCCTGGATGTAAATGAGCTGCTCTAAGTCCAGAACAGACAGTGTGGAGGGCAGGGGGGTTATGGATGCGGAGGGGAACGCTCCGATCCGCCATCAAAGCCAGCAACTCGCCTCACCTCCTAGTAAGACATTTGTGTCCCAATTAAAAGGGAGTAGACCCCCCCCCCCCAAAGACTGCACATGCCCCAAAGTGGCATTAAATTCACTGTCCCCACCCCCCAGCATCAGATAATCCCATGGAAGGCCGCTAAGCAGCTCTGAAAGGATTGTCTTTTTAATCTGCCGTTCTGAGACCAAGACACTGGGACCCCCATTAGCATACCAGCAAGGCATGGATTGGGCGGGGGGGCTTCTTTATAGGGGTTCGGTCAAACACTGGGGGTACGACCCCCATCTCTTGCCAACTGATAGTGATAATTATCCTCCGACTCATGAGATGCCACCATGACAGTCTGGGTCTGTAATCTCTAAATGACAGCAGGCACTGAAATCACAAATCATTCCCCTCCCTTCTAGGCACTAGGGTGACGCGGCCTGGCAGCTGCCCAACAAGGGGGGGTCTGGGAATTTGGACGTGAGGGTGTCCTTCTCAGAGACCCGCCCGGGTGAGACTGCAGTCCCTGATACTGCTGCCCACGGGGGCGTGTCGCCTCCATCTTTCAGCATCGACAGTGAATGCTGAATGCAGTGAGAGCCGTATGCTGAGGGCACAGAGATGCAACCCCCCCATGACCATTTTAATTATAGCAGCCATAACATCTTTGTATGCCCCCTACGGATGCTACAGGTCACAGCTGCTGGGCTGTGTGTTATGGAGAGAGCTGGTGCCGCAGGCCTAGCAGGGGAGCGACAGCCAGGATCCAGCCACACAGCGGGAGCCTGAGAGCCCCCAACTGCCTCACCAGGGCTCCATCTGGTAAGAGGTGGGGGGCACCTGACCGGAACTCTCAAGCAAGATCTCTTCCGCCTGCAAAATTCCTTCCCCCTGTGAAGAATCACTCAGCTGTTTCAGCGACACGTCACAGGGGGAAGAAATTTTGCAGGCGGGAGAGCTCTTGCATGAGAGTACCACCCGAGACCACATGCTCCGCACGCAAGCATTCGCATACGGGGCACACAGGGTCTAATCCACACATGCACAAAGACACTAACCCTGCCATGCATTCAGCAACACACACTGACACAAGATAGTGTAAGATATGGGTGGATGTGTTTATCCTAAACAATAAAGGCTACTGTAGTGCCATGCCATGCCTTATGAACGGTGCTTGGAGGCAATTTCATCCTACAACAGGGCACTGACCCAGAGCACTCAGGTGGAGGGAAGGTTGAGAAGCAGGCAGCTGGTATCCTACCTGTAATGGACTTCCCAGAGCACTTTCTGGATTTTAATCCGACTGAGCTGTTATGGGAGTTGTTAAAAAAGTACTCATGAAGCCAATCAAAAGTAAGGATTCTTTGATGAAGGCAAAGTCTGAAGCACGAAATCATAATTTCATCTGCAAATCATCTTGTGAAGTTCTAGATTGCATTTTCTATTCATTTTGCAACATATTTGATGGATAAAAGTATTAGTCTCATGGAAAACACGGAACGGTTTTAGCGATTCCAAACTTTTGAATGGTAGTGTATGTACAGACACAAAGACATTAGGGCCGCAAAAAACTATTCTTAGTCAATTAATCATGCGATCAGGCGATCAACTAAACAATTAGTTGGGCCAGAACACTGGGTTTAGTACAAATGCTTTACTAACAAAAACACCCAGAGGTTCATCCTACAACAGGACAATGACCCAAAGCACCTGGCCAAAGCAGGCAAGAGCTACTTAGGAAAAGCAGTCAGCTGGCATCCTGGTATTCACTGGGGGGAGTGTCCTGGCTGATTTTGTTGTCAAAATTTCAAAATAGTGTGGTGTAATATGTTACTGTAATTCCAATAAAGCCTAGGAACATTAAAAATGTTCATAAACTGCTTGTATTCGTGCTTGTTGTCTGGTGATATTATTGCTGTGCACATGCCCTGACCATGACCGTCTCTGTTTACAGACAAATGTACTATATAAACAAGCGTGTGCACGTCACAGCATGCAGTAAAGTGAAGTATGAACCAGGCTTAACACACGAATGCTAATGCGGCAAGGTGGTCATGTCATTACACACAATTTACGCAGCAAACCACAAAAAATGCAACCAACCAATGTCAAAATTTTTTTCCTTTATATAAGCAACAATTTTTATTGACGTTATTGGTTAGCTCAGACACAGTACAGACTAGCTCTTCCTGACCATCTACTGCAGATGCCATTTGCACCCTGCTGTCAGTATTGGCAATTCTGGAAAAATGTCAGGGCGAGCCCCACTGCATTCTGCTCAGATGTCGAACGTCAGCATGACGTCACAGCCGCGGTTTGAATGTGGCGTTCAGACCCTACAGGCACTGGCTAATGCTAACGCTTCCAGCTCAGAAGAGTGTGAGGGTATGAGCATTCTATGAAGCGGGGTGGGCAGCCCTCATGCATCACGCTCATGCAAGAAATCCTATGACAAATCTATATTATTCCATTGCAAACCTAAAATTAGCTACATCAAAAGTGCTGGGGTATTTTGCAATCCCTACAATCCCAACTATTTACAAGGTAATAAAACTGTTACATACATATAATTGAATGCACAGAATTATCTTGAATTGAAAATCTCACGCCAGCCAGCTGCCCAAAGTTGGCCACCTTGCAAGAAGTGTATGCTGAGATGTCATAACAGATACACATGCAATCCTGCTAGGTAGAGTCTCTCTATAAAAGAGACAGACCCTTCTGGCACATTCAGGTAAATGATACATCACACAGGGGTGGAGGAGATACCTACAGGCCACAGTTCTGCAGAGAGAAGGCAGACAGTCTGGCAGTAAACCAGAGCTCACTGGTTTACAGCAAAGCCCCAAAGCAGAAACAGCACAGTTGCACCCACAGAATTCTCTTGATTCTCTGCATTATATTTTCACATATTTACAAGGTGCAGTTGCCAAAAAAAAGAACAATAGCATGAAAAACATCTGCGACAATGAGGTGTTTGACACCACTGACAGTCGTCTTACCAGAAAATCTGTCGCAGGAGAAGATAAGAAACAATATGTTAGGAATGGAGGAACTAGCTAGCAAAGTTAACCTCGGAAGCTGTTAATTTTTAAACCGTCACTCAGCTGGCAAAATGCTGCCCAAACAACTGCTGATAAGTGTACCACAGGAAGGATGGCAAGGTGCAGCTCCACCTAGGATGACAGGCGCAACCTAAGCACGGCTCCACAGACATGAAACGCTGTAGCGCTCATCTTTAGGCTCTGCAAAGGCTCCATCACAAACTCATGGAGTCTCGCACATCACTGCAAAGACAGAAAGGCAGACCTCATCTTCAGCCTTCTGCTTTGCCATGGTCTTCAGACTCCTGACATACTGTTCATGCTCCACCATGAAGACACAGAGCACACTGTCAGTAGCCATATCACCTGCAGCTCAGACTGGGTAATCTGTCATATGCTAAGCAAGTTTGGGTCTGGCCAGGACTTGGATGGGAGACCAACTAGGGAAGCTGGGCTGCTGCTGGAAGAGGTGCCGGGGTGGGCAGCAGGTTACCCATCCTGTGGTCTGTGTGCATCTCAATGCACCAACGAAGTGATGGTCACTCTGCACTGTAAAAACAGTGCCGTCCTTCAGATGAGATGTAAAAATTAGGGCATAAAAAAAGTTCCTGGGCATCGTAGGAAAGAGCAGGTGTGGTACCCTGGTGCCCTGGCTAAAATTGCCCCCGGTACCCTGGTGCCCTGGCTAAAATTGCCCCCGGTACCCTGGTGCCCTGGCTAAAATTGCCCCCGTAACCCTATCAAATCTGGCCTGCTAATCATCCAAGATATCTAATTGGTGAATTCTCTCCTGCCCCTTCACCACCTTAGCTACTGCGGTGAGCGCACTGGTGCAGAATGGCTGCTGTCAGATCAGCCAGGTGGGGGCTACACAGTGGCTCCTCATTAGTTCTGTAAAGCACTTTGGACGTCTTAGGAAAAAAAGCATTATATAACATTCATTGTCAGTAGACTTGGTTTGCAGGTGCACAATTTTTGTCTGGCTTCCTCTGCAGATGAGTTTGACATGTCCTTTAGGAAGGCTGATTTACAGCGGTGACGTAATGGTTAGGAACACGACTGTGTAATCAAAAGGGTGCGGGATCGAGTCCCTGACCTGCAAGTGCCACTGAGGTATTCTGATAAGGTACCTCCCCCAAGCACTGCTCTCTGGGTGCTAAAACAGCTGTCCGCTGCCGCGTCACGATGCCACATGGGTTAAATGCAGAGGACACGTGTTGTTGTTGTTGTGGTGTGTCAACAGTAACAATTAATCACCTTTCACTAAAGTGCACTGAATGTTGAATGTTAAACCCTATAATTAAAAGAATACCTATGTATTTGTATACAGATAGTATACAGCTTTATCATTAGATGTTTATAGACTCATGTAGTCAAAAGTCGGTTAGATCAGCATTTCCTAACCAGGTCCTCAGGGACCCACACTCGTGTTTTTGCTTCCCCAAAACGTCCAGCCAGACAGTCTGCATGTTAATGACACACATATCAAACAGGCCGCTGTCCTTGGGACAGTGTGTACTTACGGGAGGACCAGCGTATTGTCAGAGGGGCCGTAGCAGTCATACAGACAGGTCTGCTGGGCATACTGTTCGTCATGCAGTATGTGGAACCTGCGCAGGGCCTTGACCAAGGCGTTGGGTTCTGGAGAGAGCACTGAAGACCGGAAGGGACATACACAACACAGCAAATCAAAAACTGGAAAATGCACTATTCCTCACCCACCTCCTGATGCTACGTCATGAATCAGTGGATTATAAACAAAGGTCAAGCTGTGTATGTCAAAAGACAGACCCTGGCAGATGTTAGCCATGATGTACTAGAATTGGACATAGGTGGGCGGTTAGCAAATGGAAATTTAAGCTGGACACAAGCATAGGCTGCAAGGGTGGGCTCTAAATATAGGACCTGGGAGGTGTGTCCAACAAAAATACGCCCACTTTGTCCAAGGGTGCCCTAACTTTCCAAAGCTGGAAGTATGTTTACAGGCAACTGCAGCCTGGACATTAAACAGCAATGACTCTTCACATTAAACAGCAATATATTAACCAAATTCATTCATCAAATACTGCATTATACATGATGGGCGGCTGGAAGACCCCACAAAGATGACGAAGTTGGGATTATAACCAAGGAACTACTTCACAGCCTCAAAGAATTCTGGGAAGGCGTACAGCACACTCTTCATTTGTGGAAGAACAGAACCAATGGACTTATTTCCCTATTGAAAGTTACCACAAATGAAAAGGTCTGATCCATGTGGGCCATTCCACAAAACGGAAGTAGATTGGCTGAGCTACTCATAGCTGCTTAAGACAGACCCAGAACTACACCAGCTCAGAATTAGCATGCTCCCCATTATAGGCTCCATATAGAGTCAACCATCCCTAATAGTGCACTGCTAGTAATGCTTCTGGTCATTTGCACTATGCGCAAGAGAAAAACAGGTCTATCCTTAGCGAATGCAACTGAAAGCTGTAACAGTGAGCTACCCCCACCACCACTGATAGTTATCACAGGGAGTAACCAGGGCAAGCTGGTTTCAGGAGATAACGCTACTACAAATCATGTTATATCTAGTGTCTAAATAAGACCTTTGTTGGGGTATTAATGACTGCTCTGAGACCAGCGTGGAAATATAAGTCTGTGTGAGGGTGTGTGTGAGAATGGGATCTGAACCTGTTTCCACCTGCGTACAGTTCTGCAGTTGGACAGCAATCCTACACGGGATTATCTGAACCTGAACATACTGGGTCATATGTCTAACTGCTTAAGCACGAAACTATTTAAACTGCGCTCATTCAACCAGGAAAGAACTTTTTAAGGTGTGTGGCAGAGCGGTCAGAAAAGCTGCAGGACACACCCTATCCGGTTTTCACAAGAATCCAAGGCAAGACCGATTGCCCCATCCTGCTATTAGGTCACTTACACTGTCTGCACGCAGCAGTGACGTCACGGGCGCGCGCGGGGCATTCCGGGAACACGTGTTACATAATTGACAATGGAATTCTGCATCGTAATTGTTGCATTGTTCGAGTTAATCTTCATAGGAATATTGTGCAATTAAAGTAGTGGGGGTATATAATCGTGTCGTAATTTAACAGCATACCTTAATGTGAAATAATGCAGTGTATCAAATATTTTTATTATTTCCTCCAAATTATCTACGTGATCAGCCTAGGGCAATAGCAATAATGCAACATGATGCAATTATAATTACGGATTTCACTAGACAGGAAAGTGTCTTTCTCCAAGCAAAACCCCTTTAGCCATTCTATGTGCAAAGCGCAGTACTAGATCGCGCATCTCGCCCTGGCAGGGAGCCTTTTCTGCCATGCCACGCATATTCCGCGTCTCTAGGCGGGCAGACCGGCTCCGCGTTACCGTTATTATGGTACGTCATGCCGATGGTCCCGCCGGTATTGATGACCAGGACCCGCACTTCAGCATCAGGACACCGCTCCAGACTCACGACACTGCCGCTGCTGGACAGCCTCCGCCGGCGGCACTGCTGCGGCGCGCCGCTCCGATGCGCGCACGCCTGGGGCTGGGAAGCGCCGCCGGGCTCCTGCTGATTCAGGCAGAGCTGGGAAAGCGCCCGTCCGAGGGAGGGCATCTCGGTGCCACCGGAGGTAAGCGCACAGCACGGATTGCCGGCCGCCATGATCGCAGCGTGCGAAGCGAGAGCCGCTCTTAAAGGGCCAGTCCCCGGAGTGCGGCGGGCGCCGTGCGCCCGGCGCTTATAAAGGCATCCGGACGCGCTGAGGCATGCAGCAGCCATCCGGACGCTGACCCGTGTTGTGGTAACGCACATCGGGCGTAATGCACACATGCTGGCCGTGAAGGTTACCGAGATTCTTCACGGAAATGGGACCCTGCCCGGATGGCACTGAGCTGCAGTCGCTAGATAGTCATTTTATGGAACATAATTCTGTCCACATCAATAAATATGTATAACAACATTTAGTATTTGTGAAGTCATATATGTATAAGTACATATCTAAGTATATACATATATGTGTGTGTGAGATTTGCATAACCCAAGGGGCTGTGTTCTGTGTAATATTTAACCAGCAGTGCGTTTCCACTTCACCCCAGTTGGGTTGTTTTTAAGCCAACATGGGGCTGCGGCTCTGAGGAAATAAAAGAGTGGAAAATACATGCCAACTTCAATGATTTTGATTTTGAAATAAACATATATTCATCCACCCTTTACCCAAAGGGGTATAATCAAAATTTACAAGCATTTTCATAGGTCAGTAGTAATGACTCTTTATCCCAAATACTGTAGGCCTATTGCCAGTTCGTATCAATTTACACTTATTAGAACACCCCACCCACCTTAACACACCGGAGGCCTTAAGTCAGATTGAGTGCGGAAACGAAAGAAAAAGTTTGTGCGTATCGCCGAGGGCTTAATAAAGTCCACTTGACTTGAAACATCCAGCCTGGAACATAAAGGTTACAGGAAGCTCTCTGACATTCTAAAAATGTGCCACCCAGAGCCACAGCCATTCCGGTGTCCAAACAAAATGACAGTATAGTATGTGCTTCCATCCATCCCTCCATCTTCTGAAACCGCTTATCCGTCCGGGTAGCAGGGGGTCTGGAGCATATCCCGGAAGCAATGAGCACAAGGCGGGGAACAACCAACCCCCCACTCACACCTATGGGCAGTTTAGTAACTCCAATTAGCCTCAGCATGGTTTTCGACTGTGGGGGGAACCCGGGGTACCCGGAGGATGACACAGGGAGAACATGCAACTCCACACTCATCGAACCTGGGCAGAGCCTCCCAGTCCCAGAGGTGTGAGACAACAGTGCTAACCACTGTACCACCATGCTGCCCCCTGATGTGCGTTACTTGGTTAAATAAGTTATGTTTTCAGTATACAGAGGTAAACATACAACAAGGCTGTCTCTTCTTCAGAACTCTGTTATTTCCTCAGTCAGTTCAAACTCACCCTCTTACTTTTCTTCATCTGAGAAACCTACACCTGAATATTCCTCAGTGATTCTGTGCAAAATATTCTCTGGATTTTTCTCTGTCCTACAACAAAGTGATCATTTGAAAGACATCAGAATGATCCTGCTGTCCATTACAGAAGACATTCTGCACAAATTATTGAATGGACAGGTGCAAAGACAAAATGTCCACTACAGGGGACACAAATCAATGGGTGGGGTCTCAGGGGGACAAGGGGCGAGCAGAAGCACCAATAACTAACTAGAAGTGGGGATAAACCAGCAAGCATTCAGTTACCAGATAAACAGCAGCAAGCGTGAAGGGCAAATTAAACGATGTCAGATGTATCCCACTGTTACTGCCCCGTATACAGAACAGAAAAGGGGACATCCAAAGGGCATCAGCTAACTAAGAGTAGCAACAATCCAGTAATCATCCAATTACTAAATTAACAAAAGCGGGCGTGAAGGACAAAACAAAGTTAAAGGCATCTGACATCAGGGCAGCACAATGCTCAGAACTCATGGCATCCACAGTGACCTGCAAGAAATGTCCAGCAAATTTACTGCCAATCAAGTGAGTCAAACATGGGAGAGTCCCACGAGAATGGAAATGGCGGTGTTTGCGTCCTCCGAATTTTATATACCTTGTTCATTTTCTTGTTTCTGCAAAGTTCCATATTTTGTACTTTTGTTTATTTGTTTATTCCCCTAGTTTTGTGAGTCTCTCAGTGAATAAATACATGAATGAATGCCTTTATTGTCACTGCAAAAGGCACAAAGAAATGTGAAGACTATCCTTGGCGGTGCAAGAAATAAGAAAGAGAGGCCAGGAAGGATAGAAATACAGAAAATGATAAACAGAAAATAAAATGGACAGAATATAAACAGAATAAACAGAAAACAGTATAAATAAAAAACTGAATATATAAGGAGTGTAAAGAAAAAAATGTAAACAATGTAAAAGTAAATAGAAAACATGTTTTTAAATAAATGTTATGATAGGTGTTCCTCTCTTTGTGATTTAGCTTCACAATAAATATGAAAATATTGCACATTTCAACAGTGTAATCAGGAATGTAATCTCCTAGCCCTTGGTATTTGTTAATGACCCCCATCTGTGTCTTGTGTAACTACTCGGGTTTGTGTAACTGCTCGGGTTTGTGCCTGCCCCCAGCTAGCCCCCCATGTAGCCCTCCTTATATGTGCCTGCCCCCCAGCTAGCCCCCCAGCTAGCCCTCCTTATATGTGCATTTAGCACCTGCCCTCACTCTCTTACCATGTTGGTCATCGTGTTTGTTCCTGTGTTGCTGTGTTGCTCCCTGCTCGGTTCC
Organism: Petrocephalus sullivani; assembly: GCA_026780845.1. NCBI lineage: Eukaryota > Metazoa > Chordata > Actinopteri > Osteoglossiformes > Mormyridae > Petrocephalus > Petrocephalus sullivani. The sequence continues at coordinate 15,228,596 of JAODKM010000025.1, forward strand.
TGTTTGTCTTTCTTGCCTGTGTTTCCCAAACATGTTTAGTGTTAGTATTCCTTGTGTTAGTTACAGTCTCTTTAATGGCCAGATGAAGCCTCATGAAGCACAAGAGGCATCATTCTCAATGTGTCGGGAAAGCGCTGCTGTTTCGATACATTAAACAGCGACATCTGGTGGGTGGAAGACGTTATAGCGGGCAGCCTGGACTAAGCGCTCCAACACAATCTTATTGAATTATAATAATATTTTCTGGACACCATGTATGTAATGTATGTTAGTATGAATTTCAATGTTAACCAAGACTAAGTTAACCAATGTCCAGATCAGGGGTGGGCAATCTTATCCATAAAGGGCCAATATGTATGCAGGTTTTTGGGATAACCCTTAAGTCAGCTATTCAAACCCAGGTGTGAGGACTTTTCGGCTAATCAGTCTTCTGATTAGTAACCTAATTAGTTAGGAGTTGCAGCGAAAACCCCCATACAGAACGGACCTTTCTTGATAAGATTGCCCATCCCTGGCCCGGACATTTTATCTATATGTAATTGATGCTTTACAGATACATTTATCTTGCACTGTATGTGGGGAGTATAGGAAATAAGTTTATAAGGAAATTTATCTGACACTTAGCTAGAACAACTTACTGTGGGACTTGGGATTTGACCTGACACCGTGTGTATTGTTACAATATACAGGTGAAACTCGAAAAATTTGAATATCATGCAAAAGTCAATTTATTTCAGTAATTCACCTTAAAAGGTGAAACTAATTAGAGACTCATTACATGCAAAGCAAGATATTTCAAGCCTTCATTTGATATGATTTTGATGATTATGGTTTACAGATTATGAAAACCCCGAAATTCAAAAGCTCAGAAAATTAGAATATTGTGAAAAGGTTCAATATTGAAGGCTCAAAGTATCACAGTCTAATTATCTAATTAATCCAAAACACCTGCAAAGGGTTCCTGAGCCTTCAAATTGTCTCTCAGTATGGTTCAGTAGAATTCACAATCATGGGGAAGACTGCTGACCTGACAGTTGCACAGAAAACCATCGCTGACACCCTCCACAAGGAGGGGAAGCCTCAAAAGGTAATTGCAAAAGAAGTTGGATGTTCTCAAAGTGCTGTGTCAAAGCACATTCATAGAAAGTGAAGTGGAAGGGAAAGTGTGGATGAAGAAGGTGCACAAGCAGCAGGGATGACCGCAGCGTGGAGAGGACTGTCAGGAAAAGGCCATTCAAAAGCGTGGGGGACCTTCACAAGGAGTGGACTGAGGCTGGAGTTAGTGCATCAAGAGCCACCACACACGGACGGATCCTGGAGATGGGGTTCAAATGTCGTATTCCTCTTGTCAAGCCGCTCCTGAACAACCAACGACGTCAGAAGCATCTTACCTGGGCTAAAGGGGGGGGGGAAAGAACTGGTCTGTAGCTCAGTGGTCCAAAGTCCTCTTTTCTGATGAGTGCAAATTTTGCATCTCATTTGGAAACCAGAGTCTGGAGGAAGCATGGAGAGGCACACAGTTCAAGATGCTTGAAGTCCAGTGTGAAGTTTCCACAGTCTGTGTTGATTTGGGGAGCCTTGTCATCTGCTGGTGTTGGTCCACTGTGCTTTATTAAGTCCAGAGTCAAAGCGGCAGTCTACTGGGAAATTTAGAGCACTTCATGCTTCCTTCCACAGACGAGCTTTATGGAGATGCCAACTTCATTTTCCAGCAGGACTTGGCACCTGCCCACACTGCCAAAAGTACCAAAACATGGTTCAATGACCATGGGATTACTGTGCTTGATTGGCCAGCAAACTCACCTGACCTGAACCCCATGGAGGATCTATGGGGCATTGCCAAGAGACATGAGACCGAACAATGCAGAAGAGCTGGAGGCCGCCACTATTGAAGCATCCTGGTCTTCCATAACACCTCAGCAGTGCTACAGGCTGATGGCATCCATGCCATGCTGCATTGTGGCAGTAATTCATGCAAAAGGGGCCCAAACCAAGTACTGAGTACATATGCATGATTATACTTTGAGGTCTGACATTTCTCTATTTAAAATCCTTTTTTTATCAATTTCATGTAGTATTCTAATTTTCTGAGCTTTTGAATTTGGGGTTTTCATAATCGGTAAGCTGTAATCATACAAATTTTATAACAAATGAAGGCTTGAAATATCTTGCTTTGCATGACATCATATTAGTTTCACCTTTTTAAGTTGAATTACTAAAATAATTGAACTTTATTCTAATTTTTCGAGTTTCACTTGTAATACTAGCTGAGCTACTCATGGAAGCCCGTGTCCGCCATCTAGAGTAGAAAAAACACGCATTTATCTCAATTTTGAAATTCTGACTTTTTATTTCGGCTTACTAAGTCGGATGTTTTTGTTTGTTTTTTTTTTAATCGTGTACTGCATTCAAAATGTAGCGAGCTAACAAGAAATCCAAACTACTTGCCAGCAGATTACATGAGGAGAATATTGCGTTTGTAATGTATTCATAACACCCTGCAGAGGAGGTGACGCTGCCTGATTGGCTAAAAAAGTCAGAATTCCGAGATAGTCAGAATTTCGACTTGAATGCGTGTTTTTTCTACTCTAGATGGCGGAAACGGGCTTCCATACTAGTATTGCCAACTTAGCGACTCTGTCGCTAGATCTAGCGACTTTTCAGACCCCTTTAGCGACTTATTTTTCAAAAAGCGCCTATAGCGACAAATCTAGCAACATTTCTGACAAACCTTAGCTACTTTCTGTACAATGTTGCCGTCAATATGGAAGTGAGCCGACCACGCTACCTATCGAAGCCGCTCATAGCGAGCGCAGCCTTACCTACCATAGCATGTTTCGACAAGGCAGCACAACTCGGCAGGACACTGGGCAGTATTCGGCAGAACATCGGCTGCAGAGTTAATCACTGACAGACAGGCGTGAAAATGAATGATCTGTGCACTGACTAATCAGAAACATTCCTACTCATTTATTCCTATGCATTTATTATTAACAGTTAATAACATATCCTATGCCTTTGCTACATCGGCCAAGCTTTGTTCTTTTGCAAATACACTTTTTTTCTGGAAAACATGCACATAGTTTAAAAGGTAACTACAATTTTAAATGGCTTCGTGTGTTAATAGCTTCATAAGATAACATGAATATGTTAATAGCTTGTGATTTCCCAGTGATTTTTCCAGTACAGTGGTAAATAATATAAATGAACATAAATAGGACAGATGATAAATGAAATACTTTGAGCTGCGTTAAAATAAAGTAGCCCATATGAGTATTAGGTACAGAGTAGGAGAAAAGCGAACACGCACGTGCACGCGACGTGATGACGTAATCGACACTCAAATTAGCGAATGACGTCATCTAGCGATATCCAGCGACTTTCTGGATACAGATCAGCGACTTCTTGTAGGAAATCGTTGGCAACACTGTACCATATTTTAGTAGCACCCATACGTGACCGAAAGCGCTCACTCGGCGGGACTGCACGGGCTGCGGTGGCTTCATGGGTTTCGGTGACATGTTGAATAAAATGCATTTAACGCATGCTTAACATGGCCAGTTATAAATGTCTGAAAGATGATATGTACAATAATACATGAATTATTTTAATACCACAACTAAACCCCACTTCCAAGCTCATATCGCATATTCCCCGTATATATTTCATATCCCCGTTTATATTTCATGGCCAGCAGATGTCATAACGGTACACAAAACAGGAAAACCTTGGGTAGCAGATTAATGCCATCAGTCTAGAGACAGAAAAGTACTACATCTATGTTATAGACGTCAAGTGAATATAAAACTTGCTTAACTATAGTTATCCATAGGTGGGGTTAGAGCCCCTTACTAGAGATGACGGTCTCGGACTATAGGTTCCGGGTTTATGCAGGTTATAGCAATAACGCAGATTATGTTTTTAGCTCAGCGAACAATGGGAATTAATTGATGCAGCGGATCGGTGGCTTGATGTTCGAGTTACGCTGGAGCAAAGCTGCGAGTATGAAGTTCGGTGTCCGGAATACTAATGCAAGTTGGCTCTGGACAGAATGGAACGCCCTATGGAATAAATGTGCCTTTCAAAACTGCACTTTAACGAGGTGGACCCTCCAAACTGTGGAAGATAGCAGGAAACACGTCTAACCGCGGGTCCCTGGAAAATTAAGTTGCCTAACCATCGCTGTACTTCGGTCTAAAATCACTGACGCCACAAAATGATCCACAAAGCGTACAGGGCATCTTCGTTTCTAAGTAAATTTATTTGGGCTCAATTTTTATGTTCAGCTGCGTGATTTTTGACATGAACATTTCTTAGGATTACAGCCATGCGTGCGCCGACCAAGGTAAGTGCTTTCGCAGATCTGTAACCGAGTTGCATTTCCCAAACGCAGTGCTGTGCAGTTATAATGTACATGCAGCCGTGATACTAAAGGCATTTTGCAATGCCAATGAGTGCTGATCAGCCTTTTCGGCTGCATTAGCATTGGTGCGCTGCCTTTTCCTGCGCTTATATACTAGGACGCTTATCAGACTGACGTGCGGCCGGACCAATGGTACGCGAGCGCGCAGGACGGGCCCGCCTTCCGTGCCGTACGCAAGTCGCCATTCCCGACCGCAGCTACGCTCCTTTATGCCGTAGGGCGCATGTGCGAAGTGGCGCAACAGTTTGCGGCGAGCTGCACGCCTGAGCGGGTTAGGGGCAGGAGCCGGGTACAGAGAAAGCGAGACCCACCGGGACAAGTCGGCCAGCCCGAAACCTAACGATGTCTGCGCAGATTATCAGCGGGAAAGACGTCTCTCTGTAAGCCTGTTTAAAAAAGCAATATGCATATTTTATATTTGCAATAAGTCAGTGTCCTAATCCGCGGTTTTATGCGATTACGGACGTATATCTTATAAAAAGGTACACACGTGCTGTCTGGTAGCTCTGGTCAGGATGTAGCAGATTATAAAGGTCGTCGGTCATGTGTGAGTCCGTTTTATAACCTAATCGTATCGTTTTATAAGTGCAATCGTATCGTTGAACTTCAGCCTCTCGGCATTAGTGACTGAGAGCTGTAACTTGCATGGACAACATATACATGCAAGGGGGGGGGTATATGATTGTATTTCATGATCATAAAGGTCGTAAACGCCAGTAACAGTGATCCCTTAATCACTCAGTCGCGGGAATATGATATTAACCTGAAATATTTGCCTCTCCCCTGAAACAGAGCTGACTGCGATAGTTCATTTTGTTAGATTAATGCTGAAGGTGATTTGGGGGGTGTCGAGATGCGTTTTTAATTATATGAAAGACATCGGAATTATAGTTCATTTCTCTACGGCAATAACTTCAATTACAGGTCAGTGAGTAAGACGGGAAAGGTTAAAGGGCAGTTGTATCACATTTAAGACTCAGCAGTGACTCGTTTTGCCAAATTAAATCCATAGAACTGATATAGGAAGATAAAAGGCAGGTCATCTTCAGAGGTGACACTGGGGAGCTTATTTTTTGTTTTACCCCTCTTTCAGAGTTATCAGTGAACTTAATTGATTTTCAATAGCTTGCACAGACACATAGGTAATTTGAAAAAGTAACCTAATAGGGGCTTAAATGCCGCTTTACCAGGACTCCCTAAAATGTGCTTCTCAGTAATTAGGCTACCCATCTCTAGTCTGGACTCTGGTATATGTCGCAAAAGGTGTTCGGATGGAGCTCAGAGAAGCTCCGCCCAGTCACCAGCCCCTCCTCCTCACCGAGGGCCTGCAGCCTGGTACCATCATGTGCCTGCAGGGAGAATATAAGCATGTACGTACTCTGGCTTATTGAGGCGGAAAGGCATTGTTTTCTAATACTTCTATTCTTTAGTCTGGTTTAATACACTAAACCTTGTTGGAATCTTCCCTACTTCATTACCATTGCAAATACTGCACACGTACGTAGTATTTTATTCCTTTCAATGTAGACGGCTTATTTCACTAACGACAGAGTGCTGGCATTCCACCTAATCCATGGCCTGCTCCTGTTACCACCACCCCCCCCCGGACCTCGTGCCCGTCACAAGACTTGCTCTTGGGCCACTAATTCCGCCCCCGATGTCTCCCATTAGTTGCTGTTCCATCAGGCTTTGCCACAAGTGTCACCGATGGCTGGTTCTTTTGCCAAATGGGTAGAAGAGAGACGCAGTAGATGAGGGCACACAGCTGTGTGTGTTCGCCTGCTTGATGCCGGATAGGAACATACACGTGTGTGCTTGTTTTAAACATGTACATGCCAACACACACTGGCGCAAATGCCCTTATGCGCCTGACCTCAGCCCTTCTGACCTCACATGCAACGAGGACAGCTGATACAGAGGTCATTGGTAAACTGATTTGTTGCAGAAGAGATGTTGCGTTTTCAATCACGTGACCTCAGTCAGCATGCAAAGGTCGCTGGTACACTTCTGTAACAGACAAGGTCTTTGTTCTCCTGATTGAGGAGGTACTAAAGGTCCTTTAGTTTCGTGTGTGTCTGCCACAGTCAGAAGGGTATATTTCTTCACCAGAAAGTGTTTTATCTTTTGTCTTGAAATATAACACAGTTGATAAACATTTAAGTTTGGAGGGTTTCAGGAAGTTGCCTCCGCTAACATACTAATTATGTGTGCAAGCAGCCCGTGGAAACCTGTTTCCTCACCTCATAGATGCGTTAGCCTCCTTGTTTAAAAAATAGAGGGCTGATTCTGTGGAAATGTGGGTGAGGCATTGCGGGAGTGCAGGAAAAGACTGCTCGTTCAGCCTTCTGGGGTTCTGCCATTTTCTTGTTGCCGAGCTGCATAGTCGAGTTCAGAGTTTCTTTCATTCTCATTGGTCTTTGCTTCTGATTGGTTGAGAGGGCCCTGCCTCTTAGACTGGCCCCTTTATTGGTTACTGTTTAACAGCTCTTCTGTTGTTTATCTGTGCGCGTCGCAAATCTGGCAGCGTCTCCTGCTTCTGCAGCCAGATGGAAGCCTGCTGAAGCTTACTGGCACCCTCCCCCCGCCTTTGGCTCACCTACTGCTACACAGGCCTCGCACCTTAGAACTTAGGAACTTCTGCTTTTGTTTAGCTGGGCACAGCATTGCCTGATTACCTTAACTGTGCTGTTCCTGGGTTTAAAAAAACTGTGCTTAGAGGAAGGAAGAAGGGGCCTCCTCCGGGCCTTCCCTCCTTGTTTCCCTTTCCCCTTCTCCCTCGTCCCTCCCTCTAAAGGCTATGTTCTCCTTGACTGTCCTGAAGCTCTGTGAAGTGTGCCGATTCGTGCGGGAAAGGAGAGCCGTATTCACGGTGCTGACGGGGATGCGGAGCTCTGCGTAAGAACCATTCCTGCTCTCGCTTGGCGGGCAGGCCCACTGAGCAGGCCTGCTGCTAACGTGTTTGGCCTCTTCTGTCTTCAGGCAGGTGAGGGAGAAGCTGAAGAAAGATGTGGAGGAGATGCAGAAGCGGTTTCCAGGCTTCCGTCCTGGCCTTGTGGTGCTGCAGGTATACCTAGAAGGGCTCATTTTGTCCTTCATGTGTATGACGTACTGCGTTTGTCATCTCTTCTCCTGACATTCTAAACTTTTCGTGTGTCTTTTTCCTCCTCCTCTGCCTCTTCAGGGGGATGGCAGGTAAGACTTTATGTAAGTCTAATTCCCGCTGGCTTTCAGCATGAGCTTCTGCTTGCACACACATCACTGCTCCAAGGTGTGATGTTCCTGCAGTGTGACCTCGGAAATGCCTGGCATACCGGTGCAGTTGCAGACAAAGCGATTGGACAGCTTCGCTGTGCTCTCGCCTTGACAGGGAGATCAGTGCCACTTCCACCACCTTAGAGGTTGTGCAGTTAACTTACTAATTTGTGCAAAACTGGCAGAAAGGCCAGAACTCTCTGCTTGTGTTGATATTTCAACAGCTGCATTTTGTAGGGGGAAAGATGACCATGTTTTACTCATAATGGAGGAGGACTCACAACACTGACGCCTTTTTCAAAAAGGCTCTATGTATTCATTCAGAAGAATGTTCTATTGGAAGCTTGGGGTAATGGCAGCTGGCATTTTGTCCGGAATACGCCTGGCCTTCAGTTTTTAAATTTAATTACATGACAGCCAATAACAATTTCCCTTTGTAATGTATGTATACTTATTTGACAACTAACTTGGGAATGAGAACATTTTTACGGAATTACTAATCGCTGTAGTTGTCTTATTTTCGGAAACTCGTATAGCTGTGTAGAATAGTACTTTTAAATCTTCATTAGAGTTGATACTATTGAAGTTGCCTTCCCGAAATAAAAACTGCACCAACTTGCATTTTAAAAAACAGCTGCAGCAGGCACCCATCTGTGAGATCTGGGACTGGAGGCCCCATACTTTGGGCCCTGTTGAGGTTACTGACTTGTGCCGTTTTCCAGGTGGGGGACAGGGAGGACTCTAACCTGTACATCAGCATGAAGCTGAAGGCTGCTGCAGAGGTAAGAATGATTTGCGAAGCAGTACTGCCACTGACATACAAGTGACCTCATCTCCTTAGCAGCATGAGCGTTATAGACACTATAGAATACATCTCCTAAGCTGTGTTCTGATCAGCTCTTTGTTTGGCTGCTTATCTGAAGATTGGAATCAACGCCAACCACTTGAGGCTGCCAAAAACTACTACTGAGGATGAGGTGAGTTCTGAATGAGATCCACACTGGAGGCTTTGTGTTTAGCAGGCCAAGGCCACACCAAACCCCCTTTGTACTAAAACCTCATAGGTCCTACAAAGCATTGCAGAGGTGAACAAGAACCTGGACGTGCATGGTCTCATCGTCCAGCTGCCTCTGGACTCCATCAACCGTATTGACACTGAAAAGGTCACCAACGCTGTGGCACCAGAGAAAGATGTGGATGGGTGAGTTGCTCTGGTGACTCAATATCACCAAATGTGCTTTACAGATGCCCTCTACAGGACAGTGTGCCAAGCCAAGCTTTGTGGACAGCTGCTCTTGAGTACACTCTTCTTTGGGAGGAGTACTTCCAAGGCCTGCACTAGCTTCACTTCTTTCATCCTTGCCTCTATGTCAGCCTGGCAGTATCTCTATTCGGTTTGGACCTTGCTATACCTGGGGATCCTGAGCAGATGGCGATAGCCTGGGTCTTTGGATGACGGGCACGGTGGTACTAAGCGGACGTGCTGACGAGTCCTGCAGCGCAGCGTCTGTTCTGTTCGGATGGGTGGTGTTTTGCTTTTTTTAGGAACGTTCCTGTTTGAAATGAAATGGGAAAAAATTAAATTAAATGATTTTTTATTTGCCATTTGCGCAAGTACAGGTACACTGGAATGCTTCTCTTTGGCTGCCTCGTCTTGCACTCCATGAGACGTGGAGTAATTCTTTGGAGAAATGGAATGGAATGTTGGCTTATAAAATAAGACATCTGAGCGATTGTCAATGCAGCATTTTAAAAACCTTAAACACGATCATTATGCTTTTGAGGTCAAGGGGCAATATCTTGTGTAAATTTGCTACTCAGTTTTAGGGGATTAAGGACTCAATGGATTTTTGGTCACAGTGAGAAACCACCAGTACGAGGGCCCAGCAGGCAGTCCCCGGAATTATTCCAAATTAAGGCAGATTGATGGATGTCTGAAGATGTGGTACCAGGTGTAGGAGTGGTTTCCTCTGAATCTATGTCGATTCAAAGTATAATTAAGATTTGTATCTCACTCCAGCCATGTCTCTGTTTTCCTGTCTTTCAGTTTGACCAGTATAAATGCGGGGAAGCTGGCTCGTGGGGACCTGGGTGACTGTTTCATCCCCTGCACCCCCAAGGGCTGCATGGAACTCATCAGGCAGACAGGTGGGTGAGAATACAGATGTACTATACAGTTAAATGTGTATCGTAAACAAGAACGCTGACGGGGTAAAGCAGGACATTTCTTGTCACCAGGCGTGTCAGTGGTAGGGAAGAATGCAGTGGTGATCGGTCGCAGCAAGATCGTGGGGGCGCCCATGTATGACCTGCTGCTGTGGAACCATGCCACCGTCACTACCTGCCACTCCAAGACCGCTGACCTGGCGGCCGAGGTACAGGACCACTGCTGACTTCTGGACAGTGGCTTATGTGAATGATGGTTGGTTAGTCCAGAAATCCACTGTTCTTCCCAGGTGGGCAAGGCTGACATCCTGGTCGTGGGAGCTGGCAAGGCAGAGATGGTGAAGGGGGAGTGGGTAAAAAAGGGGGCAGTGGTCATTGACTGTGGCATCAACTATGTGCCAGGTAGGTGTGACTAAGCACTGTGACTAAGTTTTTTTTGTTTTTACCGAGGGCATACTATACTACCCCATACTAGTATAGTATACGTACTATACTGCCCCATACTAGTATAGTATACGTACTATACTGCCACATACTAGTATAGTATAAGTACTATACTGCCACATACTAGTATAATATACGTACTATACTGAGATCTACTGTATTGTCCTGTGTGTGATTCCCCCCTCCAGACAGTAGCAAGCCCAGTGGAAAACGGATGGTGGGAGATGTCCACTATGCTTCTGCCAAAGAGAGAGCGGGCTTCATAACCCCGGTACCAGGAGGTGTGGGCCCCATGACTGTTGCAATGCTTATGCAGGTATCCCAGCACTCTCCCTTCTATGAGTAGCCTGCAGTAGCCCACTGTGTTGTCCTGGTAACAAAAATGGCCATCCTCCTTGTCAGTGCTTAAATGCTGCTCCCGGCTTCATCAGCTGCTGTCCTTCCTGATGCAAGCAAGTGCATGTTTGGCATAGAGTAATAAAGCTTTGCAGAAGGTGCAGTTTTAACTGAGTGTTGATTTTTCTGTTCTGCTTAATGTTGGCCATTCATTCATGCCACTTTTTTTTTTTTGCATCAGAACACAGTGGAGAGTGCCAAGCGCTTCCTACTGACATACCAGGCAGGGAAGTGGAACATCTCTTACACCAAGCTCAACCTGCAGAAACCAGTGCCAAGGTAGACACCATACCTTTTCTCAGATTGGCCCAGATTTCCATTTTCCTCAGTGAAAACGGAGCATTTAGCTACTCTTAATATACTCTAGAAGTACAATCTGACTTTCTGAGTGACGTCACTATCTGTGTCCTGTCCATGCAGCGACATTGCTATCTCTCGCTCCTGTCCACCTAAACCCATTGACCGACTAGCCCAGGAAATTGGTCTTCTCTCTGATGAGCTCGAGATGTATGGCAAAACCAAAGCCAAAGTGCATCTGTCCACCATCAAGCGCCTGCAAGCACAGGCTGACGGGAAATACGTAGTGGTCACTGGGTAAGCGTCCTTAGCTAGCCTCCTTTGGCCAGGTGTCTCATTAATGATGATATCTGGCCTCTCTGTTGACCCTTTGGAAACTTATAGAAGGTTAGCATCTTGCCATCCAATTAATTGCTGTGCTTGGGTTTCTCTCTAGCATCACACCCACCCCACTGGGTGAGGGGAAGAGCACCACCACTGTGGGGCTGGTTCAGGCACTGGGGGCACACCTCAACCTGAACGTCTTTGCTTGTGTCCGCCAGCCCTCACAAGGCCCCACTTTTGGGATCAAAGGTAAACCTCGACCATCTGGCTTGACAGGTCTGTTTGGTAACAACAGGAGATGATACAATGTCCACTTATGTTTACTTTTTAGACTGGCACTGGTATGTTCTTGTTATATGTGGTTCATGATGAAATTCCATCCACAGGGGGCGCTGCAGGTGGTGGTTATTCCCAAGTCATCCCTATGGAAGAGGTATGGAATGTTTTGACTACAAGCAGGTGATAAAGGGTTGGCGTAGTACGGTCCTAATTTGTGGCTGTCTTCTGCCCCCCCTCCTTCCCCAGTTCAACCTCCACCTCACTGGTGACATCCACGCCATAACTGCTGCCAATAACCTGGTGGCAGCCGCCATCGATGCTCGCATGTTCCATGAGGCCACACAGTCTGACAAGGTGAAGCCCAGCTCTGGATAATCTAGAACTCATGTTTGGTAATGCTTGTAGTCACTCTGATCTCATGCTCACAACAGTCTCATTCGTTTCTCATGTTCCTTTTCCTCTTTCTCCATGTCCTGTAGGCCCTGTTCAGTCGGCTGGTTCCCCTGAGTAACGGCCAGAGGAAATTCTCCCCCATCCAAGTCAACCGGATGAAGGTGAAGTTTGTTCATCCCTGGGGTGCTTCAGAACCCCCAGTGCTGTGAGAATGGCGCATCAGGAGTTGACACTAGAGACCCAGGACTCATTAGTTACACCTTATATTTTTCCTCCAGCGGCTGGGAATTGATAAGACCGACCCCAGCACCCTGACAGAGGAAGAGGTGACCCGTTTTGTGCGACTGGACATTGATCCAGACACTGTTACCTGGCAAAGAGGTACAATTGTATGTATAATTTGCCTGAGATAAAGAAGAGCTTTTTTGGGAGTTTTTGATTGTTTTATGATATTTCTGGCATGTTTGAAGGCTGTAAATTCATTTTTGATTGGTTGGGTCTTTGACAAATGGATGACATTGCCTGTTTGTCTTTCAGTGATGGACACCAATGATCGCTTCCTGAGAAAGATCACTGTTGGTCAGTCTCCCACAGAGAAGGGTTTCACTAGGACGGTAAGCGGTCCGCCTGGATGATGGGATGTAGTGTAAATTATTAACTGTTAGTAATCTAGAGATGAGTTTCACTGGTCAGCACCTTTTTCTCTGAATGCTGTTCACCTGAGGCCTTACATCCTGATGACCAACTGATGGACCGCCCTGGTTTAAAGGTTATGCTTCCACTTCCCCAGGCTCAGTTTGACATCTCTGTGGCCAGTGAGATCATGGCTGTCTTGGCATTGACCAGCGACATGGTGGACATGCGGCAGCGCCTGGCCAAGATGGTGGTGGCCACCAGTCGAAGTGGTGAACCTATCACAACTGAGGACCTGGTGGGTGTTGGAAGAATGTGATTGAGAACTGTTTCAGCATGTATCGGAAAGCCTGTATCCCTGATGCACGATTTAATGGTGCCGTTTCAACCTGCAGGGTGTGAGCGGGGCTCTGACTGTATTGATGCGTGATGCTATCAAGCCCAATCTGATGCAAACGCTGGAGGTAGGAAGCAGTGGACAGAAGATGAGGCTCCCTTGCTTTTCTGCCTCCTGACCCAGCTCCCGTGCTCAACAACCAATCATGGGCCTGCTTTTCTGCCTCCTGACCCAGCTCCCTTGCTCAACAACCAATCATGGGCCTGCTGGTAGAAATAGATGTGGTATGGGAGTAGGTTAACTATTTCCCAAACTGGCAAACAAGCCGCATAGTCTAATTAGGTTTAATCATGCGTGCCATGCTTAGGCAGCCTTAAAGTAAGTGAAAACACCCACCCACATACAACATCTAGAGAGACATCAAGTCTCAAGTGTTGTATTCTTGCTCCTGCAAAATCCGACTTTTATCCCATGCATGCTGCATGTTTCCCGTCTTTTTCTAAAATGAGGAAGGTGTGGTGTTAAACGAAGCTTTAAATTATTTTTACGATTTCAAGGTCATTTGTCACTGGCTGGGTTGTTAGTAAATGTCATAGTTATGCCTAACTTCCTGACATGGTTTTATTTTTTTAAATGAGTGACTCTTTCACCCTTGTCCGGATGCTAAATTGCAAACCCCCGCCCAACTGTCTAGGGGACCCCGGTGTTTGTACATGCTGGCCCTTTTGCCAACATCGCCCACGGCAACTCTTCCATCCTGGCTGATAAGATAGCATTGAAACTGGTGGGCCCAGAAGGATTTGTAGGTGAGTAAATTGCATTAGGTCGTTTAGTGTTAGTCATTGTCTCCTTTTTACTGAAACAAACATCGCAAGCAAGTTGCATAATTGTTTTACCTGGAGTGTTTCCTGGGGCAGTTATGGTTGGTTGATGCTAAGGACATGCCACTTGCTGGGACTCTGTTTCTTTGACCGCCACTGTATCCCACTCTCTCTCGTAGTAACTGAGGCAGGGTTTGGGGCTGATATTGGTATGGAGAAGTTCTTCGACATCAAGTGCCGGTATTCGGGCCTGCGACCTCACGCTGTGGTCCTGGTTGCCACGGTCCGGGCACTCAAAATGCATGGAGGTGGGCCCACAGTGAGTGACATGTCTGGGGTGGGAAATTTGGACAGGCAGGTCTTCCTGGAATAATGTACAGCTAGCCGTTGTCTTGAAAGGACCATACCAGCTCTGTAGTTAAAGATACTCCAGGTATTGGCTCATGAATTGGTAAGCAATTCTTCTAATGTCCACTTAATGCATTCCTTCTGATACTTACTCCACTTTCACAGGTCACAGCTGGTGTTCCCTTGCCAAAAGAATACACTGAAGAGGTAATTTGCTTAGAGTTCCTTGTTTGTGGACCTGATTTAACATCTAAATATGGCTGTCAGTACTGTTATTGTTATTGCTGTACATGTTTGTGGATTTTTTTTAATGATGGGACGTAGCTGGACATGGACCAATAGACAAATGGGGGAAAAAAAGGATATGCTGGCAGCCAATAAAGACGTTTTCCATATTTGGAGACCCTTTTTAGGAACTAGTGTAATTTCCCACTTGTAACAAAAGCCTCTTGAGATGTAAGGAAACTACATTAATGAAATTAGGTCAAATGCTTGACTGCCTTGTTGTGTAGAACCTCGAGTTGCTGGAACAGGGCTGCAGCAACCTGAGGAAGCAGATCGAGAATGCCAGAACCTTCGGGGTACCTGTGGTGGTGGCCGTTAACGCCTTCAAGTGAGTCGACTATTAAAAACCTGGGTTTGTGTCAGAATATTTGGTTCTGCTGTTGTACCCTTGAGGAATGTGCTAACGCTAAGTAGCTACGGTACCTACCCTACTTTAGAAATGGTTTATACTGCTGGGCTACATGAGTATGTCAATGAATGATTAAATGCATGATCGGGGACTTATTTTAGGATATCTTTAAGATGAATTTTTAATGTTCTGTCACATTAAATAGCATCAAGTCAACTCGCTGTTCCCATGGAGTGCCTCAGATGACTTTACAGCTGGTCCAGGAATGTTCAGAACATCGTTTATTCTCATTAGTCCTTCCCTCTTGTGGTATCAGGACAGACACGGACTCTGAGCTGGATCTGGTCTGCAGCCTGGCCCGGAAGGCAGGGGCATTTGATGCAGTACGTAGCACACATTGGGCTGAAGGGGGCGCTGGTGCAGTGGCCCTGGGCAGGGCTGTGCAGAGGGCAGCAGAGGCACCGAGCGACTTCAAGTTTCTCTACGATGTTGAGGTAAAGAACTGAAGTGTGAACCCAGACTGTTTTTTAAGCAGTTTCTTAGTGAATATTGTCACTTTTCCCTATTCCATCAAGCAGAATCAATTTCTTACACGATGTATTCTCATTATAATAATGAAGGCATATCTTCCATCCACATCTCTGGCTTAAACAGGAAATATTACCTCACTGATTGAAAAGGATTCTAAATGTACATCCTGACCATTTTAATGCTTGTCGGGATTTCTTAGATGGGGTTTGGGGAGCGCAAGGGCACTTAGCTGATGAAAAGTCCAGTGTTTCTTTCCTTCCTGCTATATATCAGACTGTTTTCAGAAGCTGATCTGTGAGATATAGTGGTTGACATGCAGTTTCCCTGAAACAAGTTAGATTCATATTTCACATGCTGTGTGTGGTCTGCAGCTGCCAATCATTGACAAGATCAGAATCATTGCGCAGAAGATATATGGTGCAGATGATGTTGAGCTCCTTCCGGAAGCCCAGCACAAAGTGGAGCTATACACCAAGCAGGTGAGGACCCAACTACTGTGGATGTCCTTCTTCTCCCAGGCTCTCACTGAGAAGGCTGAATGCATCTCAGTCTGGCCTCTGTATTGACTCTAAATTTAGGGTGTGACATTTTTCAGAACTTGAGATGTTTGGCCAGTTTTCATGATAAAAAATAATCTAGATGATAAAAGCTCTGTGTAATTCATCTCTGTTCTGGTTTTTATTGTTAATTTCTAAAGGGATTTGGAAATTTGCCCATATGCATGGCAAAGACCCACTTGTCACTGTCCCATGACCCGGAGAAGAAGGGGGTGCCCGCTGGCTTCGTGCTGCCCATCCGAGACATCAGAGCCAGTGTTGGGGCAGGTTTTCTGTACCCGTTAGTGGGCACGGTAAGAACTGCGGGCAGCGGTGATACTCGGCCAGTCAGGGAGCTGCTAGATATATTTGTATATGTATATTTGTATCTAAAACTTGCTCAGATGTGTGAAATTAGACCAGTCATTAAGTTACAGAACAGCATGCTGAATGAGACTTGGCAGAATTTGAAGAGTAGGCAGTGCTCACTGAGTATTATGGGATGTCATCGTGTGGCATAATAAACCCTCACGATCATGATAATATAGTTCAGTTGACATGCAAGCGAACAGTGGGCGTTTTATTTGCTAATGTTCATCTGGCTTTGTTTGAAACATGAAGCAGTCCTGTTGAGGGGAATGTATCATCTTCATGTGAGATTAGACCACTGAGTGGTGCATATTAGATGGCGCTGTACAATATCACATCGTGATTATATCATGCATGCTGAATAATCACTGGGGCTTTAGAAGAAACGTGTAAAAAGACACCGGCACATTTCCTTACAACCACAATTTCATAAGCAGTTTAGTAGTATGCCAAAAATAATAATGAGGCGTATTGTGATGCACAAAGTTGGTAATCTGTATAAATTCAGCATATCCTTATGTTTAATAGATGTCGGATTTTAAACTGCCACACCACCAACGCATTTTGCCATGTTTATCTACAATGTCTCTTTCTCCAAAAAGATCTTGCGTCTGCTAAACTGTCCCTTTCTTCGCCTGCTTATCACTTCCACGAGATACCAAGACTAGCAATGTGCGCTCTGCTAACCGAATTTATACGATTTATACAGATTACTGACTTTGGGTGTTATAATACACATCTTACACTTGTAGGCATAAGTAAGCATCTGTATAGGAGCAAAAAGCAGGAATCCAGCGAAATTGTTATGCCTGATTCCTATAGCCCTAGTGATGATTGCATACGTGCATGTCACAGTTTTGTCACAAGGTGATATCATGCAGCCTGAGCGGTGCAGATGTTCCATTTGTGGTATCTAAGGTATACTGACCCTGAAGAAGCTTTACTGGTGGAAGTTAAATGAAGATAATGAGAAAAGAAGAGAGAAAAGGAAAAAAGCATTCCGGTCATTAACAGAAGTGCTCAGATACACACTACAACTGGCAATCTGAGAAATTTAGATTTGAGCATAATGGATGGGATTACTGAGTCCTCTCCAATCACCAACTCGTTCAACCAAACTGAGAGCATTAAAGTAGGCAGTGGATTAAACCCACTGTTGTGTGACGGCACATATTCATTCCATCTACTACAGCTTTAAGAAAATCTGTTACTGCTATCTGTGTTTGACAGTGTTTAATAGGGGCTACCCAGGTGAGACTGAGAGAAAGGGGGTCTGTGCATTGTTTATATATTGATTCATCATTTTATATTTAAATTTTACTAAACAATACCCGCAAAGACTGGCTATATACACTGGTGTGATAGTCAGGGCTCTCTTCACCATTCGTTCCATCTGTCATGCAGATCTGCTCTTCTGGCACAAAAACCAGGATATAACTAAGTCAGCCAAGCATAGAACGCAGCCAGAACATGTCTTTTTACTCTTGCTGTAGATGAGCACTATGCCTGGGCTGCCCACCAGACCTTGTTTCTATGACATTGACCTGGATCCAGAGACTGATCAAGTTGATGGCCTCTTCTGAGAGGAGCTCACCTGGAGACAAGTAAGGAGCCATGCCAACCATCTGCACTGTGGTTTGAGGCCAGGCCAGGCCAGGACAGGGCAGCAAAGTGCAACCCCTGGTGTGCCAAGAAAGCTGTTATTACATCTCTTACTGCCCAGGCTCAAATCCAACAGCAAAATCAAGCTCAGGAGTTAAAAAAGAAACTTGAGTCAATTGCTCAACTTTGCCTAAAATATGTAATTTTATTTATTTTTTATATAAAAATGTCAATAATTGCCTGATTTTTTTTTTTTTTTTTTTTTTCTGTACACTGTTTTTGGTTTCAGCATTTTTGAGAAAGGAAAAGAAAAAACGGTCTTTGATACATATTCGTATGAAGTCACAGCAGTTATATTGTTTGGTCGCGCGTCCAGCTGATCCAGCCCAGCCTCGCCTAGAGGAGGACTTTGTTCTTAAATGTTGTGTTGCATCATCATTATCTTTGTCTAGATTTTGGTGGCAATTTTGATTCTTCTTCCTCTCCTAGTTGCCACACAGGGCCAGACCACTGCCGTAGAACTATACCAAGATGTGATGGACCATGCCCCTTCCTATGACTGGAACAACAGTGGGGGGGGACAAGTATGAACATAGTTCCGCCAATGGACCACCTCTCCTTATGAACCCACAGTTTTCCTAATCAGCCCACAGTACCAGCCTGTCACAGCTCCCTCATTGTTATTCAGCAGCAGAACTTGCCCGTTCCTTCCATTAACTGCTTCTTTGTTCTCTCCTCCTGCCAACTTGCCCAATCTATATTGAATGACTGAACTGACTGTGAACTGTGTTGTAACGGACATTTGACAATTCTGATGTGAATGTAGGCTTGGTCTTTTATAGCAAAATGGTAATAAACTTTGGGCTCGTTTGAACTGGAAAAATAAGTTTGTCCCTTTGTCATTGGCTTTTTATAGAATGTGCCAGTACAAGCTAAGATACCTGTTGGTGTTGAGGGACGCCAATGGGATTTCAACATCCATATACTTCCATCCATCATCCTAAATATTACCTGTTCACCTGTAGTGCAATCCCTGTCCTCCAATGCTGAATTTCCTCAAACATAGAAAAACAACAAGCCTCCATCTCTTATTCTGTTCTTCATGTTATCTGTTGTAACCTTGGGCCACTTATAGATCTCAGTAACCTCTGAGTTTGTATACTGCAGATGTGCCTTCTTTTGAACCAAGGAATACACTGTTGATTTGTTGCATCAGAAGATGTAATCTTCATCTGACTGGCCAGAGTGAGAGAGAAAAGAGAATTTGTCCTTGCCATGACCTTAAACCTGAAATTACATTCCCCGTTTGAAATACTCATTTTATACCTCCATCATTCAGCACTAGATTCACAATAAGGATTTATCTCTGCTATTGAGATGCATTTGGAAATGTGCAAGATGCGTAATCAAACAGATGGGGGTATGAAGAGAAGGTGATCTGGAGGCAAGGCGGTGAGTAGATGTTCTGCGTCACCATAGCGATTTGATGTGTCACTCTGCCAGCACCCTGCTTGCTTGTTTGTCATAACTCCAGCAATCTGGGGTAAACAGAACGCCTTAAACAAAATCAACCTATCTAACATGTTAAACTCACAAGATGCAATAAAGTAGTGCCACTCAGGGAATTGGATCTGTCAGCAGCAATGCCGAGTGACTGGAGAGGTCTTTCCGTATTCGATTGCTGTTGGGTGATATTTAGGATGAAGCTCTCCATGTGAGGAACAGTAAAACCTATTCATTTATGACAAAAGGTTGTTCTCAGAGCTGGATATGGTCACATTAACAAAGTAAACAATCCATCACTGACAATTTGCTTGGGTGGTGCACCCCGCTTTACATTTGGAGTTGTTTGTGCTTGTACATAAAGTGAACCTGATGGTACATAGTATTTAGCTTTCATGGCAGATTCTTGAAACACAACCACCATAAATCACTCTACGGTTCTTATGATCCTCCTCATATTCTTGCGTTGTCTAGGAAGATTGAATGTTCCTAAAAATGTGCCATCTTTGCATGTGCAAATTAAAATGTGTGACAGAAGCTAAACTAAGCCATGATAATTCCTGCACAATGCTCTAATGTGAAGGTTATTAAAATAGCAAACTGCTAAACCAAGCCTCTCACTTTCTTATTCCAAAACACAGGCTGCATCATTTCTGCCTTGCCCTCTACTTCTCGCTGTTAACAAGCTTGTGAAACACAGGGTGTCGATGGCTGCCAAGCTTCCAATCTGTGTATCCAAAGCCTGGGTGAGATCTGCTGAACCCCCACATTGAATCACTTACAGCTACCCAACACTGAACCCCTAGCCTGGTTTCCTTTATCCTGACTTGCTTTCCCCACTAACATAGGGACCATAGTATCGTGGCTGTGTTTAAAAAACATTGATTTACACAAATTGGAAAAAAAACAGGCTTATTGTTTACAAGCTTATTGATTTAAGTAGATGTGTGTGTCAGAGAATTTAATATGTTCATCCCTGTTATGTATTCTGTGTCTTTTGCAAGGTTTCCAAATTGGCGAAAACTGAGAGAGAGCTATTCCATATCTCAGTAACAATTAACCAGCGTATAGGGGGGTTTCTGACTGGGAGTCACACCTATAGCCAGAGCCTAGTCAGATATGCACTGCTGATTTAGCTTTAGATGTGGCACCATTCTGTAGTGGTTAGGAGTAATTAGCAAATGGTGTCTGCTATGCATGGAAATGACCTTCACACCAGATCATGTGCTAGAAAGGCTTCTGGCCCTCAAAAGTACCTTTAAGCTTTTCTCCAGACCACACCCATTCCTGATCAAGCCCAAATCAACTTGTTTGCCAACGCCAGATGGACAGAAAACGCAGCAACTTAAAGTTTAAATACTAATTTCCCTCTATAATCTTACTACAGTAACAATGAATAGTACTGTATGTTCTCACCATCTGATAGCCACCCACCCACCCGTCCATCGACTTTCCTAATCACTCATGCAGGCGAGGGTTCGTTTTAAGAAATACAGTAAGAAAAAATGTCAAGAAAAAAAGAGAACCTGCTGTTACAACCCTCTCTTGGCCTTAAAACTGAATTCAGAATCTCACATTTGCTGTAGTCTTTGGCCAAACTGAATGCTACCCATCTCCAGACCCCACTGAGAATCTGGAAGCCCTTGAGCGACTTCTAATCAGAGGTTAGCCAGAGGTAAAGTTATAAAGAATTTGACTTCAATTAACCAATATTATCAGACCTGAATGTAGCTTGAAAACCCTCAAGGGGGTCATATTCTAATTTACAACGTAATGGGGAGCAAATTCAATTTTGAAATGCAGTAAAATTCAAATAAAAGCCAGAACAAATGCTTCTGCCTACTTACAATGATTTAGGCGCAATGGCAGAACCAAAGATGTGCAGTCTTGGGTCATCATATGCCTGAGATAGCAGGTCCTGAAACTGGAAACTGGAAAGAATAATTTGACGAGGTTACTAATATAAAATAAGCAGGCTTCCGAAACAGCTTCCGATGTAAATTTGTGAACTGCTTGCCTTCTGGTAACTGTGAATTGTTTCCTAGTAGGATGTGTGTACAGGTCCTGCTCTTTTCAAATACAGAGGATGGGCGACTTCTTGGAACTGGTGAAAATACAAGAGGACGGAGTCAGAAGGGCATCTGGGTCGTGACACAGATTTAACATCGAATTACCTGTATCCCGCTTGATAAATCACCCATCTTTAGGAAGACATAATTCCAAAAGAAATGCATCAAGCTCTCTGTCAGATTCCACTGTCACTCTCCCTTATATTAGTAGTTTCCAAAAGTGGCCTTTAAGCTATTTATACAACATCATCAGCCTATCCGTTTTGCTACATAGAAAGTGAGGTTCTTTTCCCACAAATGTCAAATTTAACAAGGTTAGTTGTGGAAGCTGCTGTCAGATTAGATGAGGAAGATGGGGGGTGTTGGCATAGAAATGAGATGTCCTTAATTAGGCATGTGAGAACCTGGGGAGCAGCTCGTTATACTTTCGTCCTCCCCAGCTGGTGCTG
This sequence comes from Petrocephalus sullivani, assembly GCA_026780845.1. NCBI lineage: Eukaryota > Metazoa > Chordata > Actinopteri > Osteoglossiformes > Mormyridae > Petrocephalus > Petrocephalus sullivani. Next base: position 15,250,402 of record JAODKM010000025.1, read on the forward strand.
AAAAGCCGCTTTCTGTGTTTGGCCGGAGGCAGCAGCACCCCAGGACCAGAGGTGTCAATTTCAGGTCCAGAAAGTAAAAATCCAGACCAGGATTTTGTTTCAACCAATCAGTTGCGCATGAAGAGTCACAGACACAGCGTAGCTCAACTAGCTGGTTGAAACAAAATCCTGGTCTGGATTTTTACTTTCTGGACCTGAAATTGACACCTCTGCCCAGGACATAAGGCAGCCCAGAGTAGCGGGCCAGCCGTGTGCCCGCAGCCTGCACGTAGCATAAGCTTACCGCTTACATTACGAGGGACGGGACTCGGCGCGGAGAAATGAGTTACGTTTATTATCTGCGTCGCGTAAAGTGACACTTATAGGCGTAATGGGCGTTTTAGTTTGGTAAGGCAAATAGCCTTCGTTAATTTAGCCTGTAATCGTGTCATTGTATCAGCGGATACAACATCTTAAATATAATTCAGATTAATTAACGCGATTCTGATTTAAATTCGGCCGTCTCCTTCGCGAGCGAGCGAGACGTTTCCACACAATAGGCGCTAATCCGCGGAGTTTCCATGGTAACGGAGCGCGACACCTCCCTTCCCGCGCGCCGCGTTAAAGGCTCGCGGACAGTCGCGCGGCTGCAGAAGCGGGGCGACTCGCGGCGCTCCACTATCGAAAGCTACGCTATAAACTTGGAAAGCAGAGTTTTTGCAGTTTCCTGACCCTGGGAGCTACGTATAATCGTAAGTACAACGTATTTCTGTTATGCACGTCAAATGTTAAATATTGATCTTTTATTAATAGTAATATTCATATTTTTGACTGAGTAATTTGCACTATATTAACAGCCATAAAAATCATACATTGCTCGCAAAGTTTTAAATGGATTTTTTATTATGTCGCCCGCAATAACAAGTTATTCACGAAAGCCTAATTTATGGATTTGTATTTTTTTTTGCGTCTGTCAGTTTAAGATAAATCCAAGCTAGAAGCGAAGGTATCTTTCACTATATCCATAGGCTACGGGATGATGTCTATGTGACAAGCATTAGTTTCGAGCATTTAATACCATGTCCAAACTTGCATGATGTGCTGCATTTCCTGTGTTATAATAAGACTATAGAAAGAAATATTACGTTTCGTTCTTGATTGTTAAATAACTATTTGTTTTACAAAGCAAATAGTATCTATCGTGCATAAACATTATCTTCAATACTGGAAACCGCATGACGAAACACATAAAGGACATTCATTGCTGTAATAAAATCAGTGAGCACTGTCGGATACCATCTATATAAATTATAAGTGCTATTTATGTCTCATAAAATTAGAGTATGAGTCAGTGCGTATGAAAATAGATGAGTTATAGGTCAAAATGTGTAATTGCCAGTTGACTTAAGAAATGCGCTTCATCCCTACCTAGATGAACTAACTGATTGCATATCTTAAAATTGCGTGCAAAACTTACAAACACAGTCTAGTGGATTTGGCTGATTTTGACATTCCAGTGCATATTCTTCCTTGTTTCCAAATGTAACATTAAAAATGGTGCTACATTCTTCGGAAATTAGTTGTAATATTGTTTTGTTTTCTGCTTTTTCAGATTGGTCAGTGCTTTTTTGTGATACTGTAAGTAATCACAAATGAAAACTGACTTCATATTTGAATGGAAGGTCCATGTCTAAACCGTGTTTTGGTTTTATGTTGTGGCAACTACACAATGAGATTTTAAAACTCTCTTATAGATTTATATATTTATATAGTTATATCTTACTTTGGTGCTGAACACCAAATCTACCATGTCTGTCCTGGAGTCCCCAGATGGAGATAATCAGGGGAAAGTGGGTCTGAAGAGGAAGCTGACTGGTCCTCCAAGGCTCCTGCTGGGTAAATCCAAGTCCAAAGGTCCCCGTGAAGGGAGGAAGAGCGGAGGAGACGGCAGCGGGACCCACAGGGGCTCCAAGTCTCCCGACCGTCAAAGCGAAATTCAAGGAGATAGGCAGGGAGAGGCTGCTTCTGTAGATCTCCAGACACCGGAGATGGGGAGCGCAAAGGAGACTCCCAAAACGGCAGACAGTGCAGACGGAAGCCCTGCTGCATTCCGGGGTGGAACTAAAAGAGAGGGCTTAAATGCTGGACAGGACAAGAAAAGATGGGGGTGGAAACGACGCTTCCTCCCGTCTCGGCTTTGCCTAAGAGGAAAAGAGGAACAAGTGGAAAATACGTCGGACAAGAAGAAGGGACGGTGTGATGTCATCCCCTGCAGTGCACAACGGTGTGATGTCATCCCCTGCAGTGCACAACGGTGTGATGTCATCCCCTGCAGTGCACAACCAAGGGGCACTGCGGGTCACTGTGATGCCACAGGTGGCCCTGTAACTCAAAGGGGTACCTCTGACTTCCCTGCTAATGCAGTTAGAGGAACGGGGAGATTCTCAGCTTGGGGGACTTTAAAGAGGCTGTTGCATACATCCAGCTATCGGTCTAAGTCAAACGAAGGACGGTTAGAACAAAAACAGCATTCTGCATCTGTGGACACAACACACCCTCAATTCTCAATCAAGGACAAACTGGCCAATGTCTTAAGGCGTAGATCCAAGAAGCCTTCTCCTTTCTTCCAGGAGAAGCTTGTAAGTACCCATGAATACATCGAGGAAGAAAATATAGTGCTTTCTAACAGATATACAGATGGAGTGTGCCTGAATGCATCTCCAGTCAGCCAAGCAGGAGACCTTACAGTAGGGGACACAGAGATCAGGGGGACAGGTTCTGAAACTCTGACCATAAGTGCTGAAGTAACTGCCATGGTACCAGCAGCTGAAGAAGATCAAGACATCTCAGGAGGAAGTACAAGCTGTAGCCACCCTGAAGACCGAATATCTGTAGAAGGACCGAAGCAAGAGGAGGATGAATCTCCCGAATGTGCAGAAGAAGGACCAGAGTCATGCAAAGGTATACTTTTAGAGAGCAGTCTTGTGCTGGAGCCCATGGATGGTCTCCTTGGTGGTGAACACCAGGAGGAACTGCCAGTGGTTATGGATATTGAATCTACCGATGCATGCGCTGATGTAGGTGTTGAGTTACTGGAAGAGCCATTGCAGACCGAGGAACTCGGGTCATCTGTTGCTGGTGAATTCTCAGATGCAAGGTCTGAACATGGTGCAGAAATTGAGAATGTGTTGGAAGGACCTGCACCACCCGGCAATGCAGGATCACCCATGCAGGATAACTCCCCACTGAAGAACAATGTAAGCAATCATGTGATCATCTCTCTCGAAACCAATGACACTTTGCAAAATGGCACTGGCGAGTTTCCACTGGAGAGCTCCCAAGCCATTAACAGTGGCTGCCAGTTGTATCCCACTATTGATGGCCTGGGTCCTCAGCCCAACGACATCCTGCTGCGGCAGACTGCATGCGCTTTGGTTCAGGCAGCTATGACGGCTGCCCTCAATCAGCTCGAGGAGGAGATGAAGGGCAGTGCAGCAAGTCTCCACAGGGAGGTGCAAGAGCTCCAAAGTCAGGCTTAAGCCTTAGAGTTCAACCCACCAAGACTTTTCCTGCATATAAAAATACCTCAAAAGATCAACTACTACTGCTGTAGCCTACAGAAAACAGTCAGACATTATGAGGGATCAAAATAAATCCTTTTCATTCCATTAAGATCCACTGGGTACCTGAGACACTAAGAGAGGTGGGACTGAAATTGAAAGACATTGAAATATCCCTCTTGCAGTCTTTGTCATTTTCTAGTGACAGTACTGTGCACATCTGTTTGCCGTAGATGAATATAGCTTCTGTCAAATGAGATTATGTAGGTTTCATTTTCAAGCTAATGAATCACTGGGAAGGATTCACCTTCGAACCGCTGGTCCCTGTTCCAGGAGAGCTAAACCTAAATCTAATGCGAGCTGGGTGAAGCCGACGGAGAATCAAAGGCTGACGGGTCATTCCCCACGCTTACACCTATTTTTAGTACCCTCTGTATTTCTGCCTAAGTTTTTAGTGACACAACACACAAGAGGAATGTTTCTGTAAGGCAAGCTCCAATGTTTACATGGCTGGTGTTTAGAATTCACCATTCCTTAAAAGCTTACTGCAGTGTCCATGTCGATGGGAGGTAGAGCTTGCAGTTATATGGGACCATCAGATGGTGATTTCAGTGGTAAGTATGGAGCACTGTGCTTTTTGGGGTGGTTCTATAATTATGCCATGTATTGAGGTGTCTATGGTGTAGGTGATTTAGTAACTCTTTGAAGGCAATGTGCGGGAAGATCATGGCGGTAGGAGTAGTTGCAATCACAGTTGCAATGTAACTCAATACTGGGGCAGGATCACTCATGTTAGGTGGCCCACTAGCACTGAATATCATGTGTCAAAAATGCCAAAATCTCCTTCCTTATTAAGCGTCACTATGACTGTATACTCAGGGGCCAGTTTATTAGGTACACCTGCTCATTAACACAAGCATCCTGGCCCTCCAAATCATGTGGCTACAGTTGTATACATACAGCACAAAGACAGGGTTGAGACTTTCACGTACTGCTTGGCTAAGCATTAGAATGGCTAAGACGTCGGCTCTGAGTGATTTAGAATGTGCTTTGGTGTTGGACATGGTGGTTTTAGGATCTCATAAATGGCCACTTTCCTGGGATTTTCACATACTACACTACAGTTTACAGAGAGCTGTGTAATAAACAAAAATATCCATTCATCAGCAGTTATGTGGACAAAAATACCTTGTAAATTAATGTGGTCAGATGAGATTTTCTAGACTTGTTAAAACTACCCAGAGGGCCAAAAGTGAGCCAAAAAATCTCAGTACAACAGTAATGTGCAAATTGCTTCTCTAAATGTACAACTCATATCTGCTGAACTGAATAAAGTTATCTCTGGGTGATGTGATTGTAATTTGGTTTGTATATTATTGTAATGTATTTTACATATGCATTGCTATATGTTAATTATGGAGAAATGCAAAAGGCTGAATGCTATTTATTTAAATGGTTACTGAGGATCAGTGGGTGAAATAAAAGCCTACATGTTAAATGTAAACTGTTTTCTGGAGCAGGTGTTCTCTGTTTGAAGGCACTAGAGGGACAGTGTGATGATGTAAAAGCCGTGGATAAGGGTAAGAGCTCCGATGTGCTATTCGCGAAATAAGTGCCACTGTTTCTAGAACTCAGTCTAACTCAAAAGACGCAAAGGAAGATTTTGGGCTATTTTCAGCGTACAGTGACTGGAGTGAGCTACGTCAGCAACCCCCCGACACACACACACACACACACACACACACACACACACACATACACACATACATTCTCACACACCTGATATCATTTAAAGGTATCTGCAATGGTTGTAAGCTCTATGGAATGATATTCATAGCTGCAAATATGTCAGAGAGCAGGATCACAGGCTCCTTTGGGCTTAACGGTCCCAGATTCCAATGGAATGCATCCAACTCACTCTGTATCTGGATATCGACTATTTCATCTGGAGAAGAACCAATGGTAAAGTCATTAAATGGCATCTGTAGTGGCCATGAGGACTACGGGCTCCCAAATAGCGTCGGTTCTGTCGGGAGAATATCTTGCAACCTTAAGGGTCCTTGGGCATCACCACAATGCGTTCGTGTCTGTGACTGCTGCGAATAACATCCTCCTGGCTGCATAGTGCATGTAGCAAAAACGAGGGCTAGAGCTCACATCTGATTACTTTCATTAATCACTTAAGTGGTGTATATTGACACATGATCAGGAATATTTCGTCGGATGATCATTGCGCCGCGAATTGACGTCCTGGCTGCAGCCCATGCGGGGAGCCCGCTGAGCCGCGCACCGAGCGCACTGTCCGGCCGATCCTCACACACCGGCCACCCCAACAGGGAACCCGCTGAGCCGCGCACCGAGCGCACTGTCCGGCCGATCCTCACACACCGGCCACCCCAACACTGGGGGCGAGCCTAAGACAGCCTTTTTACGTAGACGTCGTATTGTTTACAACTTTATTTCCGAAGCAATTAATCAGCGGTAAGCAAGAAGATCTACCCTCAACCCAGAATCTTAAGGTCTGGAAACTAAAATAGGTGCATTACTTTACAAATTAAAAAAGAAATATTGGTTACCGTGTGACGCAATAAGATTCCGAGACCTTCTACCACCTAAAAATCCGCCCTAAACACTCCCTCTAGTGGCTGACATGATTCACTACACAGACGGAATCGGCAAGCATGTAACACCCTCATTTCCCATAGTGCTCACTTTACACGAACATTCAGTCATAAACATTTGTGATTACTTTATAGATTTTTACATTGAAACCTAATAAAATACAGAAAGTTGCTTGAATGCTTATTGTTTTACACTAAAATTGTAATCATGCAATTTTGCTTATGATATGTGGTTAAAAAAAACTCAGGCGGAGTCTAATAAAACCTTTTATTTGCAAATGTGTTTCTTTTTCAAATAATCCTCATATGAACGTGAATTAATGCAATTTCAAAACACAGGAATGAGTTTCTACTGCTCTCCGTACCATTAAGAATACAGACACCGCGCATGACAAAATGAAAGGCTCGGCGCAGCCAAAAATATAATTTCCGTTTAAAATGTTAATTACACAGTTGGGTCACACATAAATACAACCATGTGTTTTCACTTTTTTTCTTGTTAAGACAGGCAAGCTTAAAACGCATACAGCGTTGGGTTCAAAGAAATTGTAAAGTAAAACAAAAAATACTTTAGTTTTTACTCAATTCGTGCAAACTGCTTCAATATCCAACTTGAATGTAAAACTTTGTACTATTGTTTGCGAAGTGTAATTTTTTTCCATTCTGGTTGCATGTAAGACTTCGCAAAAGCGAAAACGGAGCCCTGGCTAGTGTTATTCGCATTAAAATACCCCGCTGTTAAAATGAATGCACACTAACCGCTACACTGAGTACAGTACTTTCGTTAGAGGAAGACATTTTAAGGACTTGTTCCAATAAATACAATAATCAGTTAAAAAGGAGAAAGCAATATCAACAACTGTACGAACAAAAATAACCGTTTATTGAAGGACGAAGCGGAAATTATTACGCTTGATTGGAAATCATATTTCTCCAAATCTGTACTTAATTTCCATCACTCGTTTGCCTCACCGTATTTGGCACGCACGATTTACGAACAGTGACTATAGACTGTAAATAGATAAAGCACCAAGTGATTTTTAAATGAACAAAACCCCCAAAATGAAAATGCGAGATTTAAAACTGCGCGTTTGTGCACTTTGCCGGCGTGAATGTGCTGCCAGAAGCTCATTTTTAGGGCGAGTTTGGAGAATTTCGCAGTGTTTAGCAAACAAAGCGTGTTTGCACGTGTCTCAGCTCTCAGATCGGCTTTTGCCATTTTCACAATGCGATTCCACTCTAGTGCCGATTTTGCATATATGTAAAGCTGGTTAGTGTGCTTCTAAATGAGCTTGGGCAATGGCAGCGTTGTTAATGCTGCACAGCTGCGGCTTGTCATGTGTATAAGGTGCTGGCTTTCACTACACTCTTGAAACTGTCACAGCCTGGTGTTAGATTATATACATATATAATTAACTGCGCCCAAATTATTTCGCGATAAAATCTTTGCCCGGCTAACCACACTAGAATGCTTAACGGCTGAATCTTTTTGATAATTATCCTCAAAAAAAAGAGAATAGAAATATACTGTGCATAATCTAAATATGAATGTTTACTGTCAATGCATTTGCATGCGATGTGTCAGTCCCTTAAATTAAAACTGCCTGTCAGAAATGGAAGAAGAAATATGTCCACAAGCTCTTTTACAGCAATATTTTACAATGTAGTGACTGTCACTTGTATATTGACCAGACTCACAAATACTATAAAGTACAGCACATTATTGCAAGTAAGCAAACCGTGGGCGTGCCGTCACACCGCAGAAGGTCCTGAAAAGGTCTGTCTTTTTCACTCGACTACAACAGTATCTATGCTCTCTTGGGAGACCTCGGAGTCGAGCGAGTAGCAGGAGCTGACATTGTCCTGAGTGTCCCTGGCGGGCTCCTCGCCCAGGAACTCGGCAGGGCTCTCGCAGAAGTGCTGGGAGGCCTGGATTAGCTGGCTGCAGAGTCGGCTGTAGCGCTGGTACCGGGCCTGCTTGCCGGTGTGGCTGTACATGTGTTCCTGCAGCTGGCTTTTCTGGGCGAAGCGGAGGCTGCAGATGGCACACGCAATCTTCCGCTTCCGGGAATTCCCGCCGCCTTTCCGCCCGGCCGCGGGCTCCTCCGAAAGGGCCTCGCTCCTCTGCAGCGCCTCCTCCGGGCCGGCCAGGTCCGGCTGCTCGGGTCCGCCGGAGCCCTGGTGGGGGCGAGGCGGGTCAGGGCCCTCCAGTTCCTCCCCACCAGCTCCAGCGACTTCACCCAGGTGGCTGCTCTCCAGGATAGCGGGCATGCTGAAGGGCAGTCCGCAGGAGCCGTGGGTGAGCAGGTGCTCTCGCAAACCCGGCCGGGAGTTGCAGCGCTCTCCACAGAAGTGACAGCACAGCACCCGCGGGTTGTCCTTGAAGGGCCCCAGGCCGGCGCCGTCCTGGCCCAGGGATGGCGAGCCAGCCCGCGGATTGGCGGTCACCTCCATCTCCATCTTCTCCTGCTTTACCTTCAGAGGGAGCTCGAAGCCCTCGCCGTCCTCCCTGGAGCTCACCGAGGACGTGCAGTGGGGATCAGTGGGCTGCCGGTCGCAGGGTTCCCCCTCCTGGCCCGACGCCAAAGAGGTGTGAATCTGGGGCCTGTCTGCCTGGCTGCTGGGGCGTGACCCCTCCAGGCTCCGCCCCTGGCAGTCCTTCAGGGGCAGACGCTCCTTGGCCGACTGGGAGGAGATCTGGATGCCATAGAGGTTAGACATCTTGGTGCCGTCGGCCTCCTGGCCCCCCTCGGCAGGGCCGCGGCACAGCTGGTGGGCGTGCAGGAATTTGATGCCCTCCTGCAGCCGGCTGCGGTCCACCTGCTGCTTGGGGCCCATTCCCGTGTACATGATGTGCAGCAGGTAGCTGAAGATGTCGGGCTGGATGTCGGTGGGCTGGATCTTAATGCACTCACTAGGGTGAAACACACACAACGGGCTGATTCCATAGTCCACCAGTGTTAATGTAAAAAATAAAATTAAATGCAGTCTTCAGTGGTGTATTACAATTCTCATTTTTGTTAAATGGGAACTTTAATGAAAGTTGACATCAGTTTATGAATTAATATCTAAATAGCTGCTTTGAAATAATGTTTTGAAGCATTTTAATCCTTTTTTAATTCTCTGATGTAATTGGAAACATGATTAGGTGTAAGGCTGTCTTCGGTGTCAAGTTACTGCGTAAAACTGTTTTGGCTTTCCTGATTTATTTTTTTATTCCTCTGATTTCTATAACATCTGCTGGGGATTCAGCATTCTGTTAGCAATCTGACCTGGATTGGTGGATGAATATCATTTTGAAGTAGTTTGAGAAGGCAGCCAGAACAGCGCGGTGGGCCTTGAAGTAGACGTTCCCAATGGCCACAGTGCAGTCACACAGGAAGCCAAACTCCCTCTGAATGTTCAGTTGCTGGAGCAGAAACAAGCTGTGGCTGGAGACCTCCATCGCGCTCCCTCGACCTGTCACACAACACGCATGTTACGCGTCTTGTCCGTGGCTTGTTGTAGAGGGTGACCTCTGCTGGCCAGACCGCTGACGAGCACATGAAGCTGGACAAAGCTACAACTCCGTTATTTACCCGGTATACTTAAAAGTATCGACCACTGCAGACTGCTCCTATCCTGCATTTTAACGTTTAGTACAGAAACAGCACACGTGATTAATTTGTGCACTCATATAATGATTGAGGGTACTGCCAATTTTCCAACACTTGAACACAATTGCACCATTTCAAATTACACCAAGAACCCTTTAATATATAAATGGAACAATTATAATGTAAATATATGTCAATTCAATAACCACATTGTCCAAGCACAATTTTTCCCACGGTCAGTCCTATGAAACAAAACTGAGAGCGAGGTTGACATCTTTCACAATTCGTTATTTTATCTATGTATTTAAAGCTTATTTAAAGGCTTATGTAAAGGCATGTTACGTATCTCTTTTTATGAAACGCGTCGTTATGCGGCGTTTAAAATCTCCCCGACTGAAAAACAACACCAGGATGTTAAAAACCAGCCGTCATGCCTTTCCGTCTCCCTTTTCATTTTGGAGCGCACCGACACCTGGGAGATGGCACACATCAATGCAAAACTTGTCACTGGCATGCATCAATAACATGGCCATAGATGTGTTTCCTACTTTGAAAAAAAGCAGAACGCAATGCATCTCTGCATGCAGTGCCTGGGAAAATGCACCATCCGCATGGGAACACGTTACTAAGATCTACCATGCATTACAACTACATTGCAAGATACCCTAACTAATTTCAAGGCAGCACATCCATTTTCAAAGGTCTGCACTGGGATCGTGTGTATCTGCTGAAATCATAAACCCTGGCAGACCCCCGCCAAAGCGTTCTGTATCCATGCAGGCAAATGGCGCACATACCTATGAAGCACGACGATTTATTACCTGCAACGGAAAACTATTTCTTGCCACCTATGCGCGAGAGATGGGTTTTGATTTCGTATTTGTTGCTGCAGGGGAGTTCTCGCGCAGTCTCGCGCTCCTTCCAGGCCGAACGCACATCATTTTTTTTGCGTCACGTGACCGCACTGTAGTCGTGTATTGCTACTGTACGCAGGAACGTACATTTTAGTTTGCCGAGGTAGACCACTGTCAGATATACGAATATCGGTGCAATACATTGCATTAATTTATTCCCGTCGGAGGAACCGAGCTTGGCAAAATTATCACAAAAATCCTGATCTGGAGTTTTCACTTTGACAGGGAGATATTATTGACAGATCGTCAACTTGCAGAAACCGGCACGTGCTGTTGCCTGCTTTCGTGCTAGAATAATTGTCTTGTCGACTTGTGAGACTGAAAATCGGCCGAACGTGGATATTGAAACGAATATTTTAGTTGACTTAAATAACTAGCTAAAAGTGTGTGCGGATTTTATACTATTAAGTAGCTCACTTCAAATCATTTATTAGATGTTTGCATGAGCAGGCACGTCGGGGTTTATGGCGAAGCTTTTAGGTTAGTTTAGTATTTTCTTTATTTATTTTTCCGAGCACGCAACCCTGATTTCCTCAACTACAAGAAATGATTCTTCGGGATCGGTTCAGGATCTTCCCACAAACTTTTGCTTTTCATGAAGAGAATACACAAATACCCGCAGTAGGCTCGATCTGCGGCTGCATTTAAAGTAAATACGTAAATCACGTGAACGTAATTTAAAAAAAATAAATAAGAATGTTATGCATTTCATAACTTAATGTACATTTCCAGTCCTTCCTTCATTGAATGGTATTTCTGCAGTGAAAAATGCAATAATTTGCATAACGACTGCTCGGACTTCGTGTTTTATTAGCGTTAGTCCCCGGCTGGAAATTCGGCACTGTGGGCTATAAGCGGCAGCGGGAGGCTGGATCTGCGTGAGCGGGGCTGGATCTGCGTGAGCGGGGCTGGATCCGGCTCAGACAGACTCAGTGCGGTGACGGGGCTCGCAGGGCGGCTGTGCGGAAGTCCTTTCATCCGTGCTGCAGGAGGCTTCGCCGCCGCGATTATTCTCGCCACAACTTTGCCGGGATACAGGAGGGGCGAAGGCGCAGCTGGCGGAGCGGAGAGCGCCCGTTGGGAGTCGGCGGCGCGGTAGCGGACTCGCCTTCCTGCCGGTAAGCGCCGTGTGCGGGGCGGCCGCGCGCCTCGTCCCGATCGCTCCCGGGTACAGTGCCGCGCGCGTGTTTGCGGGAAGTGGCGCGGGGGCGGCGGCGCGTGAGAGCGGGGGGCCCGGACGGCGCCCGCAGGCGTACGCGCGGCCCCGGACGCCGGTGCCCGCCACGGCCGGCCGAGGCCCGAACGGCCGCTATTTCACGGCATAGTTTTAATGACTTTCTGTTTTTTTCTTTCTTTTTCTTTTTTTTTTTTTTTTTCTGGTGCGGTATGATTGACAGCCGTGATGCCCGCATGAGCGACCTCCGGAAGCGGCCAATGAGCGCGCGCGGGGGGCGGGACTAAGGCGAAGCCCCGCCCCCTCCGTATCGCCGTCACGGCGATCGCACAACCGTCAAAGGGGGGCATTATCCTTGGCGTGTCCGCGCGCGAGCCCCCCGAAACACGCGCCGCTTTCATACGTGACGCCCCGTCCGGCGCGCCCCCGCTAACGCGCGCGCTGCGCGCATGTCCGCCCCGGCCGCGCTCCCTGTCCCGCTAAGCGGGCCGCCCGCTAGTCCCGGAGGCCGCAATGGCGACAGCGCCGAGCGGAGGCGGGGGGTAGCCGGCTAGCTGCAGCCCTCGGCTTAGCAATCGCTGGGTGGGCCGAGCCCGAAATAGCCGGCTCCCGCACTGCCGTGTGGGCGACGGAGAGGCGCGGGGTCGCGGCTCTGTGTACGCGGACTGTAATGGCGTTCGGTATTAATACCCCGGGCGTGCGGGGGCTGGGGGCTGGGTGCAGGCCTGCCTGCCTGCACGCACACGGGGGGGGAGCTGTCATTTCTCTCATGCTGTTACTTTTTGCAATTCGTCTCCAAAGACACCCCCCCACATACATACACACCAGAGTATCAGTTTAATTTTAGTCAGAAAAGGCAGCAACCCAGACCAAAATAGTTGCTTGTCAAACCAGTCTATAGTCACAGTGTGAAAAGCTAATCTGTAAATGGTTTATTCATTTTTATAAATGTGACTTGTAGGCGTAAAGCAATTTGGTATTTATTTTGTGTCGCTGTTTAACTTGAAAACTAATGGGTGGTCGCTCACTATTTCCAATGCTCTTTCTTCTGGGTCCTACACATGTTTGGCATGCCGCAAAATCGCAGGGCTGTGAGCCGAGCTGACGGCGCCATGACCAGGCTGAGCCACAGCGAGCACGTCCTGCAGCAGCTCAACAACCAGCGGGAGTGGGGCTTCCTGTGCGACTGCTGCATCGCCGTGGGGGACATCTACTTCAGGGCCCACAAGGCCGTGCTGGCCGCCTGCAGCTCCTACTTTAGGATGATGTTCATCAGAGACCAGCAGGCTATGGCACGGGTCAACCTCAGCAACATGCAGATCAGCGCCGAGTGCTTTGACCTCATCCTCCAGCTCATGTACCTTGGCCGCATCGCCGTGGGCTCCTATGAATTTGATGAGCTTAAGGCCGCCATGGTCTACCTGCAGATGTATTACATCCCAGATTCTCTGGACGACCTCAAGGACATCCGCAATTCAAACCTGGCACCGTCGTCCTCATCCTCGTCATCTTCCTCTTCGTCTTCCTCCTCCTCGTCATCCTCCACGGCAGTGGCTCTTCCTGGGAGGAGGATGATGTTTGGGGTGCGGATGTACGAGCAGCAGCCGCAGCACCAGGGGGCTGCCGATGGAGAGCGCCTCGAACAAGCCGGGACCTCTGCGCCCTCCCTCCAGACCGTGGGCGGTGTTAGCGGGCCTGCAGCAAAGCCCACGGAGGAACCAGGGCTGCCCCTCGGCCTGTCCCTTGTGGCCGAGGCCATGGCGGAGCAGCCGTGTGACCTGCGTAAGAAACCGTCAGGCAGGAGCGCCACCATGAAGGAGCGGCCTCGATTTGGGCGCACCTACACCTGCGACGACTGCGGCTTTGTCTTCAGCTGCGAGAAGCTCCTCATCGAGCACATCCTTACCTGCACCAACCGCAAGACCTTCCATGCACCCAGGGCAGCTACGGGCATGGAGACAGACGCTAGCAAGGCAGAGAGCTCCTCCTCTGAGGGCTCAGAGGAGAACATGGACTCCTGCAAGGCAGAGGATGAAGCTGTTGAAAAGTCTGATGTGGAGGCCTTGAGTAAAGGGACCGTGATCAAGTCCGTGGGCACGGGAGCTGACAGCCAGCCTAAATCTTCACGGAATACCATCATCATCAAAATGGAGCCTGAAGACAGTCCTGAGCTGGAAATGGACGGCATACAAGTAGTCCAGGTTGATGAGAACTGTGTGGAGGGCTGCAGCTCGCTGGCCAACCGCTTTAGGGACCCCGTCCCCGACCCAGGTGCCTTTGACCGAGACAAGGAGATCAGGCCTGCTAGCGTGGAGGACAGTAGTGACACAGCGCATATGTCCACTAGTGAGGATAAGAGTACAGGCACACGGGCACGCCGTATCAAGGAGGAGCGGGACGGCCGGCTGTGTCTGCCCTGCGAGCTGTGTGGGGAGCTGCTGACGGAGGAGGACCAGTCGGCTCACTACATCGCCAGCCACATGGCACACATATGCGCCTGCGGCAAGTGTGGCCAGATTCTCATCAAGGGCCGGCAGTTGCAGGAGCACGCCGAGCGCTGCGGCGAGCCCCAGGATGCAGAGACGGACTCACTGGGCGACGACTCGCTGTCCGAGGAGCGGCAGGCTGTGGAGGAGGGCCTGCTGGAGGCCGAAGCCACATTGGAGGGCGAGCTGAGCGCCGCGTGCCACGACGACGCCGACGACAGCTGCTTGGCCTACCGCTGCCCGCACTGCGGCCTGCACCTGGGCAGCGAGCGGCAGGCCTTGGAGCATGTTGCCCGCTGCCCGGAGCAGGAGCTGCTGCGCTCGGGACTGCTGGAGGACGGCGAGCGGGACCACCGCCGCAAGCACTTCTGCGGCATCTGTGGCAAGGGCTTCTACCAGCGCTGCCACCTGCGCGAGCACTACACCGTCCACACCAAGGAGAAGCAGTTCGCCTGCCAGACCTGCGGGAAGCAGTTCCTGCGCGAGCGGCAGCTGCGGCTGCATAACGACATGCACAAAGGCATGGCGCGCTACGTCTGCCCCGTCTGCGACCAGGGCACCTTCCTCAAGCACGACCACGTCCGTCACATGATCTCCCACCTGTCGGCCGGGGAGACCATCTGCCAGGTATGCTTCCAGATCTTTCCGGGCAGCGAGCACCTGGAGCAGCACATGGACGTGCACCTGTACATCTGCGGCGTCTGCGGCGAGAAGTTCCGCCTCCGCAAGGACATGAGGAGCCACTACAACTCCAAGCACACCAAGAGGTTATAGGAGGGGCGGCCGGGCGCGCGCGCACGCGTCTCTCTGCTACACAAGCCATAAATGCGAGAGCGACAGTCGTCACCTCGGCTCCCAGTCGGTTAAAGGAAATGAATGAGCATAGCTACGTCACACTGGCATGTGACCTTCTGTAAACAATGCTAGCAACAGTAACCAGGGCACCTGATATACGTGTGTGTGCAAAACCGAACGCAGTAGTGTTGCCTACACATTGTATGATGCATTCTTTTTCTGTTTGTCCAACTCCCTGTTGTCCGTATACATTTCACTTGTCTGGGACGTTCATGAAGTTCCTCACAGGCACTTGACATATATATTCATATATAGGAGCTTGGCTTAGTAGTAGTCCCACGTTGTGTTAGAGCTACCCCCGTAGATTAGGCTGGACTTGGCAGGTGTAGCAGTGAGCTTTTTATTTATTTATTTATTCCTGGGGTTGGCGGGATATCGAGCAGCCCACCATTTCTGTCAAATTATCGAGTGACTTCCCCCCCCCCCCCCACTCCCCAGCTCCCTCCACTGATTGATCCCAGCTGGGGTACACAATGGGGTAATGATCTGACTTTCATGAATGCCAAACAATGAGCTCTGGATCCGTTGCCCAAGCAGGAGGTATGTTAGAAAGATGGGTTTAGATGCAAAGGGTTAAAAATATGTGAATGAAATGCAGCTACATTATGGTAGAACACTAGACTCAGTGTGTTTGGCTGTCAGCTCGACTCCTTCTCCAAGTCTCCTCCTGCTTTATCCGGTGACTGGATGGTGTTGCAGATCTATTCCTCTCATCTTGCTCTGTATTTCTGTCTTGACCAGATTCATATATTTTGTCACGAGTGCTGCCAGCTTTGTCTGTGATCAGACAGCTGACCCTCCAATACCAGGTTCCTCTTCCTTCTCAGATCTCCACTGGGTCTTCAGGCCAAATAAATTGCCACCCCTGCCTATAAAATGTCTGAAAGTTCTTACGACTGGAGTTGTCTCAGAAGCTTTCCTTTTCAGTCTCCTCCCTTGATGGCAGGTTGGGAAATCTGGTCCCTGGGTTCCAAATCTTGATTTTCAGAATTTCTGAAGACCTAAACCTCTGGACTTCTCCGGCTTTTTCCTCATCACGCAGCCCGGGCAGTTTCCACATTATAGAAACGGGTGTAAAATAGTGTCTTTGCACCTCTGTGTAAAAACCGTTATGGTTAATTGTAGCCTATTAATCATTTCAGTTCATGAACAGAATGTGTGGTTGAATTCATATTGGATATATTGTTATGAATTGCTGATGCTAGGGATAAGTGTTATTCTTTTTGCCCGTTTTAAAAAGCGCAATGTTTTCCTATTAAGAACGTGCATCTGATCATAGTTTGTTGTTTCCTGTTACGCAACTTTGCTGTACCAGGAATAGGAGCACTTTTTTGCTGAGGGCTAAATCGTTTTTTAAGGTGCTGAATTTTGCATTTACTGTTTACAAAATACAGTGACCTCTTCAGTGAAACTGTTTTTTTTTTAATGTATGTCTGTGTGTGTGTGAGATGTGCGCGCGTGTGTGTAAAGGGATCTTTGCTCCATTTTAAAATGTTACTTAAGTTTCAGCAGTTCCTGCGCCTTGAAGTGTTGCTGGTGCTCTTTCAGTGTCGCACCCGTGTTCAGCAGAGTAAAAACTGGAAAAACTGATGCGTCGTGCGTGTTGTGAAACCGGCTTGCTCTGATTGGCTGGCGTCACAGCTGCCCCTCAAAAAATGCAAATACGTGTTTTTCCCCCCCTCCCTTGTCGTTTGGCTCCTGGCATGTGGGAGGTAGAAGCACCACACGCACGGCAGCGTTAGGGGGCGAGAGCGCTCTCCTGAGCTGAGAGCTACCTGCCAGCAGGACAGAGAGCGGGTTACAGCCACGCCGCGTGGACCCCGGAGAATACCTGTACCCCTGGCTGCGCTACACATAGGCATGCCCCCTGGTGAGCCGCTCTTATCGAGCGGGCATGACGTAATGAGTCTGACAAGCCCTCACAGATAGTGGGCTGGCTAACAGGGTTAGCACAGTGCCTGTGCCTTCTGTATGGTATGGCCTTCTGTGTAGATCTCTAGGAAGATTCCTGCGAGGAAAGCCGTCGAATCAATCCAGCTGCTTTTTGCAAGCACAGTGCGGGTTTTCCAGTACGAAAACAAAAGTGCAAGTATGTTTTCTACTATTAAACAATCAAAGCTAACAGACTATACTTTTCCTTGCTTTAATGCAAACATTTATTCTCTTTGTTCACCGGTAGAGGGCAGAAATGCAATGGATATCTATTAGTCATACAGTTACTGCTAGTAATATGCTGTTTTCAGAAGGGGCCCCAGCCTTTGTGACATTTAACGTCTAATGTAGAGAAGCTCTATATTTGCGAGGACATACATTTTTTGTTTAAATTGTCTTTTTTAATCTTCTGCAATAAATGTTCTATTTAAAAGAAATCAGTTTTTTATCAGCCAATTTGGCTTTTCTGTCTGTCCATTTTTGTTGTCTTGTGGGTGTGCAAGGCTGGGTCACGTGGGATGATCAAGATCCTGGGGTCAGGTCCGGACGGAATGACGGCACGTGGGAAGTGAGCTGCGGGTCTGGGCTGCCTCCTGTGTGCCGGGCGCCCAGCATTCCCCCACCAAACTCCCTTAGGCCCAAAGCTGGAATTTTGCCCCAAGCCAGCAATTTCACACTGCCGCATTTGCGGCACAGAATGGTTTGTCAGCCTGAGTTGGATTCTGAACAATTCCTGTCTGTTTGGAAAGAATACAGACTCGCAGCGTGTTTGAAGATGACTTTATTGATATTACTAGAAACACATTTCAATCATTGCAGCTGTGCTGTGAATCCGGCAGGCGTGTGCAGCGTCCCTCCTATCAGCGGTTTCATTTGCCTTTACACTGATCTTTTTTTCCGTGACATCCTCCCTTTTTGTCACCTTGGCCCTGCTGCCCTGCCGCTTGGCCCCTTTTGTCACCGTGGCATTGCTTCCCATCACCGTGTTCCTCGTGTTTTTTGTCCTTTGGACATTTATCTTGTCCTCCGGCCTAAATTCCCCCAGAAAGAGCGGAGGTCAGTGGGAGTGTGTCACATGTAGGCAGAGGAGTCTCCTTCTCTAACAAGTACAATTACAGCCTCCAGATTCTTTAAAGAGAAATCAGCAGTATGTGTGCAATATTCACAAAAGGAAAAAAATGACCTTATTTTTGCTGTTGAAACTGACTTAGATCAGTGATATGATGCCAACAAGAATCCCGTACTTTCTTTGCAAGCACTAAAGACAGTACCTTTACTTTAGCAGACGCTTTTCTCCATAGTGACATAGCAGTGAGGCAAACAGCACATTACAAGCATATGTAGACGGGAATATGTGCGGCTAGGCTGAGCTTCCAAAGAATGCCTAATAGTAGTACCAGAAAGCACCATCAGGGGGCTCCAGTTATTGCAAATCAGCAAATGAGATCGAAAATTAATTCTATACTATCATTTAAAGTCTTAAGCAAAGTTCAGAAGCCTGTGTTAATACCAGCTATGCAAATAATTCTTCCATGTATATCGCTATCAAAGACCCTGCTCGGGTACACATTGTAGGTGCGAGGTGTCAGTTAAGCGAAGGGATGAAAAGTAGGGATGCATGTGTGCATGTCGCAGCCGTCATACCATATAACGCTTCCCTGCTGGAACATTTTGATAGACTTACCTTGGGTTCTGAAAAATGAGAGGGAAAAGCAACAGTCAAACACCATCTGAGTATTTGTGGAGAACGCGCTCATATTGCTCAGTCCATAATATTAGGAAGTTTCATGTCTAAAGTACACATTTCTGATTGGACCACTAAGACTGTGGTGCCCAGCTAATATTCTCTGCTTTATCATAACTATGCAAGTACTTACTGTCACTCATTTTTAGCTCCTCTGCAATCTTCCTGGATCAGAAAAGACACTGTTGGAAGAAAGGAAAGGACTTAAAAAGGTTGTCCCAGGAGCTGGGTGCAGCCAGGCCGCCAATGCAATAGCCACGGTGGGAAAATCTCACCTGGTCCCGAGACTCCACTTGCTCTGTTGTCAAAGCGGCGTCCCGCTCCTTTAATAGGCTGGAGGAATGGGCGAGGCGGCATTTTTGGGCCCCACCCTTCGGCTTTGAGACAGGCAGGAGATGTGATGAGACGGGTTGGTCTGGCAGGAAGACAAAGGACAAGAAAAAGAAAAACAAAGCCGTGAATGACTGATGTGTTGGTCCACAGTTTGTGTAACTCCTCAGGATGGTATCATGAAACAACATGGGTGTTCCGTTGAGCCCTATACCTCGTCTCGTGTGTTGTGTTTTTGTCACAGTGCGAGGACATTGAGCATAACTGGCTGTTTGCGTTTCACAAACACAGAGGGCCACAGCAAACGCAAATTGCCACCAAACTAGATATTGAAGACAATCTGAAGAATAGCTTGGGGGATTACAGAAGAGCTTAAACAGGAGTATATGTCAGAGTGGGGTAGGGTTGTTTCTTTATAGAACTGATGTCGACAATCTCTAAATAGGGATGGTGGTGGCCTAGTGGTGTGAGGCCTGGGTTATGAACCAAGAGGTCACTGGTTCAAATCCCACCACCAGTGGGTCCTTGAGTAAGACCTTTAACCCCAATTTGCTCCAGGGATGTAATGTACATCTGTAACATAACTGGTTAAGGGTGTCAGCTGAATGCTGTAAATGTAAATATGAATATCATCCAACTGGTTATCCTGGTCAGGTGGATTTAGTGCCTAACACAGAGCCCAAGACTGAGGACACCAGCCCAGAAGAGATTCATACAGGCAAACAATAAAAATGTACAGGCAATTAGCCACATAATGCCAGGTAAACACACTAATCCCCACACAAGAGTTGTAGCCAAGTCAACCGATCCCAAGTTTAAATTAGAAGTCATCTGTCCCAGTCATCGTGCAAGATGAAATGCATTAATACAGAGACGCATCTAATGGACAAAGTTTATTGAAATGTTTTAATATAATAAACTTAGATTTTAGTATTCATTTAGTGCTCATCCGAAATATGATAATTAGCAATGAACGACATTCATTGGCCACTTGATTAGGTCAACCTGTTCAGCTGCTTGTTGAAGCAAATATCTAATCAGCCAATCATATCTCACAAGCACAATATGTAACATCTTGCAGATTCAGGTCAGGAGCTTCAGTTAATGTTCACATCAAACACCAGCATGAGGAAGAAAGGTGACTTAAGTGACTTAAGTGGATGTGGCAGGGTTATTGGTACCAGACGTGCTGGTATGACTATTTCAGAAAGTGCTGATCTCAGGCACAACCATTACTAGGGAATGGGATTAAAAAGCAAAAAACATCCATTGAGTGGCATTTCTCTAGAGGAAAATGCCTTGTTGGTGGCAGAGATCAGAGAAGAATGAAGCTTGATAGAAAGACAACAGTAACTCAAACAGGCAGTCTTTGCAACTAAGGTTTGCAGAAGAGCATCTCTGAATGCACAACATGCCAAACCTTGAATCAGACGGACTACAGCAGCAGAAAGGCACAGCGGATGCCCGTGCTGCCAGCTATGAAGAGGAGACTGAGGCTATAGTAGGCTCACTAAAACTGGACCATGGGAGATGGTAGGGTCAGAATTTGGTGTAAACAACGTGAAAGCATCGATCCATCCTACCTCTTATGAACAGTTCAGGCTGCTAATGGAGATGTAATGGTGGGGGAGGGATACTTTCGTGGCACATTTTGGGCCCCTTAGCATGAACTGAGCATCGCTTAAATACCACAGCCTACCTGAGTATTCATGCTGCCCATGTCAATCCCTTTATGCCCACAGTGTACCCAGCTTCCAATGACTACTTCCAGCAGGATAACATGCCTTGTCACAAAGCTCATATCATCTCAGACTGGTTTCTCCGGCATGACAATAAGTTCACTAAACTCAAATGGCCTCCACCACCAGTTCTAAATCCAACAGACCATTCAAGGTACGTAGTAGAATGGGAGAAATCGCATCATGAAAGTGCAGCTGGCGAATCTGCAGCAAATGCCTCATGCTATCGTGTCAACAAGGAACAAAGTCTCTGAGGGATGTTTCAAGCACCTTGTTCAATCTATGGCACAAAGAAATTCTGAAGGTAATATTGGGTCCAATCCAATATTAGCAAGGTGTACCTAATACAGTGTACAGTATATGTGTAACTGTACTACATGACAGTTGGTATCTAATACAGTGTACAGTATATGTGTAACTGTACTACATGACAGTTGGTATCTAA
>JAODKM010000025.1:15291476-15303915 GCA_026780845.1 Petrocephalus sullivani
GTACAGTGTCTCCCATGTGCTTTGATTGCATGTACCTGTCTGTCTCGCTCAGCCTCCCTCTGATTTTTGGAGAGGTTACTGCAGAACTCCAGTGAGCCACACTGTACAGTGTCTTTCTCAGTTTATGCTTGTCTCGCATTGTTCTCGCTTTCTAAATTAAAACACGACCTTCACTGAGATCCAGCCACTGCTAACCATGCCTTGCATGTTCCTTTTTGCCTGACAGGATGTGGGTTTGGTTGGGGACCTGGATGTCATGTGGTGTCACACTGTTAAATTTGGAGGATGTTTGTGTGGGGGGAGGTAACCAGCTCTCAGGGAATCCCTGAGGGCTGTGGGCCGGCGTTGCTGTGCCTGTATTTGGTCAGTATCTGTGCCTATTTAGTGGATCTTTTTGCCTAGCTGAACTTGATATGGGCAAATGCGGTAAGCAGGTTGACTCATTTCTGATGTCTCTCGCTTACATTTTGCCCTATTGGCAGAAAAAAGCATGCTTAATGATTAGAAACAAAATGATGCAGGTGAGAAATGGTAAATATAACTGTTTCTCTCTCTCTCTCTCTCTCTCAGGAGGAAACTGGGAAGCAGGAGCCGCACAGCTCAGCAGACGCCAAACGCAGCCCCTGTTACCAGGTGAAGACGCTTGGGGGCTAACATACGCCCCCCCAGAGTGAAATGCCACTCTCATCACTCCCCCACAATACAGTCCTGTCCATTGACAGTTTGTGCATCAAGTCAAATATGTCTTTTGTTATAATCCTAGCTCATGAGCACACGCACACACAGCTTTATGCGTGCGTGTGTATATGGGGCTCTCGACATTGCTGACATCATATTCAGGATGGGGCCACTCTCTGGTGTGCGTGTCAGTTGGACTAGGCTGCAGAAGTGCATTCTGGGAATGTTTTTTTACCCCCCCCTCAGTGCTGCTTTCCCTTCCAGCTGAGCTCTTAATTATTCGGCTGGGATGAATCACAGAGTGCAGGTACCACTGATTGAATATTACTGTCAGGACAACATTAAGAAACATAATGCTGTTTGGGTTTAGCTGTTAAAGATACCTTTATACTAATAAAATATGAACTTTACGACGGGGGAAATGGCTGAACTTAGAATAGCTTGGTTGATGGCCAAAGCAAACTAAATAAAGATATTTCTGTTTAGCTGAAACAAAGCGGAGTCGGAGGGCAGGCCGAGGGTCAGGGAGAGGTCGTCGTGCTGCTCAGAATGTTCCGGGGGCCTGTGCCTCCCTGGGATACGCTGCTGTGCCTCTTTGTTTGCTCCCCTGCTTCACCTGGAGGCCGGCGGAAGCCACTTTCCCTGTAACTGTTATATCCCGGGGAACTCCCGCGGGGGCAGGAAATTGAAAAGGCTAATTGGGAACGAGGGGGGGCAACCTGCAGCTTCCACTGCGCCCACAGGGACGCGGGGGGGTGGGGGGGGGGTGCTTGTTTACTGGCCACTGATTGGCTCCTGGAGGAAAACGTGGCGCCCAGCACTCTTGGTTTCATCTTGCCTGCATGCTGGGTTACTATGGGAAGGCCAAGTGAGTCAGATAGCGAGAAGCTAACTGAGGCTGCCTTGGCACGAATCAGAGGTTTGGTGAGGTAGGGAACGCGAGCAGGGCTTGGCCGGCCCTCACAGCTGGGCCCCAGACGGCTCCCGTGGCCCCAATAAGGACAGGCACTTCTGGATCAGAGCCATACGTGCATGTGACTGCTTGGTGTCAAACGTGTGCAGTATTGCCCCTAGGCATGCAGCCGGCGGGCAGGGTGAAAGGGGAAGGACAGGCGTGTCAGCATTGTCACGGTCCCCCAGCAGCACTGTCACGGTCCCCCAGCAGCACTGTCACTGTCCCCCAGCAGCATTGTCACGGTCCCCCAGCAGGATTGTCCCCCAGCAGCACTGTCACTGTCCCCCAGCAGCACTGTCACGGTCCCCCAGCAGCATTGTCCCCCAGCAGCACTGTCACGGTCCCCCTGCAGCATTGTCCCCCAGCAGCACTGTCACAGTCCCTCAGCAGCACTGTCACGGTCCCCCAGCAGCATTGTCCCCCAGCAGCACTGTCACAGTCCCCCAGCAGCATTGTCCCCCAGCAGCACTGTCACGGTCCTCCAGCAGCATTGTCCCCCAGCAGCACTGTCACGGTCCCCCAGCAGCACTGTCACAGTCCCCCAGCAGCACTGTCACGGTCCCCCAGTAGCAATGTCACGGCCCCTCAAGATTCCTGTGTTTTGTGCTGAGATTCTGCCACAGAGAGATGTGGAGTGTGTGTGCGTGGAATGAACATCGCTCTAGGACCTCAGGGTGTCCACGAGAGGCACTTTAAGGCTTCTGAAAAGTGGCCTGAAGCAGTTGATGTGCGAATGAATAAATTGAGAGGCAAAGAACACCCCCCACCCCCCCAGTCTTAGTCTTAGGCCTGCACTGGGGTTGACCTTCCCACTCCAGCTGGCCCTGAGCAGCTCCCTCTTTCACTCCAGTCTTTGACTATGTTCTCTCTGCACAGTTTTGTTAGTTTCTTCGTGTGGGACATACATGTGCCTTCGCAATGTAGGGTTTTCTAGCGTAAGTGTGCAACAAAGCAACCACCATTACCACGGACGGAGTGAGTGAGCGGCGTGCGTCTCCTTGGCAGGACGGCCAGGGCTCTGGCGAGCAGGCCCACTGCGCGTCCCCGTGGCAGGACGGCCAAGGCTCTGGCGGGCAGGCCCACTGCGCGTCCCCGTGGCAGGACGGCCAAGGCTCTGGCGGGCAGGCCCACTGCGCGTCCCCGTGGCAGGACGGCCAAGGCTCTGGCGGGCAGGCCCACGCGGACCTCACCGTCCCCACCTCCAAGGAGGAGCAGCTGGAGTACCTGCACTGGAAGAAGGAGCGGGACCGGATTGACCGAGAACGCGTGGAACGTCACAAAAATGCTAAGGGCCAGTGGAGGAGAGCCTGGGACATGGACAAGCCAGACGCGGGGTAAGGCAGGCCACTTGCACTGGGGCGTGGCCTCTGACTTTAATCACTGACCAGCTGGATGCCTCTTTCCCTCCTGCTGTGTGCTCTGAGCCTCCTCACCGAGGTCTGTCTGCCTCCTTAGCCATTTACGTTAGCCCATGAGTGAGCCTGAGAATCACCCACTAAAGTGGAATTTCACAAGCGAACCCAGACTGAGTTACTTCTGTTCCCCTAGTGCAGAAGCCAGGCTGCAGTGTGAAATGACCCCCTGGGTTGGAAATGACATCGGGTCCTCTTTCTAGCTGCATAGCTCATCATGCTTGGGGACCCAGTGTGTCACCATGGGACAAAAAAAACGATGTCATACAGCAATTCCCTGATTCATCCTTAGCTTCGTCCAGTTCTGAGGGAATAAATACTATATTTGGGCTTGCTCTTCACCATCTCCCCTGCAGGAATACGAGGTGTCCATATGTCATTGAGTATGCAGATTGCATTTTGACAGAGTGAAAGCACTTAATTGTGGGAGTTCAAAGTTAAATGAAAAGCTTTTGAAGAACGCAAATCACTTCACCACTTTCCTTTCACGGTAGCAATGGGCTGTATTCAAAGTGAATTGCAGATTCGCTCATTTATAGAAGTTACATATTTTGCTGGAATCATTTGGATGTGGTCTGATTAGCAGCCGCAGCAGATGTTCCTGGACTTGAAGAAGAAAATCTGATACTAAAAGCATGTAAGCCTGACTATATGTTTGACCAGCTAATGGTAGAACTTCCCTAACAACTAACTGTTAACTCGTTGCATGTAGTAGCATGTAGCTTAAATGACTGGTCATCTTTCTGGTGTGTCTGGTCATATTTTTTGGAATGAAAAAATGTCTGCACTTTGCATGATGGGTAAGGAATCCAACATCTGCTCTGTTGATTATCTCTTTATTACATTGATTGTCACAAGACTATTGAATCATCTTGTTGGGCTGAGACACTAGGACTGAGCTGGAACAGCGAGTGCTGTTGTTGTAGCTTGCATGCCTGATTCCTTGCAGAACAGTTCTAGATAAGCCTACTGAAGTCCATGCCCTTCATAGACCTCAGCAAACATGGTGGGAGCATTAGCTTGGTGTCTGTTCGCTGGATGTTGTTGCTGAGAGGCAGATTCCATATGTATTAAAAACACAGCAAACACAAAGCCCTCTTTGGAATAGTGTGCAGATAAACCTGATTCTTACCCAGGAATACCCAGGGGAGTCACTGGCTTCTGTCACACTCAGTTTGCCGTGATTTCCTATAGCGATGGAAGTGTCACACCCTTCTTGGTTTGTGTGTGTACATGTGTGTGATTTTGTGTATATTATTGGGTCTCGACATTGTAATAAAAATCGAATACTTTTTACCTTGTGGGGACATTTTTCCAGGCCAGAGCAGTCCTGTTCACACAGAGCAGATATCTGCCAACTAACATCGTTGTGTGGCTTTATTGAGACCGTTCTCTGTGATTGTATTTGGTGACATGTCTATTAATTTCCTGGGACAAAAGCCTGTGGGACTCAAGCCTTTTTCAGTAATGCTGTAGAACCTTTGTTCTCCTGTATTTAACGAAGGTGTCTTTCTGCTGGACGTCTGGAAGCTCTCAGGCGTGGGTTAGCGCGCTGGGACCTCGGCATTCCAGCGTTCCAATAAATAGATGCTTAATGTGAATTAGAGCAAAGGGACTGGGCGTATTTTTAGCATGGCTGGAAATGCCTTGCCTTATTTGGGAAGGTTGGATAATGCTCCAGCGACTCCCCAGATGAAGGAATGCTTCATCTGCCCACGCTCCCTACTTGAATATTAGCTGGGGGGGGCAGTCCTGGGGGGGGGGGGGTTAATTTGCATGTTACCTTTAATTTGTTTCTGCCGGGTGGCCCAATAGTATTCTTGCTGGTGCATCCACAAATTATAGGTTAAACAAGCTACTGTTGTCGGTGATAATTTACTTTTGATTGTTTATTTTTCTTTTTTTGTCTGCAGGTTTCGGGAGAGAGTTCATGGGGAGGTTGATAGTGGAAGTCGAGGAAGAGGTGAGGGATCAGCTAGAGAAATCACCGTGTGCGCTTACAGCTGGCTTTGGGTGGGGTGTGAAATTGAGCATAAGCATCCCCATTTGTACCATTGTCCATGAAAGACCTGGGTTCACTGTGGCCCTGTTCATCCTCCGCCATTTTTGCTGATGGTGCCTCGTCACATATTTCTCTGGTGAAGGCCTTTCATTGGCTGAGGGCCTTCAGTCTCGCTGTGTCCTGGGGGCTCGCCCCCCCCCCACTGATGCTTTGGCTGAAGGGAGGCAGCAGTCTGCCTGGAATTTGGCGGCTTCCTGGCTGCCCTTGGGCCTGACCTTTGCACCACAAACCCTGCGCCCCAAAAGTGCCGAGCCTGCTGGTGACAGGTGGTACTGGGACATCATCATAAGACCCCTCCGAGGAGGAGACCTGTGGAGGTTTAATGCACTGGGAGCCGGTGGTATGTCCCACACGGTCTCAGGCGGGGAGGATTATAAGGCGAGCGCGAAATATCTCTGCTGAACCTGGCCCTTTTTCCTCAGGAGGAAGAAACCTGCGACGGGGGAACCTGCGACCGTACGCAGAGTCGCGGGGTGAGTGCGCCGCGCCCGGCTTCCGTAGGCCGTACGCAGAGTCGCGGGGTGAGTGCGCCGCGCCCGGCTTCCGTAGGCCGTACGCAGAGTCGTGGGGTGAGTGTGCCGTGCCCGGCTTCCGTAGGCCGTACGCAGAGTCGTGGGGTGAGTGCGACACGCCTGGCATCCGTAGGCCGTACGCAGAGTCGCGGGGTGAGTGCGACACGCCCGGCTTCCGTAGGCCGTACGCAGAGTCGCGGGGTGAGTGCGCCGCGCCAGGCTTCCGTAGGCCGTGAGTGCGCCGTGTTGGCAAGATGGAGCCAGAAACGACTCTGTGTAATTTGGAGCAATGTCTCCCAACCTGGTCTTCGGGGATCCATAGACCAACTTTCTGCTCCCAGTCCTCACTTTTTCACAAGAACGTGGACTGCCTGTGAGTCCCCGAGGACCACATCGGGAAACACTGATTTAGGGAGCTGATAATCTCAGAATCTACACTAAATCAAATCCATTCAGTTTTTTCTGCCTATTTATGGAAAAAGCTTTTGGTTTTCTGGTCTTACTCTGTTTTCTGGCTTGTGTCAGAGACCCCCAAGCATATCTGTGAAGCTTACATAATCTTTTACTCTTTTTTTAAATTTGCAAACAATTTGCAGTGAAATAACTTCCATAATATGTAACATATTAGTGTAGATATGCTGCAGAAGCCCTTGATTGTAGGATTATGATAAATGGTTACCTGGTTTCATGGGTCCTGCAGCAAAATGTAAATTATGGATGCGTTTTCAGTCACGCTGCTTTCCTCTTATGAATTATTAAATTGCCCTTATGCCATTAGCTCTTGTGACATGTGGGGCGGCACTCTAACGTGATTGTACATTATAAATTAAAAGCATTAATGGTCTGCATATTCTCCTTGTTAAGATGCCCACCTCTCAACATCAAAGGTCTCGCTTTCCAACAAGGGAACCCTTTATTTGTGTGTCTTTTAGCTGCTGAAGCTGCTTTGGCAGGTTGAAGTACAATTTAAAAAGAATCAAACCAGTCTGCATTAATCTGCTTCTTTAGTTAATGTGCAGGAAAAAGGCCCCCGTAAAATGTAAAGTGGTGATTACGCATCCTAGCCTGACTGGCTTTCTCTGGTGTGTCCAGGCCACCTGCATCGAACCCGGGACAAGGGGGCGAAGAACCTGCAGGCCATAGGCAGCAAAGCCAAGGGCAAAGATCGCTTGACGGGTAGAGCAAGGAGGTAAGGTGCTGTAGACAGAGGACTGTGCCCTGGGAGCCTGGTCATTCCTTGGGGGGGCTGACTTCTCGAACAGGAAGTCACCAGTGGATGCAGGGGGTGATCATGCCACGCACAGCACTTTGTGTTAAAGACGGTTAGATTCTCCATGCAGAACATTTGTCCCATGTTCACTTTCTGCCTGAAAACTGGTAGTTAGTTAAAATAGGCCTTATCTGAATATGTTAACATTTCACAGCTTCTGATTCCCCAGTGTGAGTAGAGGGTGTGGAGCACACAGGCAGTGAAGCAGACTGCAGGCCGAGCGCGGGAACGAGACGTTTGTGGACAAAGCAGAGACTATTAACACAAAACCATGGTGCTTTATCAAAGGCACGTGTTGGGCTTTGCTGTGACCTCACAGAGGAGCGCTGGGGAAGGATCTGCTGACCTTCACAGAAACGTGCTTTGTCTGGACTGCATGGTTGAAGGATTGAGGAGGTACTTCACTTGCTAACGTGGAATATTTGGCTTTTCAGATGGGATGCCAAGGATGAAGAAAAGAGCGCACAGGTGAGGAGATCCCCCACCTGTCTGTGTGCGTGTAGTGTGCTGAGTGATTTGCTTGAAGGGGAAAGTGACTGTAGCAAGAAACTTTGTCTGATTACTCGAGTGCTGGGTAAAAAAGTTGCCTGAAGGACAGTCAGTTTTCTTCCACTATATGGAAGTTTGTCAACAGGCCGCCTGACATATTTTGAGAACTTGGACCATATCAGAGTGCCCTCCCCCCCACACATTTTTGGCATTTATATCACCAGACCCCAGAGACAAGTTTTGAGGAGTTCTTCGAGGAACTGGATGCCTACGGAGATGCTGACATCCAGGATACCCATCCAGGAGCAGAGAGTGGAGATGGAACTACGGGGGACAAGACTATGGATACAGTAAGTGCAGTGGGGACTGTTACAGAGGACGGCTCCAGAGAGCTAAAGGTGGCCGCTGGTCTAGATCATGACAGTGAGTCAGTCTTGAGAAATGGTCAACAAGAGCAGAGCCGTAAGCCAGCCAACGTGGAGGCCTTGGCCCAGAGGGAAAAGAAGGTCCGCTTCTCGGCAGAAGCCCTGAAGGGAGAGGAGTGGTCAGACGAGGAAGCCCCTGAGGCCACCCCCCCAGAGGCCCAGGAGGACAGCCTCGATGGAGCCCTGCGGTGTACAGACAGCCCTCCTGGGGGGGCCAAGCTGCCTGGGTATCACAGAGAGTGCACCTCAGGCGGGCCTGAGCAGAAGAGAGGGGTTTGCCTTCCTGAGACGCCCAGAACTGGAACATCTGATGGCAAACCCAGTAACGAGGTGGCGACCAAAGCAGACACAGCGCCTCGGGCCGTGGACGGTGACTCCCTGGCCGCTCGGCTCACGGGCCGGTGGAAGGCCAGTGCCGGCAGGAGCCCAGGTACTTACTGCTGCCGCTCAGTGTGCCACACCGTCCTCCCCGCCACCCTGTCCGTCTGGAGGCGCTGACGTGTCTCTCGTCCCCAGGAGAGAGGTTTGACGCTGGGCTCACGGTGCTGACCGCTGACTGTGAGGCTCCTCACCCTGCTCACAAGAGCAGCACTGAGAAGGTGAGTCCCCAGGAGTGGAGGAGCGTTCAGACAGACCCACATCCACCCCCCCGCATACCAGCCGCGGTGCTCCTATAATCTGCGGGGCAGAGCATTAGCCAAGGGGAGGGAGCCTGGCCTCTGACATGATGTTTAGCTAACAGGTCAATGGTCCACACGTGAATGTTTTTAGGAGAATGTTTACACGTGGACTGCATTGCGAACCTCCCTGCCTGTCCGGAACTGCTCGCTTACAACCTTTTTGTTTTTTTTTTCTTATAGGCAAAAGAAAATGGGAAAATAGTTTGAATGTGAAGAAGAGGGGTCTTATGCGCTACGCTAAGGAACTGATGCTTTGTTCTGCACAGTTACTTGTATGTCATTTCTGGGCCTGTGGAAGAAAGGGGGCAGGAAAACATTATCGCAAGTGAAGCCGACGAGCAGGGCTGTGCTGCAGTGGTGAAGAGTTAGTTTTGCTTTGCTTTTTGGGAGTATTTTATTATGTATAATGTAGATTAATCATATTACGGTTAATATATTTCACTTCATATGTTCACAAGTGTTTGAGGGGGCCCTTGCTTCTGCTCTTTTTTTACTTGAAGCATTCATATATGATTTGGGTTAAGAAAATTTGTACTACCCAAATTAAACTTTGAGTTGGTGAAATCATTATTACTATTATACTATAAGCTCCTGTTTTTCTTAGGAAAGTCACCAAAATGCTGGCTGTTGGTTTTTATATATTTTTTTGTTAGTATTTATTTACTACATGTGACACCGAAACTGTTCTTCCTTGTGTTCGTGTAACCCGTCAGAGTTTTAAACATTTGTGTGTGGTTTTTAAGACTGGATGGATTAGTGAAAGCCTTTGCACATAAAATATAGTCTATTTATTTGTGTTTAAATATCAAACACTTTTGGCTTTTCGTTTATTAGGAAATCAAGGCTGCTTATGGGCGTAGGTCCATTATCTAAGCCTATAAATACTAGTGATATTAATTGGATTCATTATGTAGAGCCTCGTGGTTATATGAGAGAAGGCCGTATGAATGTAGGTGTGCAGTTTCTCTCGTCCTCCTTTAGAACATTGATTTGACCTTTTGTGCATTGGTGCTGCTGTCGTATAACTGAAGAGGTTAGAAGTGAACGGCGAGACGCCGAGGCGCGGGGGGTCAGCCTTTAGGGGGGCACCGCCCGGCCCTAGAGCCTCGCCGTCCTCCTGCACAGCCGTTCCCACTAACAGCTTGTGTTGTAAATGTTCAAGATGATTGATTCCATTGCTCAGAAAAAAAAAGAGATTGGTGTCGTTATTTAAAACTGCACTTAGCGTATTTATTTATCTCATTATGGTGGCAGGGGTACCGTGGGGGCTGCTGGTGCCCTCCTGTCCATACACCCTGTGTGGTTTGCATGTTCCCACTGTGTTTCTGGGGTACCCTCCAGGTTCCTCCCACAGTCCAAAGACAAGTTAGGCTAACCAGCATCGCTAAATTGCACAGAGAGTGTGATTATGTCTGTCCTGTGAGGGAATAACACCCCATTTCTAGTCTTGCGCCCCCTGTTGTATGGGAGGAACTCCAGGTCAACTCTGTGACCCTGACCAGGATTAGTGACTGGAAGTGCGGATGAATTTAGCTCATTATCTTTCTCTTTCTCCCCAGAATTAATGGAGCCTTAATGTAAGAAATAAGAGAATGTTTGCCAAGCACTTTCGTATGATAAGTCATATGGATCTGATGTATGTGGAAATGTGCATTTCGGTGTGTGAGACCTGGGCTTGCCCATGTACGTTTGACCCACACTTGCGTTTCGTCAGATGGTCAGAAAGTCAGTTCCTTGGAGGGTCGTCATGGCAGTGCAGTAACAGCCTGGGAGTATAGCGACACTTTGTTGCGAAACCCCTCCCAAAGGTGACAGTGTGCGTTTGGTCTCGGCTCTCCTGGGACACAAATGAGACAGCTAACTGCTCCTGTAGGATTTGATTCTGATGTGCCCAATTTAACCCCGGCAACGCCTGAGTGCAATTAGCGAGCGCCACTGTGCTGTGTGCGTACTGTTAGCTGAAGTCCTGCTTTTTCCCCGGTTTGTTTTCTGTCACTGGGTGATCGCTAAATGTTTGTCTGAGTGTGGGAAACGGGAAATAAGGCTGTATTTGTTGCTTACTGTCATGCCCGTGAAATGTACCTCCCCAAATCAAAGCGCACCATTCATCATGTAGTTAAGGCAGCTCTGGAGTGAGACGAGTTTAGTTTTTTTCCCAATAATGCATAAATATGTTCTGCATAAGAAGTAGTGCCTTTGTTCTGGAATCTCTCACTTGGAAGTACCTCAGCTTTTGGGAAGAGTCATAGCAACCAGCGACATAAAGAAAAATATCTCACAGCAGTAGCTAACCTGGTCATATAGCAGTGGTGGGGGAAAACTCACCTGTAGGTCAGTCATGACTAACTTCAGAGACCATGTGACCTAATGGCAGTCATAGCCTACTTATTAAGTACTTAATTGACAGTGGTTATAGCATGCTGTTCCAAGGACCTTGGTAAAGGACCTGTGTTGTTTTTATGCACTATAAATGTATTTCTCCTTTTTCAATAACCATCAGATTTGAAGGAATACAACTGTAAAAATTCTTAAACTATGTCGCTTTTAAAACACTTTACTGCTGATAACCCACAGTAGTGTCTCGCCTTGTATACGTCCTGTCTGTTTTAATATCAGTGTTTGGCTCGTGCTCTTCTCCACATAGGTTTGAAAATCCTGCTGACGGCTTTTGGCTGATGTCTCCCTCCCAGTGCCCGTAATACTGGTTCACATAGTGCCAAAAATGCCATTAGTTTGAACAGAATCATGGCTTAGAAAATCCCATGATGTGATATTGTGAGACATTCATGTCTTTATGTATGTTTATTTGCTGTAGAATCGTTTAAAATAAAGTCCCTTGGTACTTTTCGCTGTGTCATCTGTGAAAATGGTATTGTCTTAGTCTACAGATATAATAATCAATAATCAATGTGAATGACTTATTCTGTTATTTATTCTGGCCTGGAAATCTATGGAATGATTTCATAAAATGAAAAAGTGACCTTAATTAAATAGTACCAATATAAAGGTCTTAACTGAAACCAGTTCCTCATAAATGGGATGGGAGAACTTGACAGTGGTCCCAAAAATGCAGAAACATTGGGATGCAGTGGTGGTCGCCTGGAGGGAGGGGTGTGTCCTGGAGGGAGGGGTGTGTCCTAGAGGGAGGGGTGTGTCCAGGAGCTTCACAAGCATCTTCACCACGGCCTGGTGTCTACATGGCAGCATCATATGCTGCTCAAAACTGGTAGGGTAAAAAATCGCTTACTAATTATCACTGATTAAAACAAGACTGTTAAAGCCCATCTCGCGGGCTATTTAAAGGCCGGGAGATGAGTAAGAGCATGCGATGGAGCCGACGCGGACCTTGGAGGCTCGCCGGCCCGCTAGCTAGTCGCCGTGGGAAAAATCAGTAAATACATCAGTATCGTGATAAAGGATAAACACAAGGTGCCACTGCTGTTCACTTGTGCCGTAAATACGGTGGCGTGTGGCCAATGACATTTTGAGGATGGTGCGCTCTAACCAATAAAATACGGAGATTAAAGTGGTACCTTCGGCTCTCCCATGAGGTCGTGCAAACGCCGGCGATGCTGTGTGTCTCGTTGGCATGCACCGTGTTTGCGGGCCACAAGGATGCTCTCCGAGGAGACTGTATGACTGAGGATGTTTTAATCAGGCAAGAGAGACGGCAGTAGGGTGTGTGTTAATTAAGCCGGCTCCACATGGGAGCCGACCCTGATTAATTTGAAGTGGCCCCGCAGTGGGATCGATGTGCTGGAAACTCCTCCCCCTCAAGGCTCAGTGGTAGCGTTACGCTTTTAATCACCTTCCCTCCAGCGTCTCAGGAGCTGCACCCCCCCCCCCCCCCCCCCCCCCCCCCCCCCCCCCCCCCCCCCCCCCCCCCACCCCCCCGCGCCCCGCGCGGCGACACACGGCAGCCAGCCCCCCACGGCCCGGGCGCCAGGCCGCGCCGC
>JAODKM010000025.1:15317243-15336371 GCA_026780845.1 Petrocephalus sullivani
ACAGCACACAGCAAACACACCCGAGGGGGGAAGGAATTACAGTCATTTTGGGACTGTAACTACAAATATAACAAAGAAGTGCTCATCATATCAAAATCAAAGATGTAGGGCAGACAGTAGGACCTAAGATATTCTATGTCAGAACATGGGACAGCCAAAGGGTGCAGAGAGACACTGGCCATCCTTATGTCTCTGGTGTGACAGTCTCACGTCCTGAGTTCAGCTGTAGCATCTGCCTTGCCAGCGGAAAGTTCCAGCACTTTTTCAGTCATGTCCATGTTTTGCATTCAGCTTGTCATTTGCCTGTTTTGGTTAGGCTTCTCCTTGAACAGGCCTTGGTATGAAAACCTTGTATACAGGATGGTGCCTAGTAATTCTATCTGTCAGGAAGTCACGGTGGGGGGTGGCAGGGGCGAATGATGGCTTTGGTTGATCTACTTCCCATGCAAATCAGCCCTTGGCTGTGGTTAGCTGCAGCTCATGCTCTAGACTCAGCACTGGGCTCAGCAAGGCTTCATAATGACCTATTTTAAGGATTTTTTATCTCATGTTTGCTCTCCTTTGGATTTATTCTGTTCTTTTGGGCTCGATTTGCTTCAAAATGTTGGTGACAGTGCTCATGTATCTGCAGACACCCGTGCTTAGAGAAGCAATATTAATTTTGATTCTGTTCAGAACAATAACTGTGATTATTCTGTGCCATTCACATCTGCAGCATCCCAAGGTCCGAAATGTCTTCAACATGGACTTTCCAGACAGTCACCACTTAGCCAAAATGCTGACCGTTGTATCCGGTATGGATATGGTGAACCTGACCTACCATAACTTCTTCGCCCACAAGGAGAAAGTAGTAGAGGTGAGGTCCCCGGGATGTCACAGGACCATGACGGGCATCGTGCGAGCGGGTGCGAACTTGAGTGATATCCTGAAACAGAAGGGCAGGCTACTCAAGTTGGACATCTCCCATTTCTACTTCAGACATTCAACATGAGGTTTGAATTCAGCAGATAGTTTAGCACTGGCCAACACAATTATCACAGCATTTTTAGCATCTCAAGGTTAATCTGGCAGGAATTTGAAGAAGACCGGCTGTCTGACACTTCGGTATCTTTTTTGTGATGTATTTTTGACACCATATCAATTTCCATTGTGGATATAACTGGCTGTGATTAAATGTGTTTGGTACAATATAATGATGGGTCACTTCCCTAAAGCAGAAGCTATTTTGATTCTCTGTAGTGTTAGCAAGGAGCCTCGCAGTATAATCCTACACTTAGCTCTTTTCACTTGCCTGTTATGGTGTTGAACGTGTACAGACTGGTAGCTCCCTGCATTGCAAGTTTTATTTCATCATAAAAGACTATGATAAATATTTGGCTACAGCACTGGGCAGAAGACATCCTGGCTATCGCTTACAACACGCTAAGGAGCAACGCTAGCAGACACGTCTTCCTGGATAAAGCGTGAGTGAGCAGCTTGATAAACCATCTTGCTCTTGCTAACATCCACACTCTAAAGTTTGCACACAGTGCCCAAGAAGCGCAGCTATGCAATTACCGGTTGTCATTGCAGCTGAAACAATGCTGCTTGTGGTAATGTGAGCTCCCCACAGGATTGAGTAGTGCAGGGCCTTTGTTTCTGAATAACTTGTTACTGATGGCTACAGTGATGTTCCTTCTCACAGATGTCTGTAACCGCCGCCCATCCCCATCTGGGTTTTCTGCAGGTTCGTCCGCATCTCTCTGCAGACCAACAAAGATGGCAAAATCCCTGTGAAAAAGTGAGGGTTTGTCATGACACTTTTAGAAGAGCCAAATATACTCCGGCTCCGTGTAAAACATGTGGAACTCACGCCCATGCACCCGGTGCTGTTTCTGTCTCCTAGCATCTATAAGATGTTCCCCGCGGATAAAAAGAGGGTGGAGAGCGCCCTGGCCTCAGCCAGTCTGCCAAAAGGAAAGGTGATGGCTGCCCCTCGCCCCGCAGCCGTGCGCTGTCCTGCCTCTCTCTTCCTGCTGGTCGTGCTGCCTTCATGTCATACATTTCCTCCTCCTGCACAGGGAGACACCATGAAGCCAGACGTCTTCACCGAATGTGCCTTCAAAGCCTTCCTGATGCACCTGTGCCCCAGGCCAGAAATATATGAAATCTTCACAACCTAGTTAGTCTTTTTGGACACAATCCAGTTCTCTTGTTGAAGCATATGTATATATGTTGATAGGTCCAAGTACGCAGGGCTGGAACCCTATTGTACTTATTAGGATTTTTCTAATTCTTCTGCACTAAAATGATATGGGGAGCAGAGACCATAAGGCGTACAAGCACCAAATTTGGTGGTGGTGCAGAATTCCCCACAGCTACTCAAGCAAGCAAAAGTGTAAGAATTGACCGGATGGTGGCGTATAGCGCTATAGTGATCTTTTTTTAAGACATTTCCATGCTCAAGCCAAGAAGTTTTTGAGACTATGAAGCTCCGCCTACCTAGACTTTTTCGAACTCGTCCTAAACTATTTAACCGAGTCACACAAAATTTTAACAGTAGTATCTTGAGACCATGCAGACAAAAAAGTCGTCCATAGGATTTTGATTAGGAAAATTGATCCGATGCTACAGACCAATGAATTTCTTGGGTGTGGCTTTTTTGCACTTAATGACTGAATTTTCATCAAACGTACATCCAATTCTCACCAAAATTGCTATGTTTAGTTGGTATGAGATTCTGAGGCAACTCTCCATATTTCATAAAAATCATCCAATGGAGGTGCTATAATTCAAAATAGCTTATAACTTGGAAACCACTGGACATAAAAAGATTAAATTTTATATGCGTGTCTGTGGTCAGATGTCCCAACAAATTCATCAGCAGTTCAGCTACTCATTAAACATGGATGACAACAGCCAATCAAATTTCAGCAGGCTATAATTACCCTCGTATCTGACACAAAATATGGGTGCTAGAGCAACCACTGTCCATAGGCCCTTATGCAGTAATGTAGATATTATAAAGCCATACGTACACAAAGTGCTTCCATACTTACATACACATTCATTTGCAGATATTCTAATGGGACATTTGGTGCAAAATGTGGCCAAAGCGTCTATTCTGGCCATATTTAATCACAGTTAATTACTGCCTGCGGCTAAATTTCACATATTGTCATTGTATAAGACTCTTATTCTCTTATTAAAGGGGACCTATTATGCTTTTCCGGTTTCCCTTTCCTTTAGTGTGTAAATTTGTGTGCATGTAAATGGTCTGCAAAGTCTTCAGGCCCAAAGTACAAGTCAAAGAGAGTAACTCACCACAGAAACCACTCTTCTCCAATTTGCCAGAAACACCTTGTAGGAATTCCAGCCCTTACTTCTGTGACATGGTGAGGTCACCTCATAACACAATCCTTATTGGCCACCTACCTGCAAGGATCTGTCCGCAGACTGCAAGACTGGGCGGAACGTGTAGTGCAAACTGACCAGTTCGGCAACAGAGCAAATTGGACTCATCGGGGGTAGGGCTTAAAACTCTAACAGAGAGTTTCAGATAGATTACTATGCGAATAGAGATGTACAGTATGAGAAAAAGTGGTTCTGGAAACAAATAGTACACCCCCAAAATAAAACCATGAACTGTGAAAATAAGCACAATAGGGCCCCTTTAAGTAAATTCTCATAAAAAATACTTCTTGGTATTTTACGTCTTTCAGCATGTTAAAGGTTGGCCCTCTCTTATTATTGAGTATGTCATTTGATTGCATGGGCAGAGATCAACCTAGTTGACTACCTGGTAACGTCCTGTTGCCTCTGAGCAGCTCTACCAAGCCATATATGACGAAGGAAAACCTGCTTAAATTCCTCAACGAGAAGCAGCGTGACTCACGGCTCAACGAGGAGCTGTTCCCACCAGTGCGAATAGAGCAGGTGAAGACCATTATCGACAAGTACGAGCCCTGCTCCCCCACCGCCAACCGAGGTGAGAGCCCCCCCCGTCCCCTCTTTCCTGGCTGAATATTCAGACTTTGATTGTTGCATCATTTATTTCTGGAGAAATGTGTTGTGTTTGTGTTGTAATATCCAGGCAACATCTCCCCCGAGGGGCTCCTCTACTACCTGATGGGGCCAGATGTCTCTGTGGTCGCACTGGAGAAGCTGGCCAGGTACCAGGACATGATGCAGCCGCTGCCTCACTACTTCATCAAGTCATCTCACAACACTTACCTCACAGGCGAGTGGAACCACAGCTACCAGTATGCTCCTTTTCCTGCCCAGCATGTGAACTATCAGATGCATGATAAACAGGCAAACGGTGACACTCTGTTACTCTGTGATGGGTGTTTGTAGTAACCTGGTTGGGTATTGGGGGTGGCATGGTGGCTTCGCACCCTTGCATCACACCTCTGGGACCAGGGCTCAGCTGTGATCTCCCTGTGTTGTCGTGAGGCTTCCTCCAGGCACTCCTGCCTTGTGCTTGTAGCTTCCGGGGTAGGCTCCGGACTCACTGCCGCTCTGAATAGGATAAGCTGTTACAGAACATGGATGGATGGATGGTTGGGTATCTGAGCAAAGTCTTGATGTTCTGCAATGTCTGGAAGCTGACTAGGATCTTATCTTTGGTCATCTCGACAGCGGGCCAGTTTTCCGGCGTGTCGTCCCCGGAGATGTACCGCCAGTGTCTGCTGGCAGGATGCCGTTGCCTGGAATTGGATTGCTGGAAAGGCAAACCTCCAGACGAGGAGCCAATCATCACCCATGGCTTCACCATGACCACTGAAATCCTCTTCAAGGTGCTTGATACCTCCCGTCTCTGGGACCAGGGCTGAGGAAAGTTTGGGGGTTAGGTTTTGGGGGATAGCTACAGTAGCAATGGATCAGATGGTCATGATGCTTTTTGACAGGCTACTAACCTCAAAGTCCATGACTATCTCATTACTTCAAGCAATCCTTCCATTAAGAGCGCTCATAAATTCTGGCGCGGATGTTCCTTTTGAGGCCGGAATGTAGCATTAGACACAACAAGCAAAGCAATACTCTCCGGCTAAACCACCTAAACCACAAAGAAGCAGACGGTTCCTGGCTACATGGATACCACCCCACACTTAAAGATCAGAGGAGAGCTTAATGGAGAGTAATGCAATAAAGTACCTTTCCCCTGGGCCTCTGCCACGTCTCAGGGAGTGAGGGGGCCAT
Organism: Petrocephalus sullivani; assembly: GCA_026780845.1. Classification (NCBI taxonomy): domain Eukaryota; kingdom Metazoa; phylum Chordata; class Actinopteri; order Osteoglossiformes; family Mormyridae; genus Petrocephalus; species Petrocephalus sullivani. Next base: position 15,322,425 of record JAODKM010000025.1, read on the forward strand.
GAGCTCTGCTTCGTGTCACTGTCTGGCAGCTACTTCTGCCAGAGACGTGTCACTCTGTCCCTCGTCCTGGCACTGTGCCTCCCCGTGTGCATTTGAGGGTGAGGGGTGCCCACACCACCAACTCTCATGGTACCAAGCAGATTAGCTTGGCTATCTAATGTGTCACACATTATTTCCACAATAACAGAGGGTAGAATTTGAATTGTGACAAACTGGGCATTTCGGCTGAGATGCACCTAGCTTTGCATCCTAAGTTTCTCTGCATCACTTCTGAGATAATGATGATCCACAATTGCAGTTCTAAGAAATGAGCAATGAAGTGAATAATCAAATCTCTTTCTATGTCACAGGATGTGATTGAGGCCATCCACGAGAGTGCTTTCAAGACCTCCCTCTGCCCCGTCATCCTGTCCTTTGAGAACCACGTTGACTCGTAAGACGGTCAATTTCGTCTGCCTCACTTCCTTTGCATCACTCACATTTCACTGCAAACAAAGAATGTATGTGTGTATTGCCAGCTGCCCCATTTACTGATATCTGCGTCCTCTGCAGGTGTGAGTCAGCTGCATGTTTAAAGGAATATTTACCTTAATATTGACATCTGAGACCTACACTTTCGGAATGATTATTCCAAATGATTCTAAGTATGTTTCTAGGGTCAAGCAACAGGACAAGATGGCAAACTATCTGAGGACTATATTCGGCGATTCTCTACTTGTTGACCCCCTGGAGAAGTATCCTGTGAGTAAAACCCAGAATCTGCTTCCTGTTTGAATCATGTGACCCCTGCAGGACCCCTGCACTTCCTCAACCGCCTATTATTTCAATGTCTGTCCTGAGGTGAGCCTTTCATCTTTTTCCCATCAACGTTCCCCACCTGACATTGCAGCTATTTTGGAGGTGGTGACAGCAAGTCATCCGTCACAACAAAAAAATGTTTTGGCCCCCCTCTGCTGCAGCCTGCAAACTTAATTTAGCTGAGAGGTTACTGCAGTGTGGCACTTGTTTTTAAGCATTTTATGCTATCAGAAAGGTCATTTACACCTTGAAGATCTCGCCCATTAATTCTGCCAAAAGGCCCCGGGCATATTCACATTCTTTGGCTCCTGTGAGTCAGACACCGCCCCAACCCCCTGTCCTCTTTCCACCTGAATAACCTTCAGTCGTTCTTACCTTCTCTGAGGTGAAACAAATGTTCTGGGCTTTTTCACGCCTTTTTAGCTGCCTGTCAGCCTGCATTTTAAAAGCTTATTTGCATTTAGCTTTTGCATGTCCATTGGTCGGCTGGTCGTTTCTCCAAATGTCCATCCACTCTGATCCTCTGCTCGCTGCCTGCTTGTTGCTCTGCCCATCAATGTGCCTGTTCTCGCTGTCTCACCAGCTGGAGCCAGGGCACCAGATTCCCAGCCCGGCTGAGCTGATGGGGAAGATCCTGATCAAGAACAAGAAGAACAATTCCATCAAACCGAGCCATGGGGCGGCCAAGAAGGCCGCAGGGCCGGACCAGCACCATGGCGCATCAGGCCCACAGGAAAGCCAAGGTGAGTCCACCATTCCCATCCGTCAGGAGAGCCTTGTCACTTATAGTGTGCCAACATTGCCTCATGACTGAATGCATTCCAGGTCCTAACGCCCAATTTTCTCACCCAGAGCATATTTATGGTCTGTTCTCGAAAAGGCCAACCAGCTTTAGTTAGGCATATGTTCTCACATTGTGCAGTGATGGAGTATTTGAATCCCTATTGATTTGCTTCGCAGCAATTCCGTGCTTTAAAGCAGAGGCTCTTGTATTTTAGGATTTAAGTGACATACTTCTCTGAAGCAAACTCATCTGATTATTGAGGGAAAAGTACAAATAATTTCCAGATTAATCCAGGACATGTTTTTGTGTAATAGGGATTTTTAACTTTTGTTTAAGAGAGCCCTTGTACGTGTTGGAGAGCTGTGTGTGTATGAGAATTTACACCTTTGTGACCTTCAAACACTCTCCTGGATGCAGATGGGGAGGTGCATGAAGACCACGAGGAGCATGAGGACCACGAGGAGCAAGATGAAGAGAAAATGAAGAACTCAGATGAGGTAGAGGGTAGTGCATTATCTCACATGCCCATGTGATCATTCCCAGGACCAATAGACTTCTGGCTCACCTCTTATAACTCTCCAATCAGGGCACAGCAGGACAGGAAGTGACAGCGTACGAAGCCATGTCCTCCCTGGTCAACTACATACAGCCTAACAAATTCATCTCCTTTGAGAATGCCAGAAGTAAGATGATTAGCTTTGGGGTAAATGCATTGCCTTTGGGGAGAAATCATGAGTATGACGACCTTTGAGTTGTGGCTTTATGTCGCTGTGTATGTAACAAAGACACAGGGGCCTCATGCTCGCGCGGCGGCCAAGGTGACCATGATTTTTACTCTTACTTCATCCAGAGAAAAACAGGAGCTATGCAATATCATCCTTTGTGGAGACGAAAGGCAGTGACCTGATCGCCAAATCAGCTGTCGAATTTGTGGAGTATCCTTTCATGGTGATGAGTGGTGCCCATAGGTATGGGGGGGCTGTTTACTCACACATCCTGTTTTGGGGGTTTGAATCCCACCCATGCTCTGTGTGTTTGGAGGTTGCACAATTTCCCGGTAGTTTGTGTAACTCGTGACTGACAGGCACCCCTATCTGTCCTGGAATAACCTGCCTATTTACTGAAGCGATTCGAGTCGAGTGGATTTTTCAGGGATACACCAGCAGACCTGGGAACTCCTCCTTTACCCATGACGCAACCTTTACATGCAAAGAGGCTATTCTCTGTAATGCCTTTGTATTCTGGAGAGACTGGTTCCTATACAAGCCCATTCAGATATAACAAGAGACAGATGAGCAGAATTTATCCCAAGGGTACCAGAATGGACTCTTCCAACTACAACCCGCAGCCTTTCTGGAATGCTGGCTGCCAAATGGTAGCACTCAACTATCAAACTATGGGTAAAAAGCATACATTTGATAGCGTGATAAATTGGTTTTGGCTCTGCCAGCTGAATTGATAAAATCAACGCTAAATCGTACACTTGCAGTTTTTCAAAATCACCACTAGAGACCACTGTTGTACAAGTAATATACCTCAAAGCAGATGGACCATGCAGCTAAGAATTATGCGACAAAGAGACTAATATATGAGAAGCTGAACGTGTTTTCTACCTCTTTTACCAATCACGTTTGTGGTTTGTAGATTTTCCAATGCAGTTGAATATGGCCTTGTTTGAGTTCAACGGCAGGACAGGTTACCTTCTCAAGCACGACCTTCTGCGCAGAAACGACAAGACGTTCGATCCTCACACGGACCGGCTCGACACTATCGTGGCCAGCACTCTGACAGTCAAGGTATCAGCAACAGTGCATTTGCAATACCTGTAAGAGACTCCTTCTACTTATTTGATGTATTTTTGAGTTGCGGCACGGAAGGGGAATACAGCCCGATGAAGGCATGTGTGCGCACGTGCTCGTGGTGACGCAACACGCGGGATGCTGTGGCACGTCATCTGCATCAGTGAACAGTGGCATGCTATTCGCCGCTGCCATGCCCCCAAGGCACCATGGGGGGCGTCTGCAGAATCATATTCGTCTTCTCCTGAAATTAATAAATCAATCAATAAATCAGCTCTGGAATACAGCTAATGTGCTGGCGTGTCACGCAAAGCCAGGCTGTGCTTACCGTGGAATATCTGCCCTCATCACGTAGGTCTACTCAGGCCAGTTCCTGTCGGACAAAAATGTGAAAACGGGGGTAGAGGTGGAGCTCGTAGGGCTGCCCAATGACCCCAAGCGCAAATTGAAGACCAAATGGTCAGCCACGGCCAATGCCATTAACCCGGTGTGGAATGAGGAGCCCTTCGTCTTTGAGAAGGTGAGGGGACAGTCCTGTTTTTGACGATGGACAGCTACTGGATGCCCAGATTAGCCCACCAGAAAAATCCTGGCTAATAAAAAGCACTTTTTAAAGCAGTAAACGTGTCCCGCCAGATCCTGTTACCAGAGATGGCTTCTCTTAGGCTTGTAGTGCACGACGAGAGTGGGAAATTCCTCGGCCACAGAATAATCCCCATCTATGCCATACAGTCAGGTAAAAGAGATCTTTTACAGTATAATACCAGCGGTTTGTAACATGGCTGTACTGCATTATCTGCCACATTACAAGCTTTGGGCTGTTTCGGGGTTTTTTGACCCTCTAGGTTTCCAGCACATCTGCCTCCGCAGTGAGAGCAATGTGCCCCTCACCCTGCCCTCCCTGTTCGTGTACATCGAGGTGAAGGACTACATTCCGGCTGCTTTTGCAGGTAGCCTACTTCACGTCCTCTCTCTCAGAAACTCGGAAATCCAGACCGAACCAAAACACTACAAGATAACTGTGTGGCCTAAAAATTCACAGCCGATAGGCAGCAGGCTACATGATGGGCAGACGAGGCGCTGATGTGTTTTGTTTTTGTGTATTTAACCTCTGTTTTATCCAGATGTATGCAATATAAAATGTAGGTGTCAGTAGACAAATGCTAGTCTAACAATATGTTAAAATGTTTCATGAAACATAAAATGTTTTGTTGATAAAAATTTAAGAAGTGAATATTTAGAGCAGTGTTTCTCAAACCAGTCTTCGGGAAACCGAGAGCAAAAATGCGGACTGTCTGGGGATCCCCGAGGACTGGTTTGAGAAACATGAATGGATGTTGAAGGGAACCATGTCACATGATTTTGAGAGGAAGGAATGGCGACTTCTTTTGGGAGTGGGAGTGGAGGTGGATTTAATAAATACTGTGGGAGGAAATCAGGGTAAAAGATAAAATGGCCATTTATAACCAGAAGAGGAAACAGACAAATACAAAGAGGGAAACAGGGAGCTATAATCGATCATTAACACCTTCACTGGGTCTTTGTATTGAAGGTTTTGGGCACATAAAGTACAACAGATTAGGAGCCACAAAATTATGTTTTTGTTGTATTCAGACGATTTACTTGTGTTCCAGATTTCAGTGATGCCTTATTCAACCCAACAAAATCCTCTGACAAGCCGACCAAGTCTTCTGAGGTAAGCCAGTCACACACAGTGAGTGTTTTCCATGGGCTGGTGTTACCTGTCGAGAAATAAACTGAGACTGTGGTCCCCTCTGCAGTATACATGCCCCTATGAGTTGCCCTTTCAGCCACTCCCTGGGGCAGTGGAAGAGAAGACTGAGCCCCCCAGTGGCCAGGCAGACTCAGGTAAAGTGACTGCTTTCCTGAGGTTGTGAAGCACAGAATTATGGGTAGCTAATGAACAGTACAGAAAGTCACACATGCTTCACGTGTGAGAGTAATGCCCCATGATTCAGAATGTCGCCTTATTTAAATGCAGGGGCTGAAACCGAAACATCTACCCCTCCCCCAGAGGACACCAGCCTCCAGAATGGGGTTGACACTTCTGACACTTCAGAAGACAATGTCCAAGATCCTGGCCCTTGCCCTACGCAAACCGAGGGTTGTGTTTCATTGGTGGATCCTACCCCACCTGGAACTGATGCACCTGAAACTGCACCTGCAGATCAACGTGAAGACAGTGTTCTTATCACAGCAGACTCTACCCCAGATACAGAAGCTTCACCCACCACAGCTGAAATCCCAGATTCTGACCCCACCCCAGAAGTGGAAACTCCACCCACCACAGCTGAAGTCCCAGATTCTGACCCCACCCCAGAAGTGGACACTCCACCCTCCACAACTCAGATGCCCGATACGGAAGCTCCTGCCACTGATGTTGCCCCAAATCTTGAGGTTGACTCTAGCCAGGATGTCTGCCCCAATCAAGACAGCTCAGCCTCGGACGAGCCCTCAGTTCCAGATATTACTGAGGATTCTGCTGTGGCCTGTACTGTCATAACGGACCCTTGCATAACTACCGAAACTGAACCTTCTGTCGAATCTGAATCAAAACCTTCATCTGACTCCTCAGCTGATGTTCCTCTCTCAAATAAAGAGGAACACCCTTCAGCCAACTCAGGTGAGGCACACAACCAACAAACCCTTTCCCGTCTCTTAATTTCTCCTCACCTACCTGAAATGGCCCTAGCTAATCTGAGATATGCTATCTCAGTGCATTACTGGTTGGGGAGATCACAACAGATACAGATTTTTTTCTGAGTAACGTAGATCTCTCTAAATATTGCTTTGACCAGACTTTTCAGCACTGCTGATGACAGATGTTCATTCTGTCTATATTTCCCTCCGCAGAGCCCTCATCTGTGAGTGTAGATGAGCTGACACAACACAAGAGCTTTGTCAAGGTAACTAAGAGGCAGGAGAAAGAGGTCAAGGAACTGGAGAAGAAAAACCAGAAGAAAGGGGAGGAGCTCATCCAGAAGTACCGAGACATGTTCAAGTCCCTCAAGAAGAAGAACTCGGTGAAGAAGAGAGAGTAATGGTTTCCCTTTTAAAGTTTCTGTTTAGTCTCTAGAGCAACTTCTCGAATAGCTTTTATTTACGTGCAGTCTCATTTTCCTGATGCGCAATTTTGGCCAGTCTCCACTAGGTGGAACTAGATTATCTGGAATTAGACCTTCATTATAGTGGCAAGTTCCAGAAGACAGCCAAATCTGCTGCTTATGGATGTAGAGAAAGGGATATATGTAAATGTGGGCATCACTATACAAATAAGTGAGATGCTGGATACTCTTTGGAAAGCCAGAAGAAATTTCCAGCAAGATACTCACAGCAAATAGATAAAATTCCATGCTGTCCACAGCCTGCTCTGCTTATAACCTTTCCTGCAGTGCTGACAAGGTTGACCTGACTGAGAAGGTGATAGAGTTGAAGGCCAAGCTGCATGCAGACCTCAAAGGCTTGCGTGAAGATCAGTATGAGCTTGTGAAGAAGAAGAAGGAGCAGCACACTACTGAGGTACGGCACATCCCTCGAGAGCTGCGTCCCTCATTCTCAGCATACCTCAGTTGGGTGTTTCGGCTACATTTCACTGGAGAATAACAAATCACTCTGGAATTCTGCGATACTCCAAGGAGCTCTGTAATACGGGCAGGCCACAAATGCAGAATGCTAGTGACATTTAGTTTATCACCTCTAGGTGTGTGTCATCAGAATACGATGTGAACACAAAGCCATTAAATGAGTCATGCAGCCTGATGTGTTATTTTAAACTATCCTGCCCATCTCCGGGAATTATTCGGAAAGTTGGTAGAACTTCCCAGTTGCAGGTGTTTGTTGGCCCAGATGTAGCTCAGCTGTGTACACAGGTATCAGAAATGGGTCATATGTCACCATATCAGCTCCACAGTGACTGTCATTTCTAGCCTGTCCCCATTAACCTCGAGGGAGACCTTTTTTTTTTGACATCGCCCCAAAATGCTTGTGTGACGCCCCACATGCCCTGACTAATGAGATGTCACTTTCAGCTTCCAGCCACGTGTCTTGGCTCGCAAGTGACCACGACATTTCTCATTTCCTCCGTCCCGTGTCACAGCAATTAGCGAAGCTGCTGGAGATCGCCAAGGAGAGGCACGCGGGCGAAGCCAAGGCCTTGCGGGAGGGTCAACAGAGGTGGGCCCCCCACCTGCTGGCACGGAGATGGGAGAGGAACTGAACATCCAGTTCTGGGGAGGGGGTCAAAGGAGAGGGCAAGAGCTTCTTGTATCTTACAGCAGTGTTTCCCAATCCAGTCCACGGGGACCCACAGATGGTCCACGTTTTTGCTCCTTCCCAGCTCCCTATTCTGTGTATAATCTCGCCCACCCACAGAAAGCATGCATGTTACCACTCTACCACCACAAATTCACAACAGCCAGGTTGTTGACGTCCCGTGTGTCTTTAATTCCTGTCATATAGCTACGAAAGCTGGTGTAGTGTTTACAAAGCCAGTGCTTTTCCCCGCATCTGCCAAGTGCGCGTGTGGCACAGAAGTGGGACGAGCCCGGCTGCAGTTAGTGAGTCAGCCTGCCTCTCTGTGTTTTTACCATTCGCTGGTGAAGGGTTTCGTACAGGTCTGTCAGAATGACGAGTTCTGTTATCCTGTTTGGGTCTCCTGTTCACTAAAACAGAACAAACGTCTACAATATTTACCCTGTTCCTTGGGCAGAACTGAAAAACAAACAAAAAGCGTGGTTGCATATACCAGGTTAGATTCTGCTCGGACTTTCATTTTGAAATGCAGCATCTGTGATCTTCCAGCTGATAATCTCATGAAATCCTTGGTGTTGGCAGTTTGCCTCACGCAGTCTTTCCTCTAGGGAGGTCAAAGATAAGAAGAAGAAGCTGGTATCCTCTGGCAAGTCAGACTCAGAGAGGGGCAGGTGAGCCCCGAAAGCCCACTGGTGGACAGAATGGCCCGTCCTGTGAGCAGTGTGTCTCCAGTGCTGAATTAACCTTGTTTAATGTTACTGTAGGACACAGAAAGGGGACGATGGAGGTCAGTCAGAGGAGCCGATGAACAGAGATGTAAGTGGCCTCCTCTCCCCCCTGTCATCCCAACGTTTGCATTTTTCTCCAGCTTTTAAATAATCCCTATTTGTTCAGAATATTTATTGTAATATTTAAATATTACATGTTTATAATACAGCAGACATTTAGCAGACACTTATTGTAATTTCAGACTTGGAATAAACTATTGATAGACGGACAAAAATATTTGCTTTCATATCCTAGATTTTATAAAAAGCACAGCGAGCATTGTACAGCCTGAAACACTAATATGTAGAATCCACATTTCATTGTTTTTAATGTTCACCCATCTGTAATGGCAGTGGGCAGGGCTATACGGGAAACCCCAGCCAATAGGAATCCGTGGTGGCCGCACTTACTGGAAAGCCACGAAAGCTCTCCCAGCGTACCCTGACCACGGCCAATGAGCCGCGCGCTTGCTGGACTGGCAGAATTTCAATTGATTTATTTCACAGATCACCCCCACCCCCCCCCCCCCCGACATCCACCGTAGTTTTCTACAGAGAGACGGTTAGAGATGTGATGAGTCACCAAATGCTATTGTCCTCCTCGTTTACATGTTTGTTCATTAAGATTCATCCTGATTTAGTCGCTGCTGCTCACCAACAGCCCGGTGTGGCTCTTTTCTTTCGATTTAAATAAATTCTGCGTTGAGGATTCATGCCAGTGTTTCGAAACGTAGATTTGCATCTGAAACAAATTACATTATCCTTTATGCGCCCCAACCCCCTCCCCCAGAATGGTTTTTAGTTTAAAAAAAAAGAAAAAAACCTTTATCCTGAGGTGAGAAGTTCTAAAGGTGAGGCTGTGAATTGAGACGGGGCAGCAGTGTAACTCTGTCCTCCAGCAGTAAAGATGGCGGCAGTGGCCGGCTGGCTCTCTTTCTGTGCACCCGCAGCTCTCGGATGGCTACGCCGCCCAGCAAGCGCTGCTCGAGAAGAAGCAGGCAGCCACCGTGGAGCAGATCAAAGAGCAGACCAGCCAGGTAAACAGGCTAATGACCACCACATCACTTACCTATGGGTCCTAAACCTAAAACCCGCTAAAACCTCTTCTTAAGCTGGTTATTATAAAACTCAAGGCCATCAAAGAGCTGGGAAAGGCAGGTGTTTGGGTTACATTTGGGCGACTGTGCTGTTAGAAGGCCGTTACTGCGTCAGGGAAAAGGCCAGACTTCATGGGGAAAATTTTGCTGTGTCACATGGTTCTTCTGGGGGGGCCGTCTCTGGGGTCACTGACTCAGCCAGGCCTAATCATAGCTTTATTAAAATGAGAGGTTTACTAAGGGTAAAGGTTACTATGATGAAATGAATAGTGACTAAAATATTTTTATCCATTACTATCCTTTGAATGCATAAAAGCCCAGCATCGGACACGTGGGTATGGATGGATGGATGGATGGATGGATGGAAAAGTAAGATGTATGTGCTGATCGCATTGTTTTTTATGTAAACTGGGTGTTCAGTCTGGTGATGACCACTTCCTTGGAGCTGACTGTTCCCCCTCTCCCTGTACTTTGACATCTGTTCCCCTTTTGACCACAGCTGAACCGGCAGACCCTGGAAGAGTACCATACCAAGATAAGGACACTTCCCAATGACCTGCGCGAGGCCGTAAATACCTGTGTAGGAGAGCACTTTCCCGAGCAGGTAGACCAGGGCTCCACGGCAGAGACAGAGGGTAGTCCCTATGGCAGCATTTTCCTGGGGTAGGCCTACAAACCATCTCCTTGGACAAGTCCTGTCCGGTCTTCTCGGGATATTTCATAGCTTAATATTATATTTCAGAGCATCTAGTCATCCTCCTTCAGTTCAGCCAATCTTATGTTGGTCAGGAAGTCTGTAATGATGGCAGCTGCGAAGGCCTGGGGTATATTTTTCGTGAGATCTAAGGTGTCATTCCATAAACAACATCAAAAACCCAAGATAATGTAAATAAGTGAAACAAACATGCACTCAAAAAACGAGCTCTTCTCGTTGTGCCTGTGCGTGTGTAAGTGCCTTAGCTGGGCGCAGTGCTTTCGTCAGCGGGGGACACTCTGGGAGCAGGGTGACAAGGGTTCAGTGAAATCTTCCTCTCGGAACAGGCGCTGATTCGAGGCAGTGAGTCAGCCTGTCACACTGAGGCTCAACCCTCTTTGCAAAGATCGCTAATAGTTTTCCTTCCTGACAAGACAAATACTGAAATTATGTTTGTTTTGTGAGACTAAAGATGGAATCCACTTAAAGAGCTTTTGAGTGTCGAAAAAATTGTTACTGGTTGACGGGACTTTTTGTCCATGGAGACAGTAAAAGTTAAAAAAAGAAAACTGGAAAATTAGGCCCAGATTCAAGATGATTTCAAATAACACTGGATTCTGACCTTTCTCTTCCTGTTTTTATGTAGGATGCATTTGACATTTCAGACAGACACCAGCCTTAAAACGCTGCTGTAAGCATGACAGTTAGAATTAGAACGGGCTGTTGGGTTGAGAATCTCTAATTTTATTAATATTTTTCTGTACTGTACACCAGTAGTGCCCATGCTATACTCGTCAGAGAGGTTATTCACCCCTGATCACCAGGGGTGTGAATTTCAGGTCCAGAAAGTAGAAATCCAGACCAAGACTTTGTTTCAACCAACCAGCTCAGTCCTCTGTGCCCACACCACTGCTGATCACCTTAAAGCAGGCTTCAGATTATTTTTGCCCTCCTACTCTCAGGAAAATCCACCTAACGGGGGGGGGGGTCAGAACTACAGGAAACACTAAATATTACTCGGTTTGTGGTGTCACCACCTTCATGTTTTAGTTTTATATTTATATTTAACTGATGAATAATTAGGTAGCTGTTTCAGTTCTGTTTTAGAAAGCTTAATTTAAGAAATGTAATGGATTTGGGGGAGAAATTGTACAGTATGTGCACTACAATTCTCATGCTGTTTCTGTGACCTATCAAATTTGTATGCAAACATGAATAAAGGTAATATACACTAACCACATATACTAGCAGAGTTATTCATTTATGCTTGACTGATATCTGCCTGGCTGGTACGTTGGCTGCCTTTCCATTTGTGACCGTGTGAGAGTGATTTATGCGGAACACACAAACACACTAGAGATGTTTTGCCTTGAACTTCGGCCTGTACTGTATGCATGAATGGAGAGTGCTTTCCCTAGAGGGTTCCCTTTCTAATTTGGGGTTTGCTTGCAGTTTCTGGTTGTAGCTCTTACCATGCCTCTTTGGTGCAGGAGGTGTGGGAGCTTCCATATCAGGAGAAAGGTAAGAGTGACGGAGTGACATCCCGGCACATAGCATGTTCTTGGAATAATGAGCATGTTGTATTTGTTTCGTTTCGTACGTTAAAAGCGATAATGCGTTTTTAAACATCTTAAGATCACCAGCGCTGTAAATTAACAGGCCACATATTTCCTGGGTGCATGCGGGTGCCCCGACTTTGAAGGTGTCCTTTGTAATGCGCCGGCCCTGGTGCCATCTGCCCACGTACCTCCTGTCTTATGTAAGTCCTTCAGAGATCACCCGCTGGCTTTGCTCTGGTGTAAAATGTAGCTGAGAGCCTTCATGAGTTCTCCACCCAGGTTTGAAGAACCGAGTGGGGCTTAGAAGTGGCCCTGTATCATTCCCAAACCAGTGAAGATGGTTCTTTCCTTCCCTGATGTACAAAAGGCTGATGTGGCAAGTGCTATTGCATAGACATAACCCTAGCACTATTTATTAGGCCCCTAGCCACTTGCCAAGTGAGGCGGGGGGGGGCCCTTGGAAGATTTCACTAATCAGGGGAACCTCCAGTGTAGACTGTGCAGAACAAAGAGGCTGGAACAAATTTCAGGGGGGTGTGCAAACTCCAAATTTTTACTACCTGGCTATGTGCCCTATTGGTAGCAAAAAATGCTAGGTGGGTGGATGTTACTAATATAATTGTCATCATCATTATTAGTTTTCCGCAAATTGGCTGGAGTCCTGCCGTTGTCTGGCCGCTCTGCTGATGTTCTGCTTGCTCTCGGTCCTGGATGACTCTATGAATTGTCACTGCTGAGTAATTTGCTGGCTCCATCAGTGCAGTGGCGTTCGGGAGCGCGTCCAGCTTCAGTGAGGATCTACACCAGCACTTGCTAACACTTACCCAGATTCACATTCCCATCATCCCAAGGTGACTTTAACTGTCCACACTTCATCCGTGTTTCTGAGCTGACTCAGGAGAACCTGGGGATTGCAGCTGCCCACGAATGGGTCTGAGTTGTCTTTGAAATATGAGTGGAACCCAAACAGCAGCCCAGGTCCTTACTGTTGTCCCCCCCCCCCATCCCACAGTCTCTGTTTGAATATTCATCGTCTTGATGAAGGATGCCTATTGGCTACATCGTTGCTATGATAAAAATCAGTGTTTCAGATGAAGCCTCTGCTCTGCATTAGTTCAAATTTAAGAACTCGTGGCCATAGGTGGAAATTAGTGGGAGAACATTTCAAACTGGATTTAAGGAAGCACTTCTTTACACAGTGTGTAGTTAGAGTATGGAATAGTCTTCCTGATAACGTAGTGCAAGCTGAATCCTTAGGTTTCTTTAAATCAGAGCTAGATAAGATTCTAACAACTCTGAGCTATTAGTTGAGTTCTCCCCAAGCGAGCTTGATGGGCCGAATGGCCTCCTCTCGTTTGTATAGTTCTTATGTTCTTATGTTCTTATGTACTTCTAGCTTTATGCATGGCACTGTTAAGATGAAGGGACTTTCATTTTAGGCTGGTGCTACCACATCTCCCATAAGGACACAGCTGGTTCAGCAACAAACAATGCAAAAAAGATGCAATGCTTAGATAAGAACAAAAGAACATATGAAATATTCGAACGAGAGGAGGCCATTCGGCCCATCGAGCTCGTTTGGGGAGAACTTAACGAATAGCTCAGAGTTGTTAAAATCTTATAAATGTGGAGCTGCTCAGTGCAGGTCCTGGATAAATGTGGAGCTTCTTGGTGCGGGTCTTGGATAAATGTGGAGCTGCTTAGTGCAGGTCTTGGATAAATGTGGAGCTTCTTGGTGCGGGTCTTGTATAAATGTGGAGCTGCTCAGTGAAGGTCTTGGATAAATGTGGAGCTTCTTGGTGCGGGTCTTGTATAAATGTGGAGCTGCTTAGTGCGGGTCTTGGATAAATGTGGAGCTGCTTAGTGCGGGTCTTGTATAAGTGTGGAACTGCTCAGTGAAGGTCTTGGATAAATGTGGAGCTTCTTGGTGCAGGTCTTGTATAAATGTGGAGCTGCTTAGTGCGGGTCTTGGATAAATGTGGAGCTTCTTGGTGCGGGTCTTGTATAAATGTTGAGCTGCTTAGTGCGGGTCTTGTAAAAATGTGGAGCTGCTTAGTGCGGGTCTTGTATAAATGTGGAGCTGTTCGGTGCGGGTCTTGGATAAATGTGGAGCTGCTTAGTGCGGGTCTTGGATAAATGTGGAGCTTCTTGGTGCGGGTCTTGTATAAATGTTGAGC
>JAODKM010000025.1:15336471-15349358 GCA_026780845.1 Petrocephalus sullivani
TAAATGTGGAGCTGCTTAGTGCGGGTCTTGTATAAATGTGGAGCTGCTCGGTGCGGGTCTTGGATAAATGTGGAGCTGCTTAGTGCGGGTCTTGGATAAATGTGGAGCTGCTTAGTGCGGGTCTTGTATAAATGTGGAGCTGCTCGGTGCGGGTCTTGGATAAATGTGGAGCTACTCTGTGCAGGTCTTGAGTGTGCCCCAGGCCAATCTGTCTATCAGTTCTAACTCGCGACAATGCCAGTCAGACTCATGCCTGGTGATGGAGTTCAAAGCCGAAGATGACACTGAGTGGCGAGGATGGGAGTTACCGATTCTGTCCTCGCCAAACCTCCCACAGATGCACAGACTCAGATGGCCTTACCGCCCCCCACCCCTCCAGGCTCCTTCTCCACGGCCTCTTGAATTTTAACAGATCCATGTTTGTCAGGCAGCTCTGTCCGCTCGAGTGCTTCTCGCCAAGGCTGCCCAGCCAATGAACGCCTTTCTCTGCCCCGCCTCCTGGTGCCATCTGCAAATAGCGTTGCCTAGTAATTTCCCCACGACGGCCGGACTCGGTTATTTTTAAAAACAGTCCGAAAAGGTTGAAAAACCGAGGGACTAACACGCAGAGTGAAAGCAAGGCATTTAACACTCCCTACTCTTCCTTGTCCGTCTCAAAAAGCACAATTCAGGAATGATGTCACAAAAAACAACCAAGCAGCCACTGAGTGTGGTGGTAAAATACTGATGAAAATTACTGCTTTCAGGAAGATTACATGACAAGTATAATACATTACATTAAATACAGAATTACGGTTTATTGCTTTGCATTCTGAGTGTTTTCTGTTCTTTTCTTTAGTTTCCCTCAGTTATTCCTCGGTCATTATGGCGCTTTTTATGCCTTTGTTTGCCACCCGTGCTAATTCCTCATTGGTCCGCCCCTTGTTCTCATAGCACCGTGTAAATCCAAGGTGAGTTTGTACGAGAGACAGGCTGTATGTGCTAAACGTCCTGGTTGTGGAAAAACAATCACCACCCGATTTATGTTTTGATCCCTAGTGTGAGGTTATTTTTCTCACCGCTCGATGTCCGAGGCTCTTCTGTTTTTTCTTTAAGCCTGATGCGAGTGTTTCCTGCGCGGCGTATCGACAGCTTCGGCCTCTGTGCTCACGCCCGGCTTTTATTTGAGTATGAGAACAGCATGCCTCTCATTTGCCACAGCGGATCAAAGCAGCTTGTCTTGGTCACCGGTGAAAGTGGCTGCTGTTCCAGCAAGACCAGTTTAGGGGGCCACAAAAGCAGGAATGTGGGAGCACAGTGACAGGAGGATTAAAGGTGAATGAAGGTCAAATTAAATATTTAATTTAACACTTGATCTGCTCACTGGTCCCAAAAAATCATTCAGAGAGATTACAATGAATGTGTTACTTAAGAAAGTTATTTTTCAGGCACAGAAGACCCATGGTCAGTCAGACTTGTTTTTTGACAGAAGTGTTTTATTATTTTGCCATATTTGTGATTTGAAAACTCCACATTGTCCAACCAAGAATATCGCACATTCTTTGCTTAACTCAAACCTCAGCTTCTTCTGTACATTTCATGTTCTCGCTTTCATTAATGCTTCAGTTTTTGTTACCAAACTGGTATTTCATGAATAAACATGGATTATAACTGCAGTGCTCTAAGGCAGTGTTTCCAAATCCAGGCTTCGGGACCCACAGACAGCCCACGTTTTTGCTCCCTCTCAGATTCCTGCTAGGGAGTAAAAATGCAGACTGGCCGGTAGGGAACTGGGAGAAAGCAAAAACATGGACCGAATGTCTGAGGAACACTATTCTAAGGTAAGTCCAACTGAACATTATTCTAAGGTAAGGGTCCCTTGGGAAACCCACAATACTATATTTTCTAAATTTCTTATATTTGCATATTTTCATATTTGTAACATTCTAGGCATCTGCCCTTCCAGTGCAATGAGCTGCACATACATTTAATTGGCTGCCTTTTATCAAAGTGTAACTAGTGTTTCGGTCCAATTATTTCAGTCCCTGATGTATCACTTTCCAGTTGCGTCACTTATCTTCCGTTTCCTGAAAACAATTTAGCTTAACCTCCGAGGGCTGACCTCGTACAGCTACACATGCAGAAGATACCACAGGGGAAGCCCTGAGTGTCAGTCCGAGACTGAGACTGCAGGGGGATGCCTCAGTCCGAGACTGAGACTGCAGGGGGATGCCTCGTCAGGTCCTTGTCACTTATGGGTGTCATCCCATTTTTACGGTGAAAGCAGGACAAATAAAACACGTTTCAAATGATTTCATATTTTTGAGCAGGGAAGTGTTGGGTGCTGCATAAACTGCTGAATACCTATTAACAAGGATATTTGGGGAGTTTTGTTAGTGAATAGCTGAATAAATTTAAATTTAAAATCAAGAATTTCTGTAAAATACTGGGCTAAGGTGACAAAGTTGGGCACATGCAAACTCAGGAATAGCTTAGCTGCTACGACGCCGTCATTCATCGAGTGATTTCTTGCCAGGTGTATCTCTGGTCTTGGCGCGGAGCTTGTTCACCTGAGACTCAGCGATGTCTGCCCTCTCCTCTGCTTCCTCCAGCTCATGCTGGAGCTTGCGAAACTTGGCCAGGTTGGCATTGGCCTGCTCCTCTGCCTCTTCAGTGGATCGCTTGTAGGCTTTGACCTTAAGCTGCAGCTTGTCCACCAGGTCTTGGAGCCGGGCCAGGTTCTTGCGGTCCTCTTCGGTCTGATAAGTCAGCTCCTTGATACGCCTCTCATACTTGCGCACTCCCTTCATGGACTCTATCCCACGCTTCTGCTCCGCCTCCAGCTCGCTCTCCAGTTCTCGTAGCCGGGCTTCCAGTTTCTGGACCTGCTTCTTCCCTCCTTTCATGGCAATCTGCTCTGCCTCATCCAGACGGTGCTGCAGGTCCTTGATAGTCTGCTCCATGTTCTTCTTCATGCGCTCCAGGTGAGCACTGGTATCCTGCTCTTTCTTAAGCTCCTCTGCCATCATGGCAGCATCTGTGATGGCTTTTTTGGCCTTCTCCTCTGCATTTCGGCTCTCCTGCACTGCCTCCTCCATCTCAGTCTGTAGCTGCATGAGGTCCCCCTCCATCTTCTTTTTCTGGTTGATCAGGCTGGTGTTCTGAGAGTGCAGGAGTTGCATTCTCTCCGTGGCCTCTGTAAGCTCTTGCTCGGCTAACTTGCGCCCCCTTTCTGTTTGCTCCACTACAGCACGCAGCTCCTCTAGCTCTGCTTGTAAGAGGTTGTTTCTACGCTCCAAAATGGCAACGTTCTCTTTCAGATCCTCGTTACCTCGTACAGAATCATCCAGCTGTAGCTGCGTGTCCTTCAGGTACGCCTGGATACATTTGAGCTGCTTTTGGGCTTCTGCAGCTTGTCTGTTAGATTGGCTCAGTTGTATCTCCATTTCATTGAGATCTCCCTCCATCTTCTTTTTGATTCTCAGGGTCTCATTGCGACTTCTCGTTTCAGATTCAAGGGACGTCTGCAAGGATTCCACCATGCGCTGATAGTTTCTTTTAGCTTGTTCCATCTCCTCATCCTTTTCAGCAAGCTTACGATCAATTTCTGATTTTACCTGGTTGAACTCTAGCTGGGCGCGAAGGATCTTACTCTCTTCGTGCTCTAGAGAGCCCTCTGCCTCCTCAAGAGCAGACTGCAGCTCAGCCTTCTCCTGTTCTATCTGCTTCCTGATCTTCTCCAGCTCATGAACACTCTTTGCTCCGTCCCCTAGCTGATCAGTCAGGTCAGAGATCTCCTCCTGTAAGTTCTTGTTTTCTCTCTTAGTTGTTTCTAGCTGGTCCAGCGCTTCCTCATATGCATTCTTCAGTTTGAAAAGCTCAGTGCTAAGAGTGCGGGCCTCCTTCTGAGATGCCTCCAGCTCACACTGAGACTCTTCATATTTCTGCTTCCACTCTGCCATGACCTTGTCAAAGGACCTCTGCTTCTTGTCAAGGGCTGCAGATGCTGCATTGGAGCGCTCGAGGTCCAGCATGAGGTCCTCAATCTCATTTTGCAGGCGATGTTTGGTCTTCTCAAGGGAGGAGCACTTTGCATTCACTGCTTCCACAGCCTCCTCAGCCTCCTGCAGCCTCTGAGCTAGCTTCTTCTTAGCTTCTTCTAGCTCCTCGGTTCTCTGGATACCATCCGTTTCATACTTGGCCCTCCATGTGGACACTTCACTGTTGGCTTTGGATAGAGCCCTTTGTAGCTCTGCCTTTGCCTCCTGTTCCTCTTCATACTGCTCCCTGAGCAGGTCACAGTCATGGCGGGCAGACTGCACCGCATGGGCTAGTGCATTCTTGGCCTTTACCTCTTCCTCCAGCTGCCTGCGTAAATCTTCCATCTGCTGCGTGGAGGAACTCTTCCCTCGCGTAAGCTGAGAGATCAGACACTCTCTCTCCTCCAGTTGCCGACTGAGCTCTCCATTTTCTGTCTGCAGTTTGGCCCTCTGAGTAGTCAAGTCATTCATGGATCGCTGGCTTTCTTCAGTTTTAGCCTTATATTCATTCATCTGGTCTTCCAGAGTGCGACACATCTTTTCCAGATTACATTTAGACTTCACTATATTCTCCATATTGGAGGCCAAGTCGTCGAGCTCCAACTTGAGTTCCCCTTTCTCTTTCTCTAGTTTCTGCTTCACACGCTGGAGATTATCGATCTGCTCTCCCAGCTCAGCCATGCTATCAGCATGCTTCTTACGCAGGCCAGCCGTAGTGGTCTCATGCTGAAGTGTGGCCTCTTCTAAGTCCCTGCGAAGCTTCTGAAACTCTGTCTCTCGCTTCTTGATGAGCTCCACTTGAGCAGATGTGGCACCTCCAGCTTCTTCGAGACGTTCACTGATATCTTCTAGTTCGCGGGATAGGTCAGATCTCTGCTTCTCTACTTTAGCACGTGCTGCTCGTTCAGCGTCTAGCTCCTCCTCAAGCTCCTCAATACGTGCCTGACTCTCTTTCAGTTTCTTCTGTAACTGGATACTAACCATTTGTTCATCCTCAGTCTTGCTGTTCAGACTGCTAATCTCAAAGTCTTTTTTCTTGAGTTTTTCTTCTAGTTGTTGTTTGTCATTCTCCAAGTCCATCACGTTTTCTTGAGTCAACTTAAGGTCCCCCTCAAGCTTTCTCTTAGCACGCTCCAAATCCATCCGGACCTTTTTTTCTTGTTCCAGGGAGCCTTCAAGATCATCTACCTGTTGCTCGAGCTTGACTTTAACCTTAGTCAATGAATTGACCTTGTCCTCTTCACTTTGTAGGTCATCCAGTGTTTGTTGATGTGCTTCTTGTAAAGCTTTCTTCTCTTTTGTAAGCTTCATAATGTTCTCATCTTGAGAGGCCATCTCTTCAGTTAGGTTTTTCACCTTATTTTCTGTGGCATGTTTCTCTTTTTCTACTTTGGCCAGCGTTAGCTCTAAATCATCAATGTCCTTCTTCAACTCTGCACACTCATCTTCCAGCTTGCGTTTCTTGGCTGTGAGTTCTGCATTCATTTCCTCCTCCTCCTCCATTCGTTCTGTGATTTCCTTTACTTTGGCTTCCAACTGGATCTTGCTTTTGATCAGCTGTTCGCAGCGCTCCTCCGCATCAGTGAGCGTGTCCTGTTCAGACTGCAGTTGGAGAAGCAGATCATTCTTCTCCTGCAGGAGTGAAACCATCTTCTCCTCCAGTTCTTTTCGCCGGCCGTCAGACTTGTCTAGGGCTTCCTTCAGTTTGTTGAACTCGTCTTTCATGTTGGCCATCTCTTTCTCCGATTCTGCACTCTTCAGAAGTGGCTTTATCTTGAAATACAGTTTCATCCACGGCCAGTTTTTTACACCAAGGAAGGAACGAAGGTTCCACTGGATAACCATCAGTGCATCCCTGCGTTCCACAAGCTTCTTGAACTCTGCCCTCATGAGCAAACCACGGGAGTTTGCCTGGATCCTTGTGATGATGCGAGCCAGCTGTTCATCTCTCATTTCTTCTAGTGTACCCAGCAGACCAGCTTTAAAGAATACCTTAGTGTTTCCAAAGCGATACTGTGTGTGATCGATGTCCAAAGATCCCAGGAGTTTCTCTGTGCTCTTCTTGCTATCGATAAACTGGCCCTCAGGTATTGCGGAAGCATTCAGGATCCGATACCTCTGTTTGAAGTCTCCATATAGTACTCTGTTGGGAAAACCCTTTCTGCAGATTCTGATGCCTTCGAGAACGCCATTACACCGCAGCTGGTGCATGACAAGGCAGTTTTCCATTATTCCGGGCGTTTTGCTTTCATTAGGGATCAGACACCGTACAAAGTGGGGGTGGGTGGTCTTCAGATTCGTCATCAGCTTGTTGAGATTTTCCCTGTGGAGTGCTGACACAGTTTGGAATGAGGAGCCTTTTTTCTTCGCCCCTTTGCTAGATTTCTCTGCCCCATCAGCTGCTGCATAGGTGGAGAACAGATGGCTGAGGAGTTTGAGGGAAGACTTCTGGTAAAGCCCCACTACAGTTTCATTCAGTGGGTCTTTGTTCTTCACCAGCCAGCCTGTAATGTTGTAATCTACAGTTCCTGCATAATGGACAAGGGCAAAGTGTGCCTCCGGACCACCCTTCACTGTGCGTGGTTTCTGGAATATGTTAGTTTTTCCTAAATGATTGTCGTAGAGCTTTGACTTGAAAGTTTGATCTGTGGCCTTTGGAAACATACATTCTTCCTCTAGAATAGACATGATCCCAAGGGGCTTTTCAATTAGTTCAATGCAGGCCTGCAAGTCCATGCCAAAGTCGATGAATTCCCAATCAATGCCCTCTTTCTTGTACTCCTCTTGCTCAAGCACAAACATATGATGGTTGAAAAACTGTTGCAGTTTTTCATTGGTGAAGTTGATGCAGAGTTGCTCAAAGCTGTTGAAGTCAAAGATCTCAAATCCGGCAATATCCAGCACACCAATGAAGTACTGGCGCTGCTGCTTAGTTTCAAGAGATTGGTTGATTCTCACCACCATCCAGTTGAACATCTTCTCATACACTGTCTTAGACAGTGCACCAATTGAGTAGTAGACCTGTGACACACTTTGACCCTTGGTAACATATTCATTGCCAACCTTGACCCTAGGGTGGCACAAACCCTTCAATAAATCAGCTGAATTTAGTCCCATAAGGTAGGCTGACTTGTCAGCAGACTCCGTTCCATCAGGCTCAGCCTGTTCTTCACGTTGCTTTTGCTTGAACTTCATGTTGCCATAATGCATGATTGCACCAGTCAGTTTGTAGACACCAACCTTCTCTTCAGGTGTGAAACCGAGTACATCAAAAGCACTATCAGTAGCGACCAGTTCCTCTCCGTCATCAATGGATGCAACAGTTACTTCTCCTTGTGAGACATAGGCGTAATCATAAGGGTTATTGGTGATCAGAAGCATGTCCAGCAACTCTGGCTTTTTATTGGATAAAATTTGGTAGAAGATGTGGTAGTTCCTCTCAGCTTTGAGCTGGAAGGTGACACGAGACTTCTCAAGTAGGTATGTCTCAATGTCAGCAGAAGACAATTTTCCACTCACTCCAAAATGAATGCGGATGAATTTACCAAAGCGAGAGGAGTTGTCATTCCTCAATGTCTTAGCATTGCCGAAAGCCTCCAGAGCGGGATTAGCTTGGATGATCTGGTCTTCCAGCGTACCTTTGTTTGCATCCTTCTTGCTACCACCACCTACAGCAGCAATGCTGGCAAAATACTGGATGACTCTTTTGGTGTTGACAGTCTTCCCTGCCCCGGATTCTCCAGTGATAAGGACAGATTGGTTCTCGCGATCTGTCAGCATGTACTGATAGGCGTTGTCAGAAATGGAGTAGATGTGCGGGGGAGCCTCAGATCTCTTCTTCCCTCGGTAGGCATTAACAACCTCCTGGTCATACACTGGCAGCCACTTATAGGGGTTAACAGTGACACAGAACAGCCCAGAGTAGGTATAGATCATCCAAGCTGCGTAACGCTCTTTCAGGTTAAACAGCACGGCGGGCTCGTGGAGGAACGTGAACATGGCCATATCTTCAATTTTGTCGAATTTCGGCGGATTCTGAGGGTGCACGTCTGTCTCTTTGACCGTGACGGTAGTCCCATCCTCTCGTTTCACGCTCACCTTGCCGGCCTCCTTGCTGGTGATCTGGCCCTTGACGTATTCCACCTTCTCATCCACCACGAAACACTCGGTCTTGATGTCGAATGGCCTCGTCTGGGCTTCCAGGCGCTCCTGCTCAGATTTTCTTAGGTATGGAGCAGCCTTGCCAAACTCGGCCATGAGAGCGTCACCCATTGTTGAAGTACAGCAAGCACAGAGTCGGGAGACTGAACCCAGAAGCAAAGTAGCTTGATGTGTGGAAGCTGTACGCTGGTCTGCGCTTTATAAAGGGAGAGCAAGCTCCAAATTAGGAAGCACTGATGGAAAGCGATGTTCCTTTTGAGGCTGAGATATCGGTTCTCGTTAGTGTCCATTTAAGGGTACATGACACCTCACCGGTATCTGTCTGGCCTCTTTAACATCCAGCCCCAACGTCTAATCAATGCACACTAAGTCGAACACACTCATGCACGCACACACACTTCAGTTAACATTCTTCACTTGATGACTTGGCCTCCAATCCATTTTAGGGAGCCACCCCTTCAGCCTATATGCATACTTTTCATGCATATGTTAAGAGAAATACTTGGTAAATTTCAAGATTTTAAAAGAGGAGTTAAATACCAGGGAATTAACGGCTTTCCTTTACTTGGTTAAATTAACAAGTGACAATAATGTCTGCCAAAGCCTGACTGTCTTTATCAGGTATCTGTCAGAGACATTTGCCAGACGCTGGCACTCAATAAGACACTGGTAATGGAGGCTGTCAGCTTACCCTAACACTTGTCCATATATCAGAACTCATTAGGAGAGAGATTAAAGCTTTGAGGTAGAGTTTTAAGTTCAGGGTCTTGTTTTGAAATGATACAGCCTTGGTATCAGGACTTAGTGCTGTGATGTGCCAACCGGGCACTGCCTGTTTGGCTTTTCTCTCGAAATATTAATGCGTCCTTGAATTATACTTGGGGGGGGGGAACCTAGCATGCACCTGCTATTCTGAGACTGCAGACAATACAAGCTTCCTGATCATGTCTGTGGTGTCTGCTTCTCAGGTGTGCCGGAGCACACATATTCCGTGTCTTCTTTTCCTACACGTATCCTGTCCCAGGCCCACATCTTCGTGGAAATAAGAAACACATTTGTTATCCAATTGTCCAATTTATTGAGCTGTAACTTGCAAGCAGAGGAAGAAGGCTGACAGATCAGGGCTGTCAAGGGGGTGATGGAGAGGAGGTTTTCCTGGCTACTGTATCTGCCTGATGGCATATCCCAGAGCACAGGGAGGAATTTCAATCAGGCCAAAGCTGATAGCTGAGGGCCGGTCAGTCAGCCTGGCTCTGCACGTTGGTATAAAAAGGGGATGGCTCTGCATGTTGGTATAAAAGGGGGATGGCTCTGCATGTTGGTATAAAAGGGGCTCTGTTGGGTTTTTTTCATCGTTTAGGAACTCTCACTGCAGGCTTTAAAGTGAGCCATGGTCTGGGACTTAGGGTTAGGGTTAGGGTTAGGGGTTAGGGGTAGATTTTCTGGTAAAATTGGTATAAAGTCAGGATACTTTGCTCGACAGAATTTTTAACACTCAGAATTCCCTCAGCAGGCAGACGGCCCGGCAGTCAGCCCACCAGCATCACAAATGTTAGCGCTTAGCGTTAGCCTTACGAACCTCGCAAATTCTCTTTGCCTTAAATTCATGTTCCTGTGTTTTATCAGTTCTGAAATCACTCTGGATATGGGCACTTGCTTAGAAGACATTTTTATAGCACAATGTAAACACTCTATATTATTCAACTTAATATTCAACTTATTTTATGTTTATATGTTCATAAATCTGTGAACGCGTTTACCCTGAAGTTCTGGGGCAGCAGACCTTGGCTGTGTCAGTGTAGCCCTGCATCTGTGCCTGTTTTTGGTCCCTGCTTTGAGTCAAAGCTGTGATTCATATGCGGACTGACATATCGATCCACCCACACCGAGCCTGCTGCACTTGCTGTTATAGTAACTGTCCAATGTATAAAATTTGTACTGCGTAATGTGATAAACTTAGACAAAAGGCAAAATGTGGGGCACTACTGATGACCAGACAATGTATTGCTTTAAGAAAATCTCCCCTGCTACCTAATGATGTGTATCTATATATCTCTTTTTTTGTCTAAGGTTTGTCTGGCTCTAATAAATGTCTATAATAAAACACTGTTTTAGTTCTCCAAGTGGAGCTGGGGGTTATACATCTGAATTTACTCACCGCTCTCTGTCGTCTGCGGGAAGAAGCCTCCTAAGAGAAACTGACATTTCAGAAAGTTGTCGGAGGGCAGTTAACTGATGAGAGAAATCTTTAGTTTGCATTTGTCAGTTTGAGGCTATCAAGACAAAGGCTGTGCATCTCAAAGCTGGCTGTTCTTCACAGTGCCGCGAAAAATTTATAGATGTTTCCTTGAGCAAAAATTGCTCTCCAATTATACAGAAATCACCAATAAGAAGCACTGAGAACATAAACGATTTAATCATTATAGGCTGTGCACAGAATGTTCAGTTTGTGCCCTGTGTTTTGTTGGCCTGTGACTCACACTACAGAGGGTTTGCTTGAGGCTTTCAGAGTCGCTATAACATGGCCCTAATTTTTTAAAGTGGTTCAATTGCAATAACATCATTCTATGGTTATTCTATGCATTTTCCTATAATCCACCTGGGTGACTCCACTCCACTGTCATTCGCTGATTCCAAATGGCTGCAGTGCTCTTCTATAAGCATGGTGGTGACATGCTGGACCATACTGTGCTCCTGCTGGACCATACTGTGCATATCCTCAGGCGAATATGGCTGTTATCACATGGTGTCTTGTATGCCAGTGATGTATCACTTGCACTTTTCTGGCTAACTGCGATGTGGAGGCCACCTCCGTGGTGCCTGGGGATCGAGATAAGTTTTATAGTGTCCTTTGCATGGTGTCTTTGAAAGTCAAGCCGAACAGCATGTCTACTCTCAGGTGGAACGTGAACTGTGGAGGGCTGTATTTATGGTAATCAAGTGGGCACTGAGCTGCAGATAGGAGCCAGACACTGTTTATTAAGCTTCTAAATCCTCAAGCTGTTTGCGCTATTTTTAACTTTGTGGGGTACTAATTCGGCAAATTATATAAACACATAATAGCTCCACGTATTATACTTTGTGTGCAGCCAAGCCTGTACCACTTAATCTGTGTCTGGGCCACATGGACAAAGCAGTTTTACAGCCTTTGCTCAGCATGGCTGAGAATAGGTTAAGAGTCAGAAGCTTTTTGCCTTTTTTAAATTGAACGTTTCCTGTACAATAACCTACCGTGGTAGTAGCTACCTTAAACAATATAGATGTGTAATAGATGTGGACTTACATCACTGGGAATCAGGTCATTCAGGTGTGATATTTACATGAATATAATGCAATATATATTCTGAAGGGTAATGTCTTGAAAGTTCAAGTGACTTTATTTTTTGAAAAATCCATACAAAACAAACCCTTTCCTCACATTTGTACTAGTCATTGCTCAGCAAAGTGCTCCCTAGCAGAAGCCTCTGGCTGGTGAGAAGGAGCAGATCAGCATATTTACTTATGGCTCTAATGTTTGGTTGTCTGAAGGCCGTCAAGACAAAAGCAGAAATTAGGCCCTCAAAATTGTGATGTGAAATGCAAGCCCTTAATTAACCGCCGGTGATGATGTGGACGCCAAGGTTCATAATTACAGGCAGAGTGAGAAGCTAGAATTTTAAGGGTTTCCCCCTCCACCCACCCAGAGGCAAAGAAGCCCAGGAGGTGGGTGAGCTTCCGAGCAGCTGGATGTCACGGTGATGGATGGCTTCCAGCAAGTCATCCTCTGCTTCAGAAGGCTTGGCGCTCCCAGTGGCCTTCCCCCCCCTCGGCTCCCTGGGAGTGCCAGCAGCCAGAAGAGGCTGTCCGTGTGTCAGTCAGATGTCCCACTTAGCTCCCCCATGCCCACACAATCTCCTCCCTGTTCCTGCCACCAAATGCAACTGTTGCTCCTCCTCTTTAAGACAAACGGCTACCTAGTCTTATATGTCACTTTCATTCCCTTTAAGACAAAGGGCTCCTGTGTGTAACGTAAAAGGCTGTCTTATTGTTTTCTATCACCTTCCTTCACTGGTCTGCCTGAAATGCAGCCATTTTACTTTTTGGCGAAGGCGTCTTACTTTTTGGGAAGGTTACTCTGACTAGGTTTGACCTGAAAAGAACCTCGGAGTGACTGACACCAACGACAGCCTGCCGGCTGTTCATCCTTCCTGTGATGGCAGAGTGTGAACCAGCAGCTGCACCCAAGCTGTTGTGGCCCCGTATCCAATCAAAAGGCAGGAGAGCGACAGGAACCGCCGACATGAGGCTCCCTGCATACTGAGCCATCCATCGCTGCAGCTCTCATGTGCGTCTGGTCCCACGTCAGACCAGGCGGTAATAACCACAAAAGAGCGGTCATGAGTGTGGGTATTCCTCACAGAGGTGACCGCTGTGCTCCCAAGAGCAGCGCAGCAATTAAGGTGGTGGAAATTGCAGCCTCTACCTCCATGGATGTGCTCGTGTTCGCCTTCACATTGGGTGTAAAGCCAGGGAAATCGTGGGAGAACTAAGATAATGTTTTTTTGGGAGGCTGTTGTGATAAGTAGTGCTTGCCTCTGTGGGTGTGGCTTATTTCGGGGGGGGGGGGGGGGGTGAGAGAGCCCCCTTTTCACCTGTTACCCTTATTGGTTGGCAATCATTCCAACACCCACTGGGGGGTTTTATTTTTTTACTGTGTTGTTGGATTGG
>JAODKM010000025.1:15350297-15372609 GCA_026780845.1 Petrocephalus sullivani
AGCATCGTCCAGCTGTATACTACAGCCATTGTTCGAATGCAGTACAAAATGTCCCGCCTCACGTTGTCCTTTTATTCCGCGCCGGCTCCAGTTTTTATGGCAGTGGAAACCCAACACAAAAGAAGCACCAAACTGGGGGTGTCACTCACGGGCGGTTATTGATGATGTCATTTGGCGCCGGTACCAGCCAGTGGAAAACCAACACAAAGGAAGTCACCGGTATGTCACTTTAGATTCATGTTCCTCTTGGACTGGTTTTAAACAATTCTGACTAGGACTATGGATCTGTATCTGTGTGATTCAACGTATTCGCATTGAAACCACAAATTCAAATCTGCTTCAGATGATACTGGGAAAATCGATTTAGCCGGTTTTCCTGCGATAATTCGGGGCTGGCGCATCGCTGGCAGGCCGCTTTAAGCTGCAGCTGCCTGTGTCTGCGCAGGCAGGGCTAATCGCAGGCCTTATCACGATGTTCAGAATAGGAGTTGGAGGAAAGCATGAAGGTGTCGCAGAGTGAAAGCTGTCCTCTGGTGCTGATTATGTTGCCCTGGCAAAAGCAAGTGAGCCAGTGGAGGAAGCTAAGTGGGGCCAGCCCGCGGGAGCACGCAGCGGCCTGTCTATTTCTGGATGGCCGGGCACCTGAAATAGCAGCCTCGGGCAACAGCACTTCACTGGAGGTCCAGATAAGAGGGATTGTGCTGCGCCGCTCTGCCGTTCTCTTATCTCAAAGGCCCCGTTTAATTTGTCTGTTTAAAACTTACATCTACAAACCCCCCTTTTTTCCCGTTTCCGTCATATTGGAACCTCATGTCACCAGCTGTGGTTTAATACTTTTGAGTTCCTATATGAAGATGGCATGGGGAATGAGACGTCAGCAAAAGGAATAGTGCAAAACCTGATCTTTGTAAATGGAGTAGGCAAAGCAGCCAGGGAGACGTCTTAGGATGTCACTAACCCGAGGCCCTGGGCCTGCAGTGTTTCCAAGAACATTGCAGAATGTGATTTGCACTCGCTTGACAGTGATTTTAAGCCTGTGGTGTTGACAGGTTGCCGGGGGGGCGGGGTGATGTTGCTTTTGATGTTCCTGTTGTTCTCGTTCTGGGTCCTGTTCTTCATTATTTACTCAACTACTGTATCCACAGAAGCTCTTTAGAAGAAATGATTTGAATGTTAGACTCACAGGGTTTGTATGGGACGGTGGACCATGTGTATGTAGACTAACAATGATAGGATTGGGTGGTACAGTTTCACATGCCCCATACCTGCTGTTATAGCCCAACTTGTTACTGTGTACACTCAGCAGAATGTGATACTCCATTCTCTCCTTATTTTAATGCAAAGCAAGACGACCATTATAAACCTTCTGTTTACAAAAATACACTCATGTAGTGCAATACCCAATACTCCATGCAACCCAGTTTAATCTGAGTATATTTTATAAATGTGAAGTTTTTAAGTACGATCAAAGTGTCTGTGTGCACATGTGTTCGGGACGAAATCTCCAGGGAGAGGGCTGGAGAGCTCTCCCAGGACAGAAACACCGAGCTCAATGTCCTGTACCAGGTGGAGAGCGGTAATTAAGTCAGCCCCCTGTGGATGTTTGTTCTCACCTAGGCTCTGTGACAGGGTCTTGGCAATACTTCTCACTAGCTGTGTTTTATATTAGCAATTCAGAATGAATAGTCCACAAACCCGGGTGCTGACTTCTGCCGTATACAGCTCCAGTGCTTTACAGAGTTCCCTTTGGCAGAGTCCTGTCCGCTTACTATGCCATGTGCTGTTTGTTGTGTTTTAAGCCTGGCTGTTGTGCACTGGTAAATAAATATGCTAATAACAGCTGACTCATAAGAGAGAACTATCTAGCCCCAGGGCTGAGCCAAATTAATTCCTAAACCACAGGCTGAGAGAAGTGTTGAATACAAGAGGTTAGTGTGGTCAGTGCTCCAGCATCTGAAATACAATGAAATGCCTGCGATTTGCCTCCACCAACATGCAAGGCCACAGTGCTGAGAGTGCATAATGGAGGTACACCCCTCCAAAATGACCCCCTTTCTGAGGGCCATGAGCAAACCTCCGCAAAACAGAATGCATGCTGTCTTAGGGAAGCATCAGGCATCACGTTCAGTTGCTGGATTATAGAGCCGAAAGGCAGGTGCCTGTCACAGGAGCCTGCAAAGTGAGGCTGGGGGAATGATTAGAGGGCCGGATGCCTGCGAGGTGGCATGAAACCGCGCCTCGTCCTGCCTGACTGTATGCCAAGTGGGGTGGGGGGTCGCGACCTAGGCTCCTGAGGATACAGACTATGGCTGGTGGCTGACTAATAAACATCTTCAAAACTATCTCCTTCCTCACTTTGTTTCTTCTTCTATCTCTAAACTTCCCTGCACTGGGTTTTGTACCATTTGTGGCCACGTCACTCTATTATTTCCATGATGCTGCTGTGTGTATTTAAAAAACCAAACAGCGGGTCTTTTCCCATGCACCCGGAATAATTAGTGACAAACTGGAATTGTAAACAGAGTAGCTGCGGGTGCATTAGTACAAACACGAATAAGGCCAGGGAAAGCTGTGGCTTTAAGCACTTCTCTGTGGTAGCAGCCTTTACCTGTGGACATGAAAAACATGGATTGTTTTTCTCCTGGACTAATTATTTTGCTACGAGCGGCATGTGCTCCCTCCTGATGGAGGGCCGGAGAGGTATCTCTGAATGGCTGCTGCGGCAGCATCACGGCCCTCAGATGTCCGTTTCCTTGGCAACGCAGGGAGGGCGTGGGGAGATGAGGACGGTATAAAAAGCCAAACACCTCTCCTCCCAGGCTTATTGGGGGCTTGATATCACTGCTCTCAGCACTGGGGGAAGTGTGAGTTGGATCCTCTGATTCATCAAAACAGGCAGCCTGGCTTCAACACCAAACGCTCCAGCCATGCTCCGACCCAAGGATCTCTGCCAGGGCTCAGGCACCAAGACGTTCCTAGATGCCATGCACAGCGGTAAGGCTCACCTGGCACGCTTCGTCCTGGACGCCCTGGATGGACGCATCATCAACTCCAAAACAGAAAACAACCGTACGCTGCTGATGCATGCAGTTTGTCTCCTGGAACCGGCCACACGAGTCAAGTTCACACGTCTGCTGCTGGAAAAGGGGGCAGATGTCAACTGCCAGGATGAGCACGGTCGGACCGCCCTGAGCCTGACCTGCGAGTTGGGGCACCTGGATGCCGTCAAGCTCCTTGTCCAGTACAACGCCGACCCTGAAATTACTGACACCTGGGGCAACAGTGCTCTGATGTACGCCGCCTGTGCTGGCCACAGCCAGGTGCTGGAGTTCCTCGTCCGGGCCTTCAAGAGGTTAGGCCTGCGGCTTGACCGCACCAACTTGGCTGGGCACTCGGCAGTCGAAGTCGCGGACTTCTTCGGGCACAACCAATGTGTGATGGCCCTGCATGGCCCTGGGAAGAAGATCTTGGCTATGGAGGACCAAGGAGGTGGGGCGCGTCGACCCAACCGGCTCCCCAAACAGGTCCTGGAGAGGTTCTCCAAGCAATTCCATAGCAAGTGCGATGAGCACCTTCCAGCCATGTTTCAGCGCCAGCTCCGGGTGGGGGAGAGCGACGGGCCGCTGAGACGCCTCAGAGCTCAGCAGCAGTCCCCCGAAAAAATGGGCCAAACCCGGACCACCCAGCTGCAGAAGCTCTTCAGCAGGGACAGCCAGGAGTCCAAGTTCACAGCTAAACATCTCCAGAATGGCAAGCTGATGGACTCAAGAGGGGCTACTATGCTGGACCACACTCCAGAACTTCGTAAGGATGACAAGAAGAGGGATGACCTGAAGGAGGTGGCTCCAACATGGGGTAAGGCAAAGTCATTCAATGTGGAGCTCCAGACTTGCAGAAAACAGTCATTTCAAGACGACATGTCGAATGGGAGCCAAGCTGCAGTTCCGATAAAGAGGGGATCACTACAGAATGAGCAACCTCTTATTGCCAAGATTCAGGAAAATGCCCCTCTGACAAATGATGCTGATAAATTAGTAACTGTGTCCCAGGTCCCATTAATGGAAATCAGGCAATCCCTGGAGCGAGCAGAGGACAGCCTGACAGCATACCCTAACGACAAGCAGAACTCCACTTTCTCGGGAAGAAGAGAGTTTCAGAAGCGCTCGAGTCTCCCTCAGTACGGCCGCCATGACAAGCCGCTCTCTCAACGGGACATGATCGCACCGGAGAAAATGCCAGTGCGTCCGCCCGGCTTCACCGGACTGGGAACGCGTTTGCTGCGAAGGTTCACCGCCCCAGAATTCATGAGACTGGTGCTGGACTTCCCCTCCGGCTCAGAGATCGGCAGAGGCAGGATGTCTCGCTCGGAGACCTTCCCCCTGTCACACACACACCAGAAGGTGGACAGTCAGCCGAGCGTGGACAGCATCAGCGCTGTCACCTGCGAGTTTGACAGCGCCGTCACCCTGCGGAAAAACCCCCGCTCCTGAACGCGCGAGCGGGACGCGCAGGAGACCAAAACCTTCATTTCTGTGCCTATTATCGAAAGCTGTGTTTTGTGCGTGGCCTTATCGTTGTAAATATAAAGAATATAAATGCAAATATTGGCGTCAAATGTCTTTCACGTTATTAATTCTCGATATATTACGTGTAATGCATTTCATAATTATAGGAATTGTTTATTCGTTGTATTTAGGTCCAGAATTATCTATTAAAATCGCATTAAATCACTTTGGCGTGCGTCAAAAGTTATTTATGAAATGAAAGTTATTTATTCTTAAATTGGCAGTGGACAGCGTTTAACTTGTTAAATTATATGTTATGTTTTGATGGATGTCTGCAGCTGAGTAGAAATATAGCAACATGGAATCGGTGTTAAGTCTGTTCGGATCTGTAACTATTATTGATAAGATTAAAACGGCTAGAGAAAAAATGTCATTGATAACTGTATTAAATCCACTACACGTTCACCGGCTTTAAGAAAACAGATCATTATTGCTTTTATTTTTCTTTAAAATCATTGGGTTTGTTTGTTTTAGCTACGCATTTTATACATTCCATATAAAAAATGCAAACCATCACCATTCATTAAATGCGTTTCTATGATTAAGGCAAATTATCCTACTTAATGAGTTCGATTCAGTCACATGCACGTGAAACTGGGGTTAATCACCGAGTCCGTGTGCGGTGCAAAGGCTTCGTAGTTAAAGAAAGCTTTACTCGCTTCGAAACATTAGGTATGCAATATTTATTGTTCATTTATTACAAAATTAAAGCGTGTGGTTGCTCTCTTTCATGAAATACATACTGGTACAAACACGAGAAAGGTTTCGAAACCCTCTAAGAATACAAACACAACGTACGATATATGCTCGGCTGGTGGACATCTTCGAGCGACACATGCCAAGCCCGTGTGCTTTTACCAATGCAAACTAACGCACGAAAGGCGCTCTTTAAAAAAAAAGCGGACTCTTCCATCACAGCAGAGCAAGGGTGCGTAGGGGACAAGCAGAAAGCGGGATCTTCCCGGTTACATACATTCAGAACACATATGTGATGATAGGAGGTATCTGACACTGTATTCACTGTATCCCCTGTAAGTACCAAAGTCCAGGTTCTGTTTGAACACAACATCCCTCAAAGTTTCATCTGAAGTAAACTGTGGAACATTAAAAAAAACCTGCGAGGCTCAGAGGTCACATTTACAATTTCACATCTTACAAACAATTCACAACACCTTTTGGAAAAGCAGGCGAGTTTCTGTTTTTACAGAAGATAAAATAGATTATGAAAATAACCAAGTCCTTTTTCCATTGTCTCATAAAAAAAACCCTCATTGTTTAAATGTAAAACAGTCCCCTCCTGATTGCCGAAGGTTAATTGATGAAGGAAGGAATTGTTGAGTGTCTCCAACCAATCAAAATGAACTACTGTTTAATCTCACTATTTGGCTACTGTGAAGATTTTACTACTCTACGCTGAGTCTGCGCAGGTGTGACCACCATCCCATCGCTCGACAGGTTGAACGCAGGCTTCTATTTGTTCATGAGTTTGTATGAAACTCAAGACGAACGGGTCAGCATCTGGTAATACTGAGCACTGGGCACTGCACTCTACGGAGCCTTATGTCCATCTTTGTGTGTGTCACTGCAAGGTTCTTTTTGGGTAATGAAGAGTCCTACTTCGCTGACACTGGATGCCGATGTCAGGTAAGTACGGTGTTCTCCCTTTTCAGCTGTGTTAAGAGAGTTAGTTTTGTTAGCATGCAGATGCCACTCTCATCAATAAAGTGCATTTTGTCGTTCTAGATCCATTCCATGCTGTTTCCTTCAGCTGCCATGCAGCAGAGTTGGCACCCCCCCCCCCCCCAGACTGTCAGAGGGTGGGAGGATGTCCGGACTAGAGCCGCCAGGATGGGCGCCCGCCGCGCCTGCTGGCGGTGTGCTCCCCCCCCCCGTCCCCCACCCTCAGGTTGGGCTGAGTGTTGATGCTCAGCCAGGGCAACGCGAGAGACGATTGTGGAAGCAAGGGGGAGGTTGGCCAGGTCAACACCGGGACATGCGCTTACGGTACTGCTCCACCAAGGGCACCAAGCACTGGGGCGAGCCACTCTGCAGTAAGAAGGGGTGTTCCAGCAGGTCCGTGGCGCTGGCTCGCTCCAGCGGGTCCCGGGTTAACATGCGATTCAGGAAATCCTTCAGCACAGGAGAGATCTGCAGAAAGGCATGAATATGGGCCATCTTCATAAGCTGATATGCTTGTTCCAGACCATGGCGTTGTCTTGTATTTGCTCCAGGCTGTATGTGTATAATATATGTACATATATAATATGGTACACTGTGTGTGTGTGTGTCACCTTGTGCTGGTTCCTGACAGTTGGTGCAGGCTCGTCTCTCAGCCTTTTCATAGCTGCCACCGGGGCCTCACTGAAATACGGAGGCTCCCCATCCACCATCTCCACCACCATGATGCCCAGAGACCAGATGTCCACCTGCCAGAGACACAGAGTCCAAATCAATAAAACGTAACAGCCAGTGAATTTGGCCTGAGGACAAAGGGCTGTCTGGTCAAATTATCCGTCCGCTTGCATCTTGTATTTGAATAAATGTACAAAACCTTAAATATGCAGCTGAAGTCCTGACTGTTAACTGTATCGGGAAATTATGAAATGGTAAATCTGAGTTATCCGGAGTCCCTTTCAGGGGGGCACAGTGGTGCCGGGCATTCCCAGTCTTAGACACACACCCCCCCCGTAATATGGTGACCATTTCAAGCACTCTCCCTCAAATATGCACTTCAACTGTGGAGGAACACTAGCTGTTCAAGACGAAAAAGCCACGTCAACTGTAAAGACGAGTTTTTATGCTAACATGGCTCATTTCCGATGAAGCCCTCAGCTCATTTGCCTACATTTCCATGATGTCGCTTAAACATTTTTAAATCCAAATCAAGTTTCAGTTTTTTTGATGCATGAGTTTGCATCTAGCTACTCCCATAAATTACTTAAATATAACTTTTCCGTTTTTTGCTTTTGTAAGCATGTGCTTCAGGGTTAAACAGCCAGGCAGCTCTTGTGAAGTGCTGTTCGCTTGCCTTTAAGTTACAGGTTAGAGAAGGTGTCCTCGCTGCTTACCTCAGTACTGTATGGGTGCTTAGAAATAACCTCTGGTGCCATCCAGTATGGAGTGCCCACGAGCGACTTCCTCTTGGGGATGTCCTTACTGATCTGGGCACAGAACCCGAAGTCTGACAACTTAACCTGTACAGGATTGAGAAATGGGCCACATTTTGTTTCAGATTAGTATGATACTGGAAAAGCATGTTACAAACCAGCTCAGTGCTTTGTTTTCAGACTACAAAATTCACCATTTAATCTTTAAATTGTACATTTAAAGCCCTGGCTTGGTTTTAGGTGGACCATTTATATTTTATATCTTCCCAGATATAGAGGCTGCTTAAAAAGTCAGGGAGCTATTGATCTTTAAGGGAGAACAGGCATAAAACCTGGTTTACCTACCCTTCCGTCTAGGGTGAGGAGGATGGAGTCACTTTTGATGTCCCTGTGGATGACACCCTGGGAGTGCAGGTAGGCCAGGGCCTGCAGCACAGCCTCGCACACTGTGGCTATCTGCTCTTCACTCAGCCTGGGGGGATGGACTGTCTGTTAGCTCCAGTCACGCGCACAACCTCCAATCCACTCGCATAAACTCACGCAGAACTTATCGTTACATATAACAATTTCAGAAAGTCATAAAATTAATCAAGTAGTGAACTGTATTGTTTCTCAAAAGAGGACACTTCAGAATAATGCAAATATTATGTTCCATAATACTATCTTCTGCTAAATCCCTTTAAATATTGTATTCCTCTGCAATGTTAGCTCTACACTGCCCTCTAGTGCTGTAAAAGAGTTACTAAAGGTCCATTTTCCATCACTACCCACAGACGAAGTTGGATGATTTACTCCATCCACAAACCTGAATGTCTGTCTTGTAGTTTTTTGGATCTTGTATGACAGTGTTTTGTATATGGTCCTCCCATGTATCCTTTCTCATCCTACCTTGTTTCAGACACGATGTTGGTCAAAGCACCTCCCTGGAGATACTCCATGATAACCCAGAGCTCTTCCTCTACCAGGGCACTCTTATACATCTCCACCACGTTCCTGTGCTGGTAGTCCCTCATGATGACAACCTGCAGAAATTGGCATGGCTTACATCGTTTCTATTGCATGATCCATGGTCATCGCCCACAGGGCATACTTTTTCCAACAGGTGTCAATAGCACCTGAGAACCTGGCCCCCCTACCATCACTGGAAGAGGGGCCGGTGAGGAGGGCTGGATACCTCATTGAACAGAAGCTCTCGCCGCTGCTGCTTCCGAAGATCCATCATCTTCACCGCCACCAGCCGGCCGCTGTGTTTCTCGCGAGCGATGCAAACCACACCTGTTGAGCCCTCCCCAATCTTCACAAAGTTCTCCAGGTAGGACCGGGGGTCCCCCTTATCCACCACCATCTGCAGTGCAGCCTTGAATTGCTCATGGGTCACCTTGGGGGGATCAGGTGGTGGTCGAGGGGAGGGGTGTTGGGGGGGCCTGAAGGAGGGGGAGCAGGCGGTCGGGCTGGTGGCCAGGGAGCCTGTTGGCGACGGTCGGGGCTGGGATGGGCTGTCCTGCCCCAGGGGAGTGGACCCAGAGCTACTGGCCAAGCGCAGGGAAGGATCCGCATTGATGCTGGGGGAGAGTCCGAGAGTGTAGCTCGACGAGGGCCGCACTGCTCGGTGGGTTCTTGTTCCAACCACTTGGGGGCTGCGGGTGCCATTAGGCAGAAAACTGGGTTGATGCCGTAGGACAGAATCCGCCTGCAATGACAAAGGGGGGAAGGAGATTACCCCGTGCCTGCTACTGCTATCCTGGATTAATTGGACACAACCTAAGGGTGGTCGTTGTGTCAGAAGGACATTTTTAAGGCAGAACATCCTTTTAAAAGTACCCTTTGACTGAGTCAGTAAACCCTTGCTCAGGTCTGATTGGTCAGACTCTTAAACCCACACACAATGCCACTTACACTTCATAAATAAATAATGAATTATTTTTTTCACTGACTCCTTAATCCACTCAGCCCCTTCAGTCTGAAGAACCCTATTTTGTCTGCAAATGTATCAAATGACACCTCAGTATTTCCCAAAGCCACGACTGCAGTGAGCTTGGACTATATGGTCCACTTAACTGTGGATGGACGTGCCCTTTAGCTGAAGCCAGCACACAGGAGGTCTGTATTTGCTGCACCTTCAAAGCAGTATCTTGCAAGTGTTCTTTAACAGCCTTACACAACCATTTGCCATAAACAGGTGGGCTGAAGCTGCATGAAAGTCTCCTAAATCTTCAGAGGGTACCTACTGTAGGTAAAGGGCTGTAGGAGTTCCCTTTCAGTTCCTTTTTATGAATTCAGCTCCTCCTACAGTATGTACTCAATGCAGTGCTGACAGACTGTCATTGGCCTGTACAATACTGCGAGATGCTCTGCACTATTCAGTCACTGTAGGCCTGTATCCAAGGTAACCCACATTGCTTATGGTTTAACGCTCACACACCCAATAGCCCGGGGAAGTCTGTCCCCGGAAAATTTAGGTCAGCAGGCCGGCTTGCCGGTAGCGTCACACTCCAATTCTGAGAGAGTCCCACAAACACACTTTTAACTGACTTTAT
The DNA here is from genome assembly GCA_026780845.1 of Petrocephalus sullivani. Lineage (NCBI taxonomy): Eukaryota > Metazoa > Chordata > Actinopteri > Osteoglossiformes > Mormyridae > Petrocephalus > Petrocephalus sullivani. Next base: position 15,360,507 of record JAODKM010000025.1, read on the forward strand.
GACGTGTGACTCGAGCTGAAGTGATGATTACCTTGAGGTCATACGAGGAAAAGGGCCTCCCTGGGCTGTTCTGCGTGTGAATGGAGGGCCTGTCAAAGGGCTTGAGGTCTGCTGTCAGGCCCCCTAGGTTGGCCCGAGGTTGTGGAGCTGATGTTGCTGGGCTGTAAAAGCAGGACACTGGTCTCTGGGCAATTAGGCCAGTCCTTGGACCCTTGTCCCTTAGAGGCACCAACCTCCCAGTGGGGCTGCTGGCATCAGGCCACAGGCCAGGTGCCTCCCCACTGCCGTCTGGGGATGGGGACTTGTTCAGGGAGGTGAGGCTGACTTCATGGGTGGACTTGGCCCTGGGCAGGACTCCATTAGCCTGCAGCATGTTGCGGTCTGACCCCATACGGGGACTCCCGCTCTCGCTGCGGACATTGCGCATCTTGTCATGCCAGCCCTGTCCTCCGCTGTTGGAGTCTTCTTGCATCAGGTCCTCATACTGGTAGGTGTCACCCTCCTTGACCTCCCCCAACCGGCCCAGGGATTGCGCTCTCTTCCGGGCTGAGGGGCTGCTCTTCCGCAACGAATTGGAGCTGGTCACAGAAAGGCGGCTCATGTCAGAGATGACCGCTGAGATGTACTCGCCATGCCCTATGAAACTCCCCCGGACGATAGTCTGAAAAAGAAACAGCCATATTGCATTCCTTAACTGACTTGCAGGGGTTTGCAGTAAACATGCAGATAAAATCAGATAAAGACTTTTACAGGCAATGTAGAAATTTTCTCAGGTATTTTGGCAATACAGATACTACTCTTCTGTGATGTCTTCTCCAGAAATCTAGTCCTACTGATGAAAGTGCTGACAAGCCTGAGTACATCTAAACCCAGATGGTTCCCTCTCTGAGATGATTGCTGTACAGTGGCATTTGCGCATTAAGAGGTAGGATTTTTCTTCAGTTCTGCACTCATTTGCACAGAAAGCAGAAATGGGGTCTAAGGTGACACTTCTCAGCACAACCATAAATAACAGACAAAAATCACTTTTGTTTAGGCTGCGAATGCTGTATGTGGCGCAGTAAGAACTTCAAGGTTCCTGCAGGGCTCATAATTGTGACTCCTTACACAGTGACTTTAATTGTGAGTTTGTGAAAACAGCCGAGGACGCACTGAACACGACCACAGTGCACAGGTTCGTAAGGCGCGACCTACTTTCTACAGCCGGGGGCAGAGCCGCATGACAACGCTTTCCAGTCGCGGTTGGCGGCGCGCCTCCCATGATGCACCGCGCCGCTGGAGCTGAGGCGTCAGAGATGGGCGCGTCACGCGGCGCGCGCTTCGGGTCGCTCCGGCGAGTAACCTGTCGGCTCGGCTGACTTACGAGCGTGTTTAGCGACGCGCTTTTATCAGCCACGGACTCGCTAAAATGGACAGCTGGCTCGGTCCCATTGCCCCGAAGCGCACCCCCGCTGTGACATCACGCGACATTATGATTGTGTGGCATTCTATTTATTCTTCTCACGCGAACGTCCCGTTCCCTCAATTTATACATACGAGTCGTAGTGTTATAAATCCTGCGGTTCGCTGAGCAGTTATTTTTAAAGGTGTGGAAATAGGAGCGTGAAATAGCTGATAGAATGCCGCGAGCCGAGCCGCACGCTGACTGGCACCTCGGGCGCGCGCGAGGGAGAGCAGCTGCGGACGGATGCCGCCGAGACGCACTGTACCGCAGAAAACGGCGTATTTTATTGCAAACATAAGCATCAGTTGGTTTTAGTTTAGCTGAATCCTCCGCGTGACTCGTGGCTGTTAAGGTGAGGTGCGCGAGGACAACCAGAACAAGCAGCAGCGAACCCGGGCGTCTTACTGGGGACATAAAGTCCGCCAGCAACACAACAACTTCCTTTTGCTTGAGCCTTATTTAACTGTAAACGACCTTAACATAAACAATACGTGGCCCATTCAGTTCTGCGGCTGTAGTACCAATATGGCCTGCATGTTCTACTATAACTAATTATGCTCGTATACTGTTAAATTGTGGAAAGTGAATATATTTATCATTTTTTTATAGCATGCATAATGATACTAGCGCCACCTAGTGACTGTCTCGCACCATTGCACTTTTATGGAGAGGCCATCAATATTGGGCTGTAATAGAATTTGACGTGCATGCAGGTACGCGTGAAAAAGGTTAAAATCATTTAAAGATTTCTCAGATAAAACAGCGCAGGGAATTTAAACCTTTAGGGCACTGAAGTACTTCAAGGAGGAAAGCAAGAATCTATCACAAAGTTAAAAATTTACACAGTACTGCTAATCATTCTGAATATCTGGATTACACCTTGCATTCACAAATTTAATATATTATTCCATATCTTTAATATCCTGAGGAAATATGTTGATGGTACGATTATACAAGGGAGAGTGTTGCTCAGCATAAAAAAAAGTATCACAGGCAATATCACCTTTTAGGTTTTAATTGTACTATTGTAATTAATTATAATCCTTTTTAAAGTTTTAGGTGTATTATTAAGTTGCCTTCAGCATGTTAACTTTGGAGCATTACATTACATTACAGTTGGCCTGTTATGTTTAAAAGTGTGAAACTGGGATTTTTGGAAAATAAATGCAGCGATTATGCTACTAACTGGCAATGGTAAGAAAAACCATAAATGGACTGATATGTTGCCATGGCTGCAAGCCCTAGAGGTTAAATACCACAATCGTTGGAAAAGAATTGCATTTTTGAAAAAAAATACTAAGAACATGGCTAAATAACACACTGCCATTGAAGCATATTTTTGGTTGTAAGTAAGCACACATGCTCCAGCAGGTAAAAGAAATGGTCTGGCATGCACTGAAGTCCACACGGATGCTGCATTTTGCGGTTTGAATATAAATTTGTGCCATTCAGTGGAGAAGATGGCATGGGCTCACACGCTACACTGTCTCGCATCCTTCACAGCATGGTTCAGCCTGTGACCCAGCATTGAATCCTGGTAAAGGCACTGCACCTGTGCTTGTGAGATGGTACTCGGGATGCGAGGGCACAGTGGGGGCTCTCATGAACAGGGAGGGCCTGAAGTGGGCAGTTTCTCCCCCGTTGCTGCTATCAGCACTGCTGAATCACTGCTGTACCTGCACAATTCCTCCCCAAGCTGATCGCTCATCGGAAACTGTCATGGACAGTTATTAATTTCCTGTACAGACTCATAAATCTTACAGCCCCCCCCCATACCCCACAAGAACTCAGACAGGCCTTGTTAGCTGCTCCCAGCAGGCAAAAGCATGGACTCATAACCCAATGGTTGCTGGTTCAAATCCCATCTGATTCCTGTCAGATTAAAATGCTCCTCAATGGCCCACAACCCAATCTTTACTATCAAAGAATTTTATATGGGGAAATGATTAATGAAATTAAACAGAATCCATAAACCCACTATAATATAATCCTTTGACAAATTACCGAACAATACAACATACTAAATAGGAGCATTACTGATAGCTATAGTAGCTAGTTGTGGCATGCTAACTATATGAATGTTTACTATTTAACAGTCCTTCTGAATTGTATGTGTGTTGAAGCCCATTTTGCCTTGGTGAGAACTATTTCCTCCCACTGCTTTGTGTCAGTGAGAGCAGCATTAGAGCATCGCAGTGCTAGTGCTGGAACAAAGTCACTCCTGTCTGCATGTGGACCAGGGTAATTGGAGAATGAGGCTTTAAATGTATTTAAGCCAACTGGAATCGAGGGCCTTCAGTTTTTTTGTTACTGTTTTCATACACATGTACACATTTGGAGGTTTGCTGAACAGTTCATGTTCCATAGTGAAGGATACAACTATTGATCCTGTTATTAGAACCACATTAAGAACCACATTGGGGGAGGCAGGTGGTGTAGTGGTTAGGGACACAACCTAACCCTAACCCTAACCCTAACCCTAACCCTGAGCAAGGTACCGCCCCCAAGCACTGCTCCCCAGGCGCTCACGTAGCTGCCCCCTGCTAAGTGTACAATGTCACATGGGTTAAAAGCAGAGGGCATATTTTGTTGTTGCGTGCTGTGGTGCATCAACAATGATGATTAATCACCTTCACTTCATTAAGCACTACTTGTTGCCCCACTGGAGTGTCCATTACAGTAGTCAACGGAATATTTTAAAAGTATGAAAGGGTGTTGAGTAGCATTACCTTTTTTGGCTTGAGCTCTACCGGTGTGATCCTGGAGGGATCCACCACTGGCTTCGGCCTGCGAAGGTTCTCGATGATGCTCTGCCATTGGGGCGGGAGCCCCACGAAGCAGCCCCGTTTGGAGTCGTATGAGGTGTGGACGCGGTGCTCGAAATTCTTCGGAGCCGAGATCTCAGGTCTCTTCTTCTTCTTCTTTCGGAACATCCTCAGGTCGGAGAGAGCAAGAACCTGTCGGAAGCAAGACACCCTCCTGTTAAAGGAAGTCTTCACTCTTCTCAGGTACGCCATCATGTTTGGCATGGCTGCGCGCTGGTGGCCCTGGTGCGTCTGAGGAACATTTGATTTTAACTCAAGTCGAGCTTCCTGCTAGCATACCACGCAGAAGTACATTCCTATGGTTGGCCAGATACAAAGCAAACCAAACTTTCCAGGTGAGCCTGATGTCATGTGATTCTGCATTCTTGTAACATGTCACATGGTTCAATGTAGCCAATCATGGTACTGATTTGCAATTCTGCTAAGGAAAACGTAATTTAGCAACCTCCCATCCTGTGTTAGTCAAAGGAAAAGACCATCTGCTCATGAAAAGTTTTGTAAAAATGATTGAAGATCAAAATATGGCACCCCTTAATTCAGCCTGCTGACTGCCTCATGCATCTGATGAGTTTGGCTCTGAGGCATAGGGACAAGGGAACGTGTGCACATGCAAAATGGAGGTTCTTTGGTCATTTGGGGCTTCTTCATTTATTAATTTACTGTACCCTTTTACTGAGGATGACACAGCATGCATTTGCAATAGGAAGACACACAAAGAAGCTGCTGACTGTGACCTACAATATATGTTAATGAAGAGCAAACAGCCCTCTTATAAACAGCAAGATTGGCTTAAAGAACATCATTCCTGGCAATGTCAAAGACAACGGCTGGGTGTTTTCTTGCAGGACCTGCTTTTTTTTTAATTAACTTTGAGCTAAAGGCCCCCATGCTGTGTGATGTAGATTTCATATTTGCAAAGATAAAGGGTCCTTGTCTTTAGCATTTCCCATTACAGCTCTTAATACAAAATATTCGTAGAATACTTCAAATATCAAATTACTGTCTTACTGTTAATCCCTGACATTTAGTGAATGAAAGTGAATTTCAGTTTCCTGTTCTTGGTATATTCCCGTGGACAAAAATTTCAGGCAAAGCTGCCATGATCAGCGTTGTTACAAATACAGTGAGCAAGGCCAGAATTGTGGTTTCCAGGCACAGGCAAAGAAGCAAGGCACACAAGAAGCTATTATGTAACATATGCTTTCCACAGTGGTGCGTTTTTTATGTCCCACATTGTGAAGTGAAAGCGGGCTGTGTCGCCCTGCTCGTCTAGCTGACAGTCATACTGTCAGGCTCCGCCCCCTGACATACTATCATTGATCTTTACGACTGGCAGCACGAGCGGTCCTGTGACTCGCTCCAGCAGGCGTTGTAGCACATTTGAGAGTCTGAGTAAAAGCTAAATCAGGATAATTTTTTCCTAATTACGAGGAGAGGGAAAGGTGACGCGTGGCAGTTCGGTATTGAGGAAGTAGGCTAAAATGTTTGAGAATAACTCGGTCACGTGGCTAATGTGCTAGGTGTTGCATAATCGTATCTTTTTTTTTGCCATCCCTATGTAAATAATTCTGGGCTGCAGAGGCTTGTAGCGAGACCTGACAAGAGCAGCATGGCATGCGACAGTCAGTCAGGATGGGGAGAAGGTGTGAAACCAAACCAAGCACCAAAGCCTGTAGCAAACCGGGAGGGTGCAGTTTGGATGAAAACATCAAGAGTCTATCCTGTAATTTGTTTGTATTTTCGTGTGGCTTGGAGTCTGTGGGGCTGCCCTTCGCAGAGTCACATGGAAACGGTGGTTGTCACGAACACTTCAAAGGGCAGCCGTGTTGGGATGGTGCCCCATATTCCGCTGTTAGTCTTGTTTTTTTTTTAACCAGATTATTCAGTGAAAATATCATGGATACTACACCCACACACATAAATACATGTTCAAAAGAAAATTCCAGTTCAGAGCACATCCTTTTTTTGTATTCATATTCTTAGTTCCCTGTATAATCTCTCATCATCTCATTCAGGGGGCCCAGCACCAGCAAAGTCTACTGTCAGGGGCCCCTATATACGGTGGGACCTGTATCCATTTATACGGTGGGATCTGTAACTGAAGCAGGAGGCCCAACATTTCTAGCTGCATCCCTGAATCCCAGTTTCGCATCTTGAAGTAGGTGATCGGTCTTTCTCCTGTAACGTCTTCTAATGTTCATAAAATTGGTCATTTGACATTTGCACTATTCTTCCTTCGAGTTTCTATGATATTGCGGCTGTTTGCAATATCTGTGTCAGGAACCATCATGTTCTTGCACATTGTGGTTTGCAGAGATGCAGTGGGCTTTTTCCTCTACCAGCAGGCTATTCAGAATTTACTCAAGAAGAGCCACGGCCATTTATGTGACAAATTAGTGTCATTTTGAAAAGCAATTTGAAAACCAAGTGTCCCAATGGGCACTTGGGAAGTTCCAGTCCTTGGTGCTGGCCTACAGGTCCATCAGTGGACAGATATCTATGCCCTTCAAAAGACTCCTCAAGACCTACAATATGTCCCATCATGCACACTTCAGGCAGCAGATCCACATTGCTTGGAGCTCCCTTCACCACACAAGAAGTGTCACAGTAGAAGGTTCTACTGTGTTCCTCCCACAATGGTGGCATGAGCTGCTGGATTATGTATCACACTCCTTCTCCACTTTAACATGTTAGCTGTTAATGTACATTCCTGCTCATCTCCGCAAGCTAAGACCTTAATTTCTTCTCAGGACTTATCTAAAATTCAGTCTTGCCTGTTCTTTATATGGTTCTATAAATGCATAAGACCATATTGTTTGGTGGCTCTACAGTGCCTTAACTTATTAAAACTCCAAGATGTGTTTACTTTACTAGAGCAAGTAAAGAAGCAGATATTGTTATCGATTCAGGAGCCCTGATCTCGCAGGGTTCTCTAAGCTTTCATAACAGCTTCTTATTGATTTGGTAGAATGATCCTCATAGTACTTGTTTCTGCACATGAACATTAGAAATACAGGCACCTCACTGTTCAGAGAGCTCAGAGGGGACATCAAATGTTGTGACAGAGACTATATTATTTCCTCCGGGACTAGAAATCTTGGCTTTTTAATTTGTTAACAGAAAATGGAACGAGAACATGGCAGATTCTGATGGACATTTTGATCAAAATGCAATTTTTTTTTACTTCGGATATGGTATTAAATGCACCCTGCATAGCTCTTTTCCACCTCAATCGCAACATTTTGCCACAGACATGTTTATCCATGTATGGACAGGCAGATAATCCATGCCTCTAGAGGCTGTTTCTCGTTTTTTGTTGTCAATGGCAGAATCAGGTGAGACAGTGCTCGCACGAAAATCCAGGCCAGTCTATAACATCTGTGCGAATCATAGTCTCCACTAAGCGCAACGCCTGATATATCACTGGTTCTCCAACAAGTTACATCCTGCACAGGAGGCGTACAGCAGTCAAGGGGAAGTATGTCTCAGCCTCACCTGATTGGCCTGCACTTCTTCCCTGAGGAAAACAAGCATTCCCAAGGCGCTTCCTCGCAGTGATGGCTTCGGGAAGAAGAGTGAGGATGAAGAGATATGAAAGATGTCCTGCCCCCACCTTCACCAAACCAACTCAGGTTTTAAATTGGCGTGCCAGAGGATGACAGTGATGGGAGCTGGTTATCAGTGTGCCAATTCTCAGGCAAGACAAAAGTGAAAGGATAGGGTTAATGTTGTCCTCAGTTTAAAAGGCACCTCCTGGAAGGCAGGTGGGAAGGACCAGCTAACCAATTTTTAAACGACTTCATCTGTGCAGTGGTCTACTCAAGGGCTGTGTCAGGGCTTCAGGGGGTGCAACAAATTCCCCCCCTGTGCTTCCCCATGGTAAAAAAGGGGATATGAACTTGGGGAGGCTCTGGATCTGGGTTTGAACTTGGACACCATGCACCATTGTTATTTGTTGTTATGTTTTGTGCATGTAAAATCTGGAGGAGGCCCCGCGACAGACCCAGGACTTGCTGGAGAGTTCATATCTCTCGGCTGGCCTGGGAACGCCTTGGTATTCCCCCGGTGGAGCTGGAGGAGATGGCTGGTGAGAGGGAGGTCTGGGCATCTCTGCTTAGACTGCTGCCCCTGTGAGCCCACCCTGGATAACCGGCAGATAATGGATGGATGGATGTATGGGAGTTTACCACAGTGCCCTTTGCAGAGTGAGAGGACTGGATAAGGGGATATACTCCTTAGTACATAAACATTTACTGCAAGTTCAGGAGAAGCTGCAATATGTCTAATGGACAATTCACTCAACTTTCAAGCAGGATCGTGAACATTCTCTTGAGGGGAAGGCTTTTGGATACCCACAGGGGGAATTCTTAGCAGTGTAAATAAGGAGAACGCATTTTAAAAATATCCACTAATGGCATGAAGAAAGGGGATTCCAGACATAATGTGCTACATGTTTCGGCCAGGTTCACCGTCCAAGTGAAATAGACTAAGAGACGGAACGTGAGACACTTCATAGTCAGGTGGATCTCATGTCTCTCCCACTTCCTGCAGATCTGGTGGGGACATGATTGGTTCTGTATGTCTGAAATGGGCTGTCTCTCTGGATTATATCAACAGACACTCAGGATTACTATACTTGCTGAGATTGGAGGTCTGTTTCTAAGCATTACACCTGTCATTACACCATTTCCCCAGACATAATCGGTAATTAAAAAATAGGGCCACTGAAAATGAAAAGAAAACTGCAGGGCCACTAGGTTGGAAACATACGATGCCAATATGGAGCAACTCCCTGATTGTAAAAGGGGGGGAAACACAGCCTCATTCTTACCAAACTGGTTCGTAAGGTTTTCCTCTCTCCTTCGAATTTTAACGCGCCATTTTTAGTGGCCATGTGAAACAACTGGTGCCTGCTTTTTTAAGGCCCAGAGGTAGGGCGGCCTGACGGTGTGCTCCAGAAACATTGCACCTGGAAGGTAATGGCTGCACGAAGCGCTTGTTGTTTACCCGAGGTGTTACAGGTTTTCGTCGATATGACTTCTTATGTTGCTCAACTTTTGTTACACCCTTTGGCGAGGCTTCTGTAGGCAGGCGGCTTATAATGCCAGAGGGGAACGCGCTGAAGACCGGGTCATAGGTTTGGCAGCGGTAATTTCAGGCGTTGTCATAACCAGAAATGCATCTTTTCTCTCAGAATGAGTCCTACACTTACGACATGGCGTTGTGCAGAAATACTCTGTAATGCCGCCTGGCTGAGCATGGCGCCATCAGCATGGCTGCGTGTAGAGCATAGAGACTCACTCGCTCTTTATTTACAGTGACGGCTTGGATGGTAAGAGCAGTGCCGTTGGGGAGTGGGGATTTCGCTTCTGCCAGCCGTCCTCCCGCCTCTTTTTACCCAGCCGCTCTGCATTCTCGCTAATTGAGTCTCCCCTCTGTTCCCTGGAGACCCCTGCCCTTCACACTGCACGTTCAGACGCTCCGCCGGGTCGGATGAGCCGTCGCTGCATGCCCAATAAGGCAGATTCGGTAAAAGGATATGGCAGACCTGGCAGCATGTGGCATCCCCTCCCCTGACTATGTAACTGGGGGGGATCCTCTAAGATGTTTTAAAACCAAAAGGAAACAAAACAGGAGATGTGTCCTGTCAGCACAAGCTCTGATGAGCAAACAGACACGCGTAAAGGATACCCCGAAGGCCTCTGTCACCTGGCCTGAGCTGTCCTGGGCACATGCCAAGAGAAGCCCATTACCTTATGTCTAATTCTCACTCTCGTTTTCCCCATCCTTCCCCATGAAAATAATATAAGTGGCGGCTCCAGCCGCGTCCATCTGAAAGCCTGTTTTATACACTTGGCAGTCCAGAAAGGGAGCTCTTCCCCACACTCAGTTTAATTAAAGATCTTCCTGGCTCAGGCTGATCCCTTAGACAGTTTTAGCCTGGCGAGATAAAGACGTATCATCAGCCCACACCAAAAAGACAGGCCAAATGGCTTCTCGGGGGCTTAATTTATCGATGCAGTGTGCCTCCCCCGCAAATCTCACCATGTAGTCTTTCCCCATGGAAGCGGAAACTCGCGTCGACTTCCTCCCGAGCCTCGACTGCTCCCGGGACGGAGTGACAGGGATTTCTCAGAATTTGGCACATTGTCCAATTATTCACCTCCGTATTTCACTTATTTCCTCCTCACCCTGGGGGGGCAGATTTCACACTGGACCCGCATACCCCCCACCCCTAGATATGGCACGAGGATATCTTAAAAATTCATTCTGCTCCGGGTGCCCGACGGCGAGACGTGACGTGACGTCACTCACAGGCTCATATCTGTCAAGAAACAGCCAGAATTGACCCCCTTCCCCATCCAAATAGAAAGACAGAAAAGAACCATCGCAGGATTGGCAGGAGCCACAGGTAAATGGGTCGCAGGGATCCGAATATGCGTGTTGCATCTTAGACACGTGTGACCGTCTGCCTGCTTCCTGTTGTCACTTCCCCTACCTGCTGCACCCCACTGGCTGGGATCCCAGCTGTCGGGATGATGCTGGTGTGCAGTCTGCCTGTGCCATGGCATCAACCACAATCCCCATCAGGGAGCTCCGTACATTTAACCATAAAGGGCCACGCTCGTCCTCCGAAATGAGCAGGCTAATTAGGTTACTTTGTTAATGCCTTGTTTATGTTTACAAGAGATTACCATCCCCTGACATCCACAGCCTCTCCAGCTCTCGCCAGTCCATATCCTGTAAACCCCCTACGCTCCGCTCGCTCCTGAATGTGACGGCCACTCGGTGTCACTCCCACCCACGGTGCTGTCACCTGACAAGCAGGCCGTCTACAGCCGTGGGTTCAGGTGGGGCCGGGTGGGTTCAGGCGGGGTCGTTGCAGTCCTGTGAGGGCGGCTACTGAACTCGGAGGCATGTTGCACCATGACTGGAATTTTAGGCAGCGGCTGTGATTTCTCAGCCGCTTTGCTGCGGAAACTTTCCAAGTCGCGGCACAGTATCGCCACATAAATGCAGCAGAGGGGAGAACCGCGCTCGGTCTCCTTTGGCAGTGCGGTAACACCGGGGCAAACAGTCACGTGTGGGATCGCCAGATCACCACAGAATCAGTCAGGAAGCCGGCACCGTGCCGTACTGCGACTCCCGGAGGTGCTGTCACGTCAGCACGGATGTTACGGTGATGCGGGCACAGCTTAACATAACCAACAGTCGCCGGCTCACTCCAGCCGGCCATGCAGTCGTGCCTGACGACTCCCCACTGTGCTGGTGTGCGGGCGTCATTTCGGGCACCCTCCGGCACGGTCGAGTAAGGACAACCTTAAGGGGGCATGTTAGGGAGCGGGCGAGCAGGCGGTGGGGAAGCGGCGCATGATCACCCTCAGGAGCGTATCCTTCACCTGAACGGCACCTCACCCTCACAATCGAACCCGAAAGACAGTGAGATGTGCACGCCTCGCCAGGAACACCAAAGTGACAGGAGAGGCACGGGAGCGGCACCAAACCACTGGGCGAAGACTGCACAAAAGCATGCACGGTTCCGACTCTCTCACCTGGCTGCGAATTTACATCCTTCCCGGGAAAGGTGAAGGGAGAGCGAGGGAGGAAAAGGTTTTGCGGAGGACAGGAGGGCAGAGGTGCTTCTCTCGTGACACCCTTTCAGAGGTGAGCCTCCTCCGTCTCCATTCTCTTTTCCCCGATCATCAGCCCCTCTGCTTACTGCATTCAGCTCTTGCCAGCAGCCAGTGTCCCTCCAGCACTGCTGCTGTACCTAGCCCTTAGCTCTTTGTCAGTGAGGCTCTGCCTCCTTTCCTTTTTTCCTCTGAACCCCCCC
>JAODKM010000025.1:15374491-15391437 GCA_026780845.1 Petrocephalus sullivani
CGCTCCCACTCCCCCCGGCGCCCCAACCCCCGGGGCGCCCGGGGGGGGGGGGGGGGGGGGGGGGGGGGGGGGGGGGCAGGGGACAAAAACCTGGGGCGATGGCTATAAATGGCACCATAAAACACAAAACATGCCAAAAAAAGCATCTGCCTTTGTTCACCTCTCAGCTGAAATCCTCCAAATATACTGTCACACAAGTCACACGTTTCACTCGTTCCATTCCCCACAAACCTCTCCCACATACAACGCCTGAATCCTTTTTTGATAGCGCACAGACACTCACGTGTCTCGCAGAAGCAGACCGTCTAATTGTCAGCAAGCTAATTGCCCATTGTCAGGTGACGGCCTATTGTCCTGACATGGGCACTGCTGCTCTGAGGGAAGCTTCCTCTGTAAACAGGGTGGGGGGGCCCAGTCACAGAGGGCAGCCACAAAGCCCACTTCTCACCTGCTGTGATTGTTAATCTTGAGTGAAAAGAGGCAGAAAAAAGCCTGATTACAGCCCACTGATCACTGTGCAGAGCAATGCTAAATACGAACGGCACCGACTGCTACATCCCCCTTCTAAACATATGTTCACAGTGCCTTAAACATGAATCATTGATTGACTAGGTTATGGCTTGTTCCAAAAGAATGTGGTAATCTCACACCCTAGTCAGCTTCCAATACTGTTAGTCTGAAGTACACTTCTGCCTTCTACAGGTTGTCCTCAGAACTCACTTTCGCAATTATTCGGATAAGCCGTCATGGATGCAATCCCAGGATGTCTCGAGGGTGATTGACATTTGATACCGTTCCTGCGGTATGTTCCGGAATGGCGCGACGTGGGGAGATACATCCTTATATTAGACCCCTTTAATTTCAGCTGCTTGGGGTGGTGCTGCACTTGCACCATAAGCACTATAGCATTTCAAGTGCGAGGGGGTGCTTCCGCTTTGGAATGCCCCGGAAAACCTTCACAACCCAGGGAAAGGAAACACCACCACCCCCCTCCTCTTCTGGTAACCATGGGGTGGCAGCCTGCCCCACGCCATTCGGTTTGCTTCTGATAATAAGCTGCACTTTGCAAGACAATACGGACCCTTGGCTCCCCGCTGTTGGAATACTGCTGGGGGGGAGGCAGCAGGACGAGTGCAGATAGGCCCCCAAGCTGCTGAATGACACAGAAGAAATCAGCCAGACACACTGCGACCGTGATCAGCCTGTCTTACATGAACCATGGCACCAATGTTTGTGTGGGCAGTGTTTTAAAGGGCCAGTCGCACCCAAGCTGCGACCATAGGTGAAACCCAGATCCTTATCCAAGGACTTGCTCACCCTGTGCCCCTCTACTACCTGCGGCTAGTTGTCGATTTACTCAGTGAATCCAATGAAATGCACAAATCTTATTTATTTGTGTACAGCTTAATTCCAATGGCGACTCTCCTAGCAAACACACACTTCTCAGACACATGGACCCCAAGTGTGTCGTCAAGGCCAACGAGACACCCATTACCAGTCTATGCAGATCCTCAAACAGGCTGAACTGGAATGAACTAGACTCACCAGTAGTGGAGATCCAGTTCTTACCGATGGACACCGCCCTGTTTCTCAGCGGTGTTTCGGACCACTCCGGCATGTGCGCGGTAAGGAGCCGGCCACTCTCCTAGCTACCGCCAACGATTCTCGCTGATCCAAGGCCGTCCGGCCAGTTCCTCTTATACAGCGAAGGAGGTCACTTTTCCCTTGCACATAACTCCCCGCCCCACTATCCATTAAATATTAACTTCTTGCCATGTGAGAAGACAGCAGTCCTCACCACCTGTTACTTACGTCTCTTAGCTGGCAAAACTCTTGTGAGGTTTTCCGGTTGTTGTTGTTGCTACGAGTCGTTTCCAATATGCGGCCACTTGTGAGCATGCGGTTTAGGCTTTTCTGTGTGAGTCACGGTCAGGAAGGAGATCCTGAATAGTAAATTGCAATTGCAGCTTATGATAGACTCACTCAGGCTGATGTGCGTCTTAGTTTACAGAACTAAAGGTGCTGTTTATTGTTTTAGGGAATTATTACCAAGGTGTGTGTTCAACAGGTACCATAAAAAGGCAGTGTAGCTCATTTGCATGGTGATGGGCTGCTAATGTTAACTATTTAATCTTCTGCCTGATTAACCCTGAAGTACCCGTCTCTGCCACAAACAGTAAAAGTCAGCTTTGTAGGAGGCAGAACGACCGCTGAGTTAACTAGAGCCAAGTGCCAAAATCACCATGACAACGCTGCTTACAGTGCCCACTGCTGGTAGCAGAATGCATAAAGCGCTCTGAACAGTACCGAGCTGCCTTGGATACAGGCTCAGGCTTTGAGGATTTTGAGAAGGAAAGGGGCAGCTGGCTGAGTGCTGAAGCAGCCAGTGGCTGAAAACGGTTACATGAGACAGACATAATGTAAGGCAGGGCAACCTTGCCTGAAGCCGCCCATACGATGACAATTTGTTTTGCAGAGTTTCATGTGTAAATTCGACATTTCAGACACATGATAGGTTGCTTAGGGTTTTCATGCCAACGGGTGTTTAATGTCATTTAAATTTCTCTTATTAAAACAGAGGGCGTGAATGTTTTTATTTATAGTTTTGTGATGTTAACTAAGGCAGCACAGCATTGGCTCAACCTGTCTGTTCTGTTTGCCAGGAGTGTCAGGTCAAAGGATACAGATGGTAGTCCCAAGCTTCTCTAAACAGATGAGTATATAGTTAGCAGTCATCACCAGCTGGCCAGGTACCAGGTAGACAGTCTGCCAAGAACAGGACTTTATAATGCTGGGGTCATGGGGTTGGCATTCTGCCATATCCCACAGGCAGGGTTTAGTATACAGACCATGGAATACTGGCTCACCTGTAGTTACCTAGTTAAAGGGGAAGACTAACCCTTTCTGCATCAGCCTTAACCTAACCACTGCTGTAGACTGGTCACTGCTTCAGTCATGCCTAACCTCTTACTTTATGAAGATGACTGTCAGGGGGAGCCAACCCCCTGCTACTGATGCCCAAGGATATGGAGATATGAAATGAGAGATTGGCTTGCCAGTGGCAGACTTGTGCGTCATTTCTGCTGAATGGTAGACCATGCACCATCATGGCAGTGTAATTATGCTACATTTTCTAATTGCTCAAAAGTGTTAGATAATAGTAGACAGCTGTGTTCCAACTCTTGTCAGTATACTTCAGGGAAAATATATATTTAGCAGAAGTCAAACTGCTCTCAGGAAAAAGCGATGCAACTCGAAAAAGGGCCTTTTATATAAACCAGTTAGTTTCATAAATGTGGGCTGATGTGAGATTAAGGGAAGATATAGTAAAACTTCACAAACCAAGGCAGCAGCTCCTGGTTTATGTTGAATACCATTTATATTTGGTCAACCTAAAGCAAGCCAGTTATACTTACACAATCCACCCCAAGCTAGCATTTTAGGCACAGAATGGGAGAGGTTCCACCATCTGTTTGACTTGCAGATAAAGCTGACAGAGTGCCGTACTAAAATTTTAATAAATCAGGCAATGCAACATTTACTAAATATCCTCATAACAGATCGTAAAAGACAATACTCACAGAATACAATTAACTTATTGCACTAAATTTACACATAAGCCGTGACATTAGCAGTGTTAAAAACATTTCAGCATCCTGGCGTTATCCTCAGTGCCACAAAGGAAATTCTTCTCAATAAGACACTGGAGGTCAGTCAGAATAGACACCGTGGATTGACTGTTTGGATTCAAAATTTTCTGGAAGAATTCTTGCCAAACTTGACCATGTAGAGTTCTACAAATAAAGCAACAGGTAAGAATTACTAACACGGTGAAACACGCTGAAGACTCGGCAATGCTTTTGCTCGCATACCCAGCAAAGTTGTCAGAGGGCTTCCATCCAGATTCTTCTCTCACGACTTTCATAGTTTGTTTTGTCAGCATCACATACACCGTTTCTGCGATTCCAAAAAGGTCGACCTGTGGATACAGATGGAAGAAAGTGTTTAGTTCAGTTCGACTGAAAACTAATTTTAAGACACGCCCTGCCATTTGTAACTGAGCAATAAGTTTTATGACACCTAAGAGTAACCCAGTTCTTCCCTCGGTCAATAGTAAACGAGGGGTTAACCCTTTGTGATGGAATCAGACCTCTCATACTTGTATACTGGTTCAAAGACAGGAGTTCAGTTTAAATGGCCTAGTCGAGCTGTAACTATAGACAGAGTCAGACATTTCTTAAAGTATGGAGAATGGGACCTAGCCCAGTAAGCACCTGGTATGGGCTAGAGGACGCCGACAGCAGGCCCTGCCTTATGAGGTCCTGGGCGGAAGGCAGGTCTCCAGCAGACATCACCTCAGGCTGCTGGTCCAGGTCCACACAAGAGGAGAAGTCCAGCATTTGCAGGAAGCTGTCTGCATCACCTCCAGGCTCCCTTGGGCCAAGCACAGACAGGAAAGGCATAAGAATCAAAACAAAGAAGGACAATGACAGTGGGAGGGTGCGGAAGACAGAAGGACTGGATCTGCTCACAGCCACTGCAGGAGAATGGTGTCAGGCCGGATGCCCCCGTGCACCAGGTGACAGGAGTGCATCTGCTGCATCAACTCCAACAGCTGCTTCGTGAGATACACAGCCACCTGAGAGAAGTGGCATCTCTCCAGGAAGTCCTATGGAAGACAAACCCATTAGATTAATAATCCCCTTCCCCCCACACTAAAGGGAACAGAAACAACATGAAGACCAAAGATCTGGGTCTTCCAGATCTGATGTTCATCCACCTGCAGAGTGCTGCAATAGCAACCGACGCTGAGAGTTATGCAGCCATCCATGAAGAAGAAGCAGCTGCTCTGGTAGCCAAAGTACTTCTGCGATTTGCCACACAGACGGCTCTTCAGCTGGGTGGCGACATAGAAGTCCCAGGGTACGGTTTCAAAGTCCACCTGTAGGGGGCAGACAGAACAGGCTATGGCTCTTCCTGCCTGTGCCATTCCCAGTGCTCAGGATTGGGGGATGGCATGGTACCTTGACGACGACGCTCTCTTTGCTTTTGGTCTGCCCAAAATGGGCCACACTGTTTTTGCCGCTGACTATCCGGGAGAGGATCATGATGGCTTCTTCACCTTAAAACCCCCAAAAAAATTCAGTGCCGTTGCTGATCAACAGTCCATTTTCATGCAGAAGAATGGGTTAAAAGTTGACTAATAGTGGATGTTTAACAAGCACCAATGACATCATACAAGCCAAACGTGTCACTGCTGGTCACGGTTACCTAGAAAGAGTGCATCATCCTCCATCACCCCTGGTAAAGCGCTTGCATTCCTGTAGAAGTTAGGAAGAGAATCGAGGTCCACCTTGTTCAGCACTCGCCTCCTGGCACTCTCACTGCAGGGGTCGTCCTTCTCCACATCTGCAGATGGGGCAAAATGAGTGAATTCTCCAAAGTAGGCGACAGTTCACATCAGGCTGTGATCTCGAGGACTCACCCTGTGCAGTTTGCTCCGGAATACTGCGCGAGAACTCGGGGGGGCAAGCCTCCATCCTGCTGGATGAGTGCATGGCCTTCGCAGCAGACCTACTGCCCAGAGAGGAGCCAGAGAAAGCTGCAGACACTGACGAGTGGCCATCTTCTGTGCTGGCCTCCTCAATGGGACAGAGCTGCTTCTCTCTCAGGCCCACTTTGTCCTCCTGTTGCACGCTGAACGAGCAGAAATCCGGGAGGCCGTCTGCTGAGCTGGCAGACGCGCCCGAGCCGGGGCCCGAGATGCCGAAAGGCGTGGACGCCAGGCGAGCGGCCCTCGCAAAGCTACAGGTGCTGTCTGGGCTGGGGCACATGGTTTTATCCCTGTAACTTTCGACGATGGCATCATCGGTCAGGGACACTATTCCCTCTAAGCCGCCCTGGAACAAATACATCAATACACTGCAGGTGGGGACTTCAGACCCTGCCCATTCAAATATAACCACTATTTGAAACACCCATCGACAGCTACTAACCAGTCCTCATTTACAATCATTACTACTGAGCAATACATATGCCCTTCTGCAGGGGGGTCATAAAGGGCCGTTGTGTATGTGGGTTCACTGCGTCTCCCTAATCAGGTTACTAATTAGAGGACTGACTGGCCAAAGAAACCTTATACCAGGGTTTGAACAGCTGATCTAAAGGTTATCCTGAAATTTTGTATTATACCAGCCCTTTGCAGACAAGATTGCCCACCCCTGCCCTTGGGAATCTACTGAAATTATGGGCAGAAACTTTAAAACACTACCAGGTGTAAACACTTATTGTCATGTAACTACCCCTGTAGAATACCCTCCTGTGCAGGATGGAGATGAAGCCTTACACTTTCCAGTCTGGTGGCAGGCACCTCCGCCAGCGGCTTCGGTGGACTGCGTGCAGATGGTCTATATCCAACAGCCTTAGATATCCTATGAAGGAAAAATGGCATTTAGACGCTCTGGTTTCTCATTTTAAACCTCAGACCAAAGACCACTCCCAGCGCACCTCTCCAGACTTACACTTTGTGGCTGTTTTCATCAGTGGCACTCTCATCAAATATGGTGAGAGGCAGGAGTGGCGCACAGCCTGTGCCAGCTAATGAGGAAAGGGCACAGGATTAATGCCCACGGGCTCTTCCCCACCTCAGGAACATTCTTTGCAAAACTGCTCGGCAGGTCATTTGACATTCAGGCAAGTCACAGGGCGCGGTAGCCCTCCGACGGCCAAGGGTGACGGACACTGACAGTTATACTGCATTAGTGAATAAAACCATACCTAAATCAAAGACATTTTCCACAGGCTGGTCGACCCTAGAAACAAAGAAGAATAACGTTTTCTTATAGAAGCTGGAATTCCAGAGGCCGCCATCTCATTCTATGCCGCTTGATATACTGTAGTGGGTTAGGATTTACCCCCCCAAAAAATAAAAGAATCCCAACCAAAACAATAGTCTTACCCTGCAAAAGAGCTAGCCTCGCATTCATCGTGAATGTTAGATCCCCGTCTCTGTGGCACAGTAGATCCAGGCAGACTGTGCACTGGCAAAGATGGATCACTAGCCTCAGCTGGGCCCTGCGATAGAAGGACCGGCTCAACGTGCAGTTTGCGGATCTGCACAAGGGAGGGGTGGGCCTAGAGGGAGGGCTACCTCACCTGCTGCCCAGCACCTGGCCGTGAACCCCCCTCTTCAAGGAGCTTCTGCTTCTCCTCAATTTGTCGCCTCAGGTCTTCATGAACCCCTTTCAACTTTGCCTCTTTTTCTAATTTGGAGGAAGGAAAAAAAACCCACACACATCACACAGGAGTGACTCACTACATGCTGAAATGCCCACGCTTTGGGAGACAGGCTGCTCATGCCAAAGAAGGCTCACACACACATCTTTGGCTTCAGGTTGGCAGTTTTATTCCAGCTGTTTGTTTCTATATACACAAACACACGATGCACTGTTTACACTGAAGAAAAATGTTATAGTCATGACAGGAAATTAGACAAAGTGATCAAGTTAGGTTAATGTTATAAAAAGTATACACTGTTACTTGGGGGGGGGGGGGTCTACAGTACAGTCGTCCCTCGCCACTCCGCGCAGGCATATAAAAGGTCCATCTGAACAGCCATTTTTTGGTTCTCCTCCCATTGGACCCTCACCCCCTAGCAGCAGGAAGTGACCTCAGAGCCCTCCACATTTCTGCTACCTTCCAGCTCCTTGTGCATCCTCCTGTAGTAGCGTTCCGCCCGTAGCTCCTCAAAGTTGAACTCGGTGACACCGCTGAAGAGCAGTTTCTCACAGTACATGCGCTGCTCGTTTTTGTGAGCCGCCTCCTGCTGGGGCTCCTGCAGACGCTCCAAGGGCCTCTCCTCCTTGGAGGGTTTCCGCACAGACAGCACTGTGTTCACCGTGGAGTTAATTTTACACGGTGTCCTGTCACAAGGCATGTGGGGGAAAAAAATCCATTTCAGGACTTCCTTTGGATAAAATATAGTAGCCAGTCTGCTGCTGGCCAAATAGACCTGATCAGAGCCCTAAATGTAAATCAACACCCCTAAATGAAAGGTGATCTTTCTCATCCATTCACCCATTATTAAAATTTTCCTATGGAAACCCCACAACTTCACATGCATAGCACCAGGGCAGAGACTCAAACCCTGGCCTCCAGATGTGTGAAGCAACCATGCTACAACCATGCTAACCACTGTGCCACCATGCCTGCAGATCAATGTAGTTAGTTAATTTCACAAACATTAGTCTGGAAACCCACATCAAGCTGAATTTTTGACAGCCATGGCTCTCCGGGCAGTACTTACATAACAGGGGGCTGATCGCACTCTTCCACGTAAGGCTCAAAGTTTGGCTTGCTGGATGGGGCCACAACACTGTGGCCAGCCCAGGTCTTCTGTGGCATCTAGATACAAAGACAGCAGCTCTGTAGATTAAACTTAAACAGAACATAAGAACAGTAATAGCCACTGTAAATCTCACTATAACCGTATTGAGATATTCAGGAACAGTAAACATTTAAAAATTAGATGTTACCTTATGTTACAATGCGTAATAGAACAGATATTCGTCACTTTTACATGCCTTCATTATCTTACGTCTCAAAGTACAAATGCTTCTAAACAATGGCACGACTAAAGTTGTATCTGAATAATGGGGCCAAACAGCCCACAGCTAAAAGGATATGCATTATACAGCACGTCTGACGCAGGGTTTAAAACTGTCATCGGAAGAGTTTTGCAAATTCATTCCGTCCTTTGTGTGACAGTCTCACCAATCAGAAGTGCCATGCTCCTCAGAAGTGGCCCAAGTGACTGCATATATGCCCACAGACGTGTGAAACCCAAAGAAAACTTTACAGTGCAGAAAAATATTGGTTCCACTGCTGATCCATAAGTGAACTGGAGTTTTATACATGACGGAATAGATACTTCTGACAACACTTCTACCTGGCTTATGGATACATGCAAGAGCCGTATGCTGGCCCTGTCCTCCCAGCTCCTACCTTCACATTTGTCCATTTCTCAGGCATCATCTCATTCTCCTTTGCCCTGGAGCTGGGTGGGGCCATCCAGCGTTCTGGCCTGGCTCCAGAGGGCTCAGCGGAGGCCGACGCAGACGCCTGATTCTCATCAAACACCAGGACTTGGGAATTGTGGCCATTATGAGGGACTGTAGGTAGCTGGAGATTCAGGCCACGTGAACGATCTGACAAGAAATACGAGCTGAAAAGTCGGCATCGGGGAGGTGGCGTGTATCGTGGTATTTATGCAATAGCCTAACAAACCCTGGGAGTAAAACTTACGGCTAACGGCAGCCCCAGTCCTCATGATGGGAGCAATGGCGGTCTTCTTCCCCCTGTACTTCAGGTCCACTAGCGAGGACCTCGGAGGCTGCGCTGGCTCACAGCTGTCAGGCTCTTGCTCTCCACCACCCAGCATGCTCATCATCACCTGCCGTGACACGCGTGCCTGGAATGCCCTGTGTGTGGGTTTGCGTTAGCCTTTGCTCAAACAGTTTCAGCAATCACAGATTTCAATGCTCTGAGATCACATGCGTACTTGTGGTACTGATGGAGCTTATCAACAGGTTCAGCCCCACATTTAAAGCCCTCCTGGAAGATGCAGTCTGCCTTCTTAGAGTCCCCATGTTTCTCCAACTCCTCAGACCAGGCGATGTACAAGGCTGCCTGCTGGACGCCAATACCCTGCCCATGCATGTAACTGTACATGTCCAGGGGGTCAGTGCTGTTTTCTGCCTGAAAGCAAGGGGGGCATTAGTACACCTGTCCCAGTGCACCCCCTACTCAACAAGCACCACATGGGACAACTGGAGTAACTTACAAATTTGATCCAGAGACTGACATAACGGGTGTCATTGTGATACCGTTTCTCGTCCACAAAGCATGTCACCGCCCTCTCCAGAAGCACAGAAAGATTACTCTCCTTTCCTCCCTGCAGATATGTCTGCTGAGTCCATCTGATGTACCTGAGGAATGATTACATGGCTATGTACCGTGTCCTGGATCAAGCAGATTCCAGCTACATCACCTTTACATCAGTTCAACAAATGCATTCGACTTATTTACTCAAAAAGCTTCTTACCTGTCCCAGACATCAAGTGGGTCATCTCCACTGTACAATCGGAGTTCAGACTCAAAAGCCCTTAAAAAAGGTGGGGAAATTGGGTTTAAATTGGGTAACATTCAGATACAGCAAAAAGCTCGCATTCTGGGACGTACACACGCCTTTAATGACAATCGGACACTGCCCGGGAAGCTATCCCGGGCAGCGGCTGGTGCCGCTTTAGACGCCCCGTCCGTACTGTTTCTGCTGCTGCACGGCGGCGTATCCCGAGCCGTCCTGCTGGCTGAGCGCTTGGTGCAGGCCCGCGATGGCCCGTCCGTGCCGCAGCGGCTGGATGTTCTCCTTGGAGAGCTCCCACTCGGGGTCCCCCTCGGCCATGGCGGAGCTGCGGGAAACGGGAGCGGCCGCCACCAGGCGCGCCCATGCAGGTTAGGCGTCGGCCGAAGCGGCACATACGTACAGCGTACAGGCACAAGCACGCCAGTCGGATGGCGCCACTCCGCATCCAGCCGTAACAAAGTAACACCGGCAGCGCCGCCAGCACGCGCTACCGCGCCAGCACACTAAACGTTAGCCATGACACGTGCTACTTACGCAAACAGAGTATCGGCGGCAACTCGGTTACGGCTGACCAGGACTAGTGCGACTGCATCCGCGCTCGGGACGCCCTCCGGTACCGACGCCGCGCGCCCCTTCGAAATTCGAACGCAAACCGCCCGAGCGGCGCCGCTGATTGGACGGCCGCTTCCAGGGGCGGCGCGCTGATTGGACGGCCGCTTCCGGGGGCGGTGCGCTGCTTTTTTGTAGCGCTATATATTTCCAGCGCGTTCAACACATACTTTATATGACGTTAGTAATTTTACCAGTAATGCAGCGGTATACTTCACTTTTCTATAACACTGACGAAAATATTGACATACTTAGTATATTAGCTAAACGTACCCCCCCCTCCTGTCTGTACGGACCATGGGAAATGGAGTTCAATGCGGCTGGATTTCATAATGTGAAACTTGGGAACTATACTTTCTGTTCATATTTGTACACAATTGAGGTTGTCAAAGGACCCGTTATACAGACAGTGTTATCACTTGCAGATGAGTATAATGACATGGTGGTGGTGATTCTTTTATTAATTACTTTAGTTTTTGCTGCGAAGGCTTCCGGGTTTCAGAAAATGGATGGATGGTTTTTGCCAGAAAACTACGGGTACCGGGATGCAACGGGGTGACAGGTACTTCCGGCCCGTGTTCTTGTATTGGTGTGCCCTGCCTTCACCAGATTAGTGTTCTTCGGCTTAACGTGAGGGACATACTACGTTGTTTCATTTAAACAAAGGCTCCAGATTCGCTTTTGTGGGTAATTCGGAGGTCCTTGACCAGTCCTGTAAGTTTAACATCTGGTTACCGACTTCGTGACGTTTGACAGCGGGCGGGAGTACTCCACCAAAACTACTTTCTTGGCTGATATTTAGCAGCATCACGTACAGTCTGCTTGCAGTTATTTCGGCCCGTGACAAGCGACATGGACAACCGATGTTTCTCCTGTGCGTCGAAATTTACGCTTTTCAGGAAAGAGGTTAGTAAATGCCTAGTTTATCTTAAAGGATTTAAGCTGCGGTTCTTCGGGGTAGCCGGCAGGACTGCTATTCGCCATTTCTGTGGAACTTGCCACAGTCGTTGGGGTGTCTGACTGGCGGCCCTCACTGCCTTCTCAGCTGGGCTGTAAGAGCTGCGGGCGCTCCTTCTGCTCGGCCTGCCTGGCTTTTACCGCCGTGGTGCAGCGATGTGGGAGCACTCCGCAGAAGGTCTGCAAGCAATGTCACGGGAACCTCACAAGGTGGCCTCCAGCTCATTCTGCGATATGGATGCTACGTTAGTCATGCCCCCACGTCAAGGAGCGTGTAGACCATTTATTTGCTCTTAATTGTATATATTTTTTCAGTGGTGGAACTCAGAACGATGCCGCTAGGTGGTCCCCTCCTGAAAATTACAAAAAGTGAGCATATATACGCCTTGGATGTAAGCCATTCATTTATGCTACTGGAGTGTGTATGAAGAGCAGAAAGGACACCTTGTGAGTCACACGATCCTTTAAACATGTGCCTTAGGCGAGTGGCTGCTCTGGAGGCCAAGCAAGGACATGGAAAAGCATCCTCCACACAAGAGGGAAAAGTCGTCAGCTCTGCTCGGCCAAGCAAATGCCTGAGTAGAGATGACCAGGTGATTGCAGAGAGACTGCAGAGACTGAAGGAGGGCACAAAACCAAGTAAGAATACTTAATCCTTTCATCATTTTTTTGGGAATGTATGACCCCCCCCCCCAACCTCACGTCTATTCCTGTGTAGAGTCTGTTCCATCAGAGAAGGAGATTGAGGCTCGTCTAGCTGCACTAAAGGCCCCAGCCCAGCCTGCTCCTTCAGCTAGCGAGATGGAGGACCGCCTGGCTGCCCTGCAGGGGAGATCCCTGCCCTCCACGGCTCCTCCTCCTGTAAGTCTTGCTGCCCTCCCTTGCGTATCCTGGCTCGAGCCCCACAGACTGCATTAGCGTCCCGGTGCTGCGACGGCTCTGCAGCTCCTCTGATGGTCAGCGTTGTGGCATCCTGCAGGTGCATCAGCCCCCTGATGCCCGCACTCAGGTGGAGCAAGTCAATGACCTGATGACACAGATGACAGAGGAGGTCACCATTGATAGCCAGCAACAGACGGACTCGGAAGGTACAGTACTGTCATGTCGATGGTGGGAGGTGAGGTTAGGGTTAAAGAAATCTTACCCACCACAGTGTCTGGGGGTGGCGTTGTTGGCTCCCCCCCCCCCCCCCCCACTTCAGGCACGGATGGCCCCTTGAACAACCTGAACAAGCCAGAGGGTGGTGGGCTTGAGGAGAACCTGGACGACCCGCAGAGGGCAGCCAAGCAGCTGGAAGAGGAGAAAAGTCGGCTCCTGGCAGAAGCCATGGAGGACTTGCGCCAAGACCGACTCGGCCAGGAGGAGGTGCTGAAAATGGCGCGCAGACTGGCTGTGCTGAAGGGGCTGGACCCAAACAGTGGTGCGTCTCCAGAGGGTACTCTACAGGCATTTTGCCACTGCACTATGTACTCAAAAAGATCAGTACTTCCCATTGACTTCCAGTCCAGTACTCAGAAAAAAAGTAATAATAATCGAAGTGTGGACCCAAGGCTTATGATCTGGTCCGAAGGTGGAATGATGAAATAAAAAAAATATTTGCTATAATATAATAGGGCTGCCACGATATTAGGAAAAATGTAATTTTTCTGCGATAAATATCGAGGTATTTAGCAGATGCAGAGCTCATGCAAAAGCAGAGGTGGTAAACTTTAAACTGATTTGTTAGCAGTTTATATACTAGATAATATTTAAAAGGGGCAATCATTAGAATTGCAAAGCTTGCTAAGTTTGGTTTCCTGTGACAGAGTAAAAATCTTAACCCCTGCCCACCCGCGTGCTCCCAGATTAATGTCCTGACAGTATGAAGGTATGAAAAAGCCTGATCTTAATTCAGCTGACTGTCATGGTCTTCGCGATATGAGAATTGCATGTACATAACATGCAATGTCAATATTAGTTTCGTCCATCGCCCAGCCCTATAATATACAATAAATCATTTTTGAATTCAGCACAAACACCCTGCTCCTGTTGCGATGATGTCATTCTGTGCCAGCACCAGTTTTTCCGGCCAACTGAAAACGAACACAGGAAGTACTACTGACTTTGGTGGTTCTGCAGTATTATGGCGCAGTGGAAAGGTGCCCTTTGGGTAAAGGGTCGTGCCCTTTGATTTGGGTAAAGGGTCGTACCATTACAGTGGGCTGGGAAAATCCTGGCTTATGCCAAATCTGATTGGTTGATTATTTCAGTACAAGCTTTGGGGTTTTATGCGATTGTGTAAATGCCAAACATCAAAATGTCAATTCGGATGTCCGTCTTTATCTGTCTAAAATATTACAGAAAGCCTGCTTTCAGCAGCTTCTTCCTTATTTGGGACAGTTTCATTTGCTTAAGTATTTAATGACCTTCTGCAAATTGTTGATTTGGGGGATGGTGCTGCATTAATCCTGCCTGATTTATGAGCAGCTTTTGGCACAGTTGGTCATGATATACTCCTCGATTGCTATAAGTCTTCTATGGCCTTCCAGAATGTTGCTCTCACTTATGTGGCTCAGTGGTTTAGGTGGCTATGCCCATGATTGAAAAGTTGCTGGTTCAAATCCTAGGGCCAGCAGAGTGATGGGCCCTTAACCCCCAAATGCTCCGGGGACTGTCTGCTCTGCCTTTGTAAATTGTATGTTGCTTTGGACAAAGGTGTCACTTAAATAAGAGATGTAGTATAAAGTGTAGGAGTACTCTGGATTGGTAAACACGGGGCATTAACAGTAATTTTAATTTGATTGCTTTGCCAAAATACCATTACTGAACTTCTGGGAACAAAGGCGAAGATGATTATAATATTTCATCATGTTTCTGTTCTTAGCTATATTTGCCATTTATAGACTCTTCAGTGCCCTGCAGGCCTCCCCATGTCTCCCCATGCCATTATGACATCCTTCTCACCCTCTCTCGCAGTACCCGCAGATAATTTCCAGCACCCTGACAGCGAAGACGAGACGGAAGAAGAGGCGGCAAACAGAATAATGAGGCAGGTATGTAAGGGCAGCAATGCTAGCAGGTTTCACTAGCTAACAAGTCATGTGTCTCACTGTGGCAGAATGTAGCTTTATGGAGAAGTTAAATGCCTTCTAAATGATGAAGCCAACCACTAGGGGTAGCACTTTAGTCTTAAAAATCTATGGGTTGCTGTTTACTAACAGGTCTGTGATGCTTACGGTGATCTGCAAGCCTGTTTGAATTTTGTGTCAAACATATGGATCCTTTTCTTCTAGCTGTCTGAAGAAGCAGCTTTAGACAAGTCCTGTAGCTACAACATCCCACCTGAGCCCAGCAGCCGGCAGAGCATAGAGAAGCCCGGGGTCCTTAAAGAGCAGGTCACATCCTGTCGCCGACAGGGCTGCAGAAAGCTTTTCTAAGAAGCGGCTGGTTTAAATGGCAAAGAAAACCACGTTAAACAGAAAGGAGAGTGCAATTACCAAGCACATTTCTCTTTGAAGGTCCTCTGCTGGTTCACTGAGTCTCCCCCAGGCTCCAGCTGCCCCAGTGCCCCAGTGTGGGCTGGCGTGGGAAACCTTAGGGGGTGGCGTTTAGAGTGACAGCTGGTGTTCTGCACCCCTGATGATTGCCTCTCACACTGCAGAAGTCACGTGCCCAGCCGGCCAGCAAGACCCAAGGAGCCCACGCCCGAGACTCTGACGGCGAGGACGAGCTGCCCTGGTGTTGTATCTGCAACCAAGATGCGACTGTCCGCTGCCTCTCTTGCGATGGCGACCTCTACTGCCAGCGCTGTTTCAGGTACCCCCACCGTCGCCAGGCAGGGGGCGCTGTTGTGTACATGATGGCCTTGTGGCAGGCTGACACACAGCTCACCTTTTCTCCCAGGGAAGGCCATGATGAATTTGACCGAAAAGAGCACCAGGTGACAAGCTACCAGGTGCCGCAGAAGGCGAGGAGGAGGACGTGAGGGAGAACGGGAGCAGAACCTGCTCTCAGTAGGTTGTTTACGAGAGAGCAACAGGGAGTCAAGATAGGCCGGTCTTGGTCCTGAGCGCTGACCCATAACCTCTGACGGCTGTGTCAAAGCCACAGGGGCCTGAATGAGTCCTAGCGTGCTCTTAGCCTAGTCTCATGTATACTTTAAATGTGACCAATAGCACTTTCTGTTACACTAAGGGATACTGTATGGCAGAGCACTTTTAAGGTGCACAGTCACTGTGCATTATCTTGGAGTGCAGTTACAGACTAATTGGGTCTGCTAACTTTATGTAAGAGTGGGCTTCGCCACCCTCCATGTCAAATGTAACACTAAATGGAGGGAGAAGCCTTCTCAGTCTTTCACTGGTCTGCCTTTAAATTAAATTAACTGGGAAGGAGCAAATGGTGCTTTTATTTGTTTTTTATCCTTTTTTTGTACAATGGTTCTGGCCCAGAAGCTCATAGGTATCCTCACCTACAGGAGTAGATGACTGATTCCTTTTCCTGGGGGAGACCAGCAGTATGAGGACATAGGGGAGATTGCCAGTGGGGGGGGGTTGTGGTTAGGGCTAGTGGGAAAGTGCATTCTGGGAACCGTAATGAGACGCAGCTGAGATTGTCCCCAGATAGCGAAGTCCATTAAAACGTCTCTCCAGTCTGACCGCGTTCCCATGGACAAGAACTCGCGCGTGGGATTGAAGAAAAAGCTGAGTTTCCTGAGTTAATGGACCCCAGACAATAAGTGAAATCATCACCCACAGAGAAATACATTAGTGGAGCTCTTTGCACTTTCATGCAGCATACGGGCACTGTCCCTGCACTCGGTGGGCTACCTTCATGTGCTCTTAAGCCATTTCTATTTGCTTTTAGTGGCCAAGTGTACGGGTTGTGGAATTATGTAACCCGTGCAGTGCACTGAAATGAAGTGACTGTGATTAATCGTCACTGTTGACGCACCACAGCACACAACGAAATGTGTCCTCTGCGTTTAACCCATGTGACATTGTGACACAGCAGGGGGCAGCTACGAGAGCTATGATATAGGATTCAGGTGGGGGTGCTAATTATAGTATGTGTAATTTATATATATTTATATAATATATAACATAAGAACTATACAAACGAGAGGAGGCCATTCGGCCCCTCAAGCTCGCTTGGGGAGAACTCAACTAATAGCTCAGAGATGTTAAAATCTTATCTAGCTCTGATTTAAAGGAACCTAAGGATTTAGCTTGCACTATGTTATCAGGAAGACTATTCC
>JAODKM010000025.1:15415208-15430411 GCA_026780845.1 Petrocephalus sullivani
TGCATTTCGCTGCCTTGTACCTGTGACATGTGCAATGACAATAAAGTTGAATTCTATTCTATTCTATTCTATTCTATAGGTCTTTGCATGCATATACAGCGGTACTTGAAAGTTAGTGTGTTGAAATAGTCTGTATTTTCCATATGAAGGTGACCTAAAACATCATCTGATCACCTGAAAGTAGAAGAAAGCATAGTTGAACAAATATATTATATTTGGTCATGCATTTATTGAAAAAAAAAATTCCAATAACATATCTGCATGTGGCAAAAGTAAGTCAATCACGCTCTCAGTATTTGGTGTGACCCCCCTTATGCAGCAAAAACTGCAACTAACCGTTTGCTGTAACTGTTGATCAGTCCTGCACATCGATTTGGAGGAATTCTAGCCCACTCCTCCATACAGGACAGCTTCAGCTCTTGGATGTTGGTGGGTTTCCACACATGAGCGGCTCGCTTTAGGTTTTTCTACAACATTTCATTTGGAGTAAAGTCAGGACTTTGACTTGGCCCTTCCAGAACATTCACTTTATTCTTCTTTGACCATTCTTTGGTAGAGCAACTTGTGTGATTAACATCGTTGTTGCGGTGCGTGAACCATTGTCTCTTGAGATTCAGTTCACAGATAGATGTCTTGACGTTTTACTTTAGAATTCTCTGGTATAGTTCAGAATTCATTGTTCCATCAATGATGGCATGCCGTCCAGGCCCAGATGCAGCAAGACGGGCCCAAACCAGAAGCCTCCCACCACCACATGTCACAGATGGGATAAGGTTCTTATGCTGGAATGCAGTGTTTTTCCTCCTCCAAATGTAACGCTCCTCATTTACACACCATTGCTGTTCAGTGTTCTCCTGATGGTGGACTCATGAGCAGTCGCCAGTGTGAGACCTGGGGCCCTTTGCAACCTATTAGACGCCTTGCAGTTGGCCTTATCTTTGATGGTCAACCAATTCTGGGTAGGATAACCATGGTCTTGAATTTCCTCCATTTGTACACAATCTGACTGTTGATTGGTGGAGCCCAAAATCTTTAGAGATAGCCTTGCAACCTTTTCCAGCTTTTTGGGCATCGATAACTTTTTCTGAAGTCTTCAGATACCACCTTTGTTCGAGCCATGATTGTTGGTTAGATAACACATTCTTCTCATGACCTGTTCACTTCTTCTTGTTTTTCATGTTTCATAGATTCTCTGGTAAAACAGCTTGTCACACAACCAAATTTCAAAATTTGAGAAACAATTTTTAATATAAAACAATGTATAACATATGAAATTGTATATTAGGATTAAATTTGCTAAATGCATCATTACATGTATCGTATTACATAAAAAAACTATGTAATCTATTAAGAAAATCATTTTGTCACAGAGATTTTGGTCACTGGTGTTTTTGAGGCATATTACATCATATTACATTTTAATATTGTAGTTATTGCTGTATTAAACTATTTCTTTGGGTCAGAAGTCATCACAGAGGAAAGCTTGCGAGGGATGAAATGGCGAGTCCAAACTTTTATTAAATAAATGAATAAACTAATTTTATTAAATCAATTTTGTGATAATGTTGTTTCTGGGGCAGTACATAACTTCTCCATATTTTGGGGCGGGTAATTTAATTTGCTATTTAATTTAATAATGTCAAAATAACTCCATCTGTCTCTTATGTCATTGATTTTAAGCAGTTGCACAAGGCCACCTTATCCCCCGTGGGGTTAAATGTTCCAGGTTTATCAGAATGTCACTGGTGTTGCACCATGTTAATGTCATGAATGGTCAGAAAACGAATTAATATGTAAATTAGAATGTTAATTTGTTAATTTAGATTTTTATCGGTATATATTACCAGACATATAAGCCGTTTACTCTGGACTGACGGAATGGACTGTTTTTTTATTTATCTACCTCAATTGCCCCTGAAAATGTAAAATTACCCACTGGATTACTGTTTGTCTCCAGTTTTACTGTTCGCATATATTTCCTTTGGTGCGCTATTCAGGTGCATCAGTCCCACGTGACAGGAGCAATCACTTGCCATGTCTTTTGTTACTGGCATTATATAGTCACTTGTGTGATGTTAGCCAGTCAGTGGAATCTGAACAGACGGTTCAGGTGTGTGACCAGCGATCACAGCCCAGCCAGTTTCTCTCACAGATCCTTTGATAATTCTTTTGTCTTTTAGCCTTACTTTCACCTGATAAAACACTATGGTTTCCATAGTGACCCCTTACATCAGAGATGAGGCCCTTGTCGACTGCCTGACAGTGTGTCAGCCCTGGCACATAGCCACATAGTACAATAACGCGGTTGGCCCCACATAGCCACATAGTACAATAACGGGGTTGGCCCCCATGTCCCCACCAGTCGGACAGACAAAATACTCAGAGGGCCCTGTGCCAGATTCCCTCCTGCATTTCTGTCTTTCTGACAAGGACATAGGTTTGGTTTCAGCAGTGGTAAAGACTCCCCCCCCCCAAACACACACAGTAGTCCCACAATATTTGATAGAGACACGTCCTTACTGTTCATGCCCAAAAATGCAGCCTTGGTTTCTGGTTATGGGCCTGATCCAGTGCAACTATTTTAGTAATTCTCTCGCAGTGCAGAGCCACAGGCCAAAGTGATGCAGTGCTATAATATAATCTCTGTGTAAATGAAAGCAGATGCCGGCACTCTGAGACACTGGAGTAACTGCTACTCCAGCTCTGCACACCGACGTGAGCTCATTCTCATTCTGTCTGATTCCTGCTATAGTACTCCCTAGGCAGTCCACCCACTATTTTGTGCAGTTAAAATATTTATTCAGTGAAGTTGTCAACAATGCTATTAAAGTTGGATAAAATTGTGGAAACACAACATGAAAACGAACTTAATTTACCCAATTATGCCTCTGAACTGTGTTGTACATCTTGTCTTTATCTCCCAGTGTAAGTCTTCTGTTGCTTATTTATTTTATTATTTCTGTTGTTGCCTTTCAGTCGTGTTGCCTTCGGATGCTTTCATCTTGCTGGAGCTGCCCCCCCCCCTGCACTTCCGGCAGGTTACAGCCTGACTTTATACCTTACAAGTAAAACCCTCGAACCCTTGCGCCTACAATGCGGAGGGCCCACAAGCGTAGGCAATTTCTCCGCCCCCTACTGGCCAAATAAAATGCTACATTATATTGTTTAGTTATATTCGGAGATGTGGCTCGTCTTAGTCATATCAATGTGTAATAATGATTTATTGTAAATGTTTTTTACATATGTATTTATCTGAATGAATGGTTGTGTTCTCTCACCTTGCTCCCCACGGGAAAAAGCCAGTGTATGTAAGCCTCCCACAGCTAGGGTTGCCACCCGTCCCTTAAAATACGGAATTGTCCCGTATTTGACAATAAAATTGTACGTCCCTTTTTTAATCAATACGGTTTTGATTTTTGATTTGGTTTTGAAGTTGATTTACCAGCACTGGTGCATCATTTGGTACATCGTGGTTGTGGCAAGTCCCCACTATGGTAGGCGTCCTTTATTTGTTTGCACGAAAGGTGGCGACCCTACCCACAGCCTTCCCAATGCTGGGATCGAAACATCATTCGTCACTGAATATTGTTTGTTAGCTGACATTTCAAGTGAAAAATTAGTCATTTAATAATCTACACGAGGATCATAGCTATACACAATGCAGATAGTCAATTATTACACGAGATCAACAAAACGTGAAGAGCAGGCCAGTGTTCATTAATTCTTAAGCAAATAATAAGGCTTCGCTGTTGACATTAATTTAACATATCAGGTTACATATTAACCAGCAGCGCGCACGCTGCCCACACCGCATATGGAATAAGAATCCCAGCTGCTTTTTAGAAAGATCAGGATCTCGGAAAGACTTCCTGTTTGGCCCAGCCCGTCGATTCCGAGAGCCGGGAGCCCGGGGGGAAGGAGGCGTGGCGGCGCTAAGCGGACGGGGGCCGGCCGCCCCGGGACCGGGTTCCAGCGGCGCCACTGCGCATGCGCGCGAGGCGGCGGCGCCCCAGCCAGTAACAGCGGCGCACTGGTTTGGTTGGCGGCGCCAGCGCTGAGACTCGCCGCGCGGACCCGGGTTCCCTCGGGGAGGTTCGCTTCTTAGGGAGCCCTGCCTGCGAGAGCTTCGCCCTAGAAGTGATCGTTACACTAGGTGAGTAGGAGATACCCCCGAAGTGCGGCGCTGTCAGTGCCAGTGCCTTTTATCTCACTGGTAAGAAGCGCTCCCGGGTCCTGCCGGGTCCTGCCGGGTCCGCAGCCGGGCTCCGGCTCTCTCTCGGGTCGGTGCCGCGTCGCTTTCTCAGCGTTTATTATAAGCAGAGCCTGCCATGGAGCGACCGGCGCGCCCTGGGCTCGCTTGTGGCTCCCAGGAAAAGTTCTGATGCCAGCCCGCAAGCTGAGCTCTGCGCTTGTGCGGCGTGAAGCCTTTCCTCCGGGGTCCCTGGCGCTGCCATGCCCTGAGTGTGGGAATGCCTTCGATTGTTTACAGTTTGGGCTTCATCGGTGAGGTTATTATGTTTTTATGTAAAAGAACGTTTGGTGAGACGTGAGGAGATTGGGGGAGAGTGTAGGAGCAGATGAGGGGGTTTGCTGTACCCCGCAGATGAGGTGGTGGCTGTACCCCGCAGATGAGGGGGTTTGCTGTACCCCGCAGATGAGGGGCTTGCTGTACCCCGCAGATGAGGGGGTTTGTTGTCCTGCAGATGAGGGGGTTTGCTGTACCCCGCAGCCTTCTTAGGGTTCTGCCTCCGATGTCAGCAATTTGAAATGTGTTAAAAATGACATGCTAGTTTGTGAAAGCTTTAGCAGTGATGGCTTCTGTGGGCAGACTGTGAGATTAACACGTTTCCCCCTTTATTCACTTATCAGCGGTAACTTTATCTTCCCATTATGTCATTCGTGCCAAACTTGATTGTCCCTCAGCCGATTCATAAGCCAGTCACTATCCCCCTCTGGTTAAACATTAAACATAGATTAAATAAAATGTACCTCGTTTCCAAATTAAAGATGGATGCAAAAATGGGAAATGCAAAATCTTAGACACTATGCAAATGTGTGGCTTATCTTCAGCAAGACTTTCTAGTTACCATCAACTGGGACTTTGCAGAACGGCCAGAGGATGTGTCTGTTATGCACACCCCAGAAAATCAAAGTAATCCGAACCTGACGGCTTTTCACGGCTGCTGAATAACCCCCCCCTACACACACACACACACACACACACACACACACACACACCGTGTGACTCACCGTGTGGTATTCGCTCCTGTGTAAGTGTGACATTCTCTGATCACCCTTCCTTTTGGCCAGCCCTGCTGCAGACCGGCGTTCGGTCCGGGGCAGAGTGGCTGACCGCGCCTGCCGTGCCCGTCACCGCTGCCAGGGCTGTATTAGCCACTTCCCCGCTCCGGTTTGACCCGTTATGACATGACGGCCTCGTCAGGTGTAACCGCCACCTAGCAGCGTGCTCGGGGCGCCGCAGCGATGGGAGCTATGGGAACGGGGTGCGCCCACATGTTGCAACGGTGCACGGCTCAGGAATGCGTGACGAGGGCTGGGTCACTTGGGAGTCCCGCCCCCTCAGTCTGTCCTCAGGAGCACAGTTGGGGAGGCGCCTGGGTAGTGGTTCAGTTTGGCAGGTTATGCTGTGTGGATTCCTCGAAGGACCCTGGTGGGTTTCAGCCATGCCAGGGAGGCCTTGCTGGGGGGGGGCTTCCTCTTCAGGCTGTTCATGTGTACTTTAACTGTTGGTGCAATGTTTGAGTTTGTGGTGTAATGTCATGTGACTGTACACACAACAAGGCCTCGCACTCTGTGTCTTCCTGCTCGCGTTTTTTTTCGTCACCCCTAAGCCCCAGCATGCTGCCCCCTGCTGTCGTCACCCCCCTCGCACCTCCCGTCGCCGGCCTGCTGTGACCGCGAGGAGGTGGGGCACCTGTAACTCCTGCAGTTGCCCTTTGGTAGGTGACGAGAGGGTCAGCCGGGCTTGTTTGGTTTGTTGAGCGGTGTTAGAGTTGCTGTGGGGGGAGGCTTCCCTGTTTTTTGACCCGTATGTTTGCTCCTGTGTGATATTCTGCTGGATTCCTGCATTAAGGGAAACAAACTTGGAGGAGAAAATAATTGTTAAAAACTGCCTGAGGCATTTTGAGTCACTAAATGCCTCATTTCCACCAACGTGGTGCTGGAGCTGGTGCCAGATTTTTCCCAATCCGGAACTAGTTCCGTGCATTTCCACAGCAAAAAACTGGACTCGGGCCAGAAAAAACGGCTTCAGCACGGCACCACAGAAAAGCTGGTTTCGGAAGTTGCAACCGTAGCGTCAGCGAAAGAAGGATGGGCTATCGCGTCCAACCCTTCCGCATAACCAGAAAATTCTAATCATTACCAATATAGTTTTTTCTGATATCGCTGGTGTCAACAATGAAACAACTTGCAAGCTTATTAATGTTGCATCGTTCTATGAAAGATCGATTTGCCTTTGTTTTTTTTTTTTTCTTGGGTTGGGTGGGCGGAAGGGGGGGGGGTGCTTTCCTGATTTTGTCCTGTGACACCAAGACCTGTGTCATGCAGTGAGGATGGGAGTGTGGTTTTTGGAAGGGCTGTGGCCGTGGGTTCTTGGCTGGGAGCTACGGCCAGCCCAGTTCCTCTCTGTGCCACAGCGTGCTGGGTGGGGGGGTCGGAAGGGTCTCAGTTTCCTGATTCCTGATTGGCTGGCAGATACGGCCGTGTGCTTCCTCCGTTTACCGCTCTCCCAGAATCAGGTACTCGGGCTGCAGCCATTCTCACGGGATCCCTGATGCTAGGTGGCTAGTTAGTTAGCGACGGTGTCAAAATGCCCACATATTGGTTCCAGAGCTTCAAAGTTGTATCTATCACACACAATTATACTTTGTACGATGTGCAGTGAAATGCACGGTTACTTAGCCCCATTAGCTTAGTAGATGAGGTAGATAAAAGGAATAACATGATACAAATATTAGACATTAAGTATTAAATATTTATGGTCTTCTGAACTGGCAGTAAGTGATGGTACTGCACGAGTCCACAAATAAGTATTTATATATGTGCCTGTGTGGGTTAAGCAGGCTATGGAGAACATTGGTGTGTGGGTCCTAAACACTGTCCTCATTCAGGATCTGAATGGCCTCTGGACAGAAGCTCTTCCTCAGCCTCTCTGTGCTGTATCAGCTGTGAAGGCAGCGAGACCTTCCCTTCTCTTGGTGCAACTGACTAGCATCATTTATTATCTTTTTTTAATTCCCTTACTTGTCCCGCCCCCCCCCCCTCTGCATTAATCAAGTCTTGCTTTCCTGATGTTCTGGTGTTCCATCTGTCCTGGGCTCCTGGGTCCCCACGGCCCTGTAACCCCGAAGTAGCACCATGATGTTGGAGTCAAACGTAAACGCCGGAGGCAAACGAGGTGGCTTCTGCCGCTCTGGCTGTGTACACTGGCAGGATTTTTTATTGGCCTGCTGAAATGAGTGGAATCTGTAAGGGACCTGGAGGCTGCCGCGGTCATTGCAGTAAGAAAGCCGTAAACCCCCCACTGTCACAGAGCGAGACGTACGGCCCCCAGATCGGGGGATGGAGGGCTGTGGGGCTTTCTGGTGAATGTTAGCCAGCTTGCTGCCTTAGCATTCAGCCTAGTGACTGGCAGAATGTGTGCACCCCCTAAAATGCCCAGCTGTGAAATCGGCCAAAGTGATGCTGCAGTTACCCAAAATAAAAGTGACGGTGACAATAAAATGTCCAGGCAGTCATCAGCAGAGCAGGAGGAGGCCCGCACGCAGACTGGGTCGCCAGCCCTAACGTATTTACGTTCTTCTTAAAAGCTCTCCTGGGACTGTTAAACAGGGACTGATTCCAGCCAAGGTCCCCGGATCTCCTGGTGACAGTTGTTTACGCTGTCATGCTGGGAATCTGTTCCATTTCAGTGACAGAAGACTAGGGGCCCTCGCCCATCGATTGTTGCTTCACAGCCATGAACTCCACCTCCACAGTGTTTGGGATGGTCACGAGGGCCACAGGACCGCCCGTGGACTAACTGTACTACTTGCCCTGCATTCCATTGGCCAGCAAAGATCATAGAGAGATTGACAGTCATCCGTGGCTCGACATTTTTTAACATAGCATCGTGCCAAATTCCCTCCGTCCTGGCTGAGGGGTAGCGAGTCGGTTTGTTTGGAACGAGGAGGGAGTTGTGTCTTCAGGAACTGAGGGTGGCGTGGATGTTTGCCAACAAAGCCGACATCCCAGAAGGCGAGGTTAATAATAATACCCTTCCCGACAAGGCAGTTGAGGATTTAATTGTACGGAACATGAAGATGTGTAGCACAGGCTTGGTCTGCATTGTGCTGGATGTAGTGCTCTTCATTAAATATTGATCAAAGGTGCCTTTTAAAGGTCTCTATCACACTTTGAAAAAACGTCATGTGACCACGCTGACCAATACAGCCCCTCCGCGCTGACGCAGCCCTTCATGCTGCAGATACTTTGTTCCTCACCAGACATGAGCTTTAGTGTGGAGATTGGGCCAGGCTGCTGGTCGTCAGAGGTGTCAATTTCAGGTCCAGAAAGTACAAATCCAGACCAGGATTTTGTTTCAACCAACTAGTTGAGCTACTCTGTGACTGTGACTTTTTATGCTCAACTGATTAGTTGAAACAAAATCCTGGTCTGGATTTTTACTTTCTGGACCTGAAACTGACACCTCTGCTGCATGTATGAGTGAGATCTGGAAGCTCAAGGCATTTTGTCTGGAAGATTTTCCTTGAAGCATCTCATGAGCTGATAGGTAAGTCCATCAAGGCCATCTGGAATTCCAGAGTTCTTTCGCAATGAGCGATGGAAGCGATTACTAGTGACCGTGCTGTGCTGCGTGTGTCGTTTATCTCCGAGGAACCCTGCAGCACTTGGGGCTGGAGGTGGGCTTTATCAGGTCCATCTTTGCGGCATTCTCTGAAATGTAATTGGAACCTTGGCCTTGATTTTAAAGACTCCTTATTGGGTTTCCATGTGAATACAAAGGGGAGGAGGCTGAGCAGCTCGAAAGTGTGTGTCCTCGGCTGGCTCCGCCACAGCCATGGGTGTTGAACTCTGGATCTTACTCCATGGGTGTTGTTCGCCCCCCTTCCCCCCCACTGGAAATAAGCCAAGACTCTTCCGAGTGATTTTCCAACTTCTAAAACAAAATACAGAAACTTCTCTGATCTAAAATATGTCCACACCTTATGTTTACTGTCTAACAAGTAGGTGGTTCTAATTGTAGATGAGTCAAGAAGAGGAATATATATCTGTGTATTGCCTTTGCTGAGACACAGCACTTCCTTTGGAAGACGTCACAGGATTTTGGAGTTCTTGCGTTCCTATTGGTTCAGTCCCCAGTTTTGAAAATGTGAACAGAATTTCCTCGAAAGGGCTTCTGTTAGGTGATGTCACCAAGAGGATGCATGTCATCGTCTTCCCCGGATCCCCTGGGCCTTGTCCGGTTGATAACTCAGGAAGAGGGGGAGGGGGGGTGAACTGCACGGCATGGGGTATCAGTTCGTTGTTTTTTATTTTTAGGTCAGGCTTGTTTGCAAGATCGTTTTAAACTGGTTTTAAACTGGTGAGATCGCTGGACAATGGGGTCTCCTGAGACAAAGAAGAGTGTCTCTCTTATGAAACTATTTCTATTCGCTGGCATTCAACTCAGGTCTATTTTACCGGCTGACTTTTAACTTTTATTTAGATTTCAAATGGTTTGAAATGTTATTTGCTCCTTGAGCATTGAGTTATCGAGTTAAGTGTTTACAAGAAGTGACTATGGGCTGTGTAGCCAGTCTGTAGCTTGTATCACATTAAAATCAGTGCTTGTTAAAACAAGTATTTTTGTGGAAGTGATGGATGGATTTTCCCAGCCAGTCTTCCACACGTTAGTAAATGGAAGCAGCGCATCACTCGCTCATGGCTGGTTACTTATTTTTACTCTCTGGTTGTTATGCCTCACCGATACCAAACAGTTTTAGCACAGTAAATAGTCTGACTGAGTGTTTAATCATTGGTTTATCTGGCGGGAGTGTGACGTCTTATCAGGGACTCTAAAGCCCATTCTGATGGTTTCTGCCTGTCTTGGGTAATTCTCAGGGCATTGATGGTGATATCATTTCCTGTGGTAGGTACGCTGCCCATGTGACCTCCCTGAGCTGCTGGTGTCCTGCCCGCTCCACATCCATCTTTGTGATTAACTTTGGATGCTCGTTATTTTCTTGTGACCAAGGAGTGCTTTGACTTGTCTTGATTCAGTGCCCTTTCCCCGGCAGGAGTGTCGGGCCGCAGTGTCTCGCGGATGTGCTAAAGCCGGCTGATAGCAGCTACAGGCTTTCCGCATGTCTCTCTGGATTGACCTGCTCTTTCTCTTTGAACAGCCTGTCTCGCCCGAACCCGACACATTCTGGGTGCCACTGTTTTTGGTTAAACCATCTGCTTACACTGCCCTGAAAAAGTTGAGCAGCCTAGCAGGGAAATGGATTCCATCTCCAGCATGAAGGACCAGGACTTCGTTACCCTCGGCAGCTCGCCATCAAACCTCCATGGCGTGGCGTTTGGCACGGCTCACGGCCTGCCCTGTGCCTTCAGCTGCAGGGTGAGAACACTCCTCTTTAGGGCTGCCTCCACTCGCAAAAATAAAGCAGTATGTTAGCGGTGAAATAAAGTCCAAACTGTTCAGTCAATTCAGACTCTCTCTCTCTCTCTCTAGCTAGCTGTCCCTTTCATCCCCTCTGTCTTGGGTGCATCTGTTCTCCTCCTCATCCTCCCCTTTTTTTCCTCTCACATTTATTGCTTCATCTTTTTACTGTTGGTTATATTTGCCAAGGAGGAAACGGGCGATGCAGAGCCGGGCCAGATCCAGCTGCAGAGCCGGGCCAGATCCAGCTGGAGAGCCGCACTGTGCTGAATGTCATGTTTTCTTTTTGCTTTCCTGAGATCTGCTTGTTCAGGGGGATGGGAACAATTTTTCTTTCTCGTTTTCTTCACAAACGTCACAAAAGTAATGAAACCTTGCATTCGGCTGGGAGTGTAGCTGGGTCAGAGATTGTATTGATTATCTGACTTGCGTTTTCTTCCGAATCTCATGTTGATTATGCAATTAGTCCTCGGTAGTGCGTTCAGCAAGCCGCCTAAATTGGTTTTTAGTCTGCAGTAGCTGACCTGCTATACTCGACACGGCCTTGTCCTACAGTCTCAGAACTGTTTCCCATGGTAACCTAGTGGGACACGACAGGTGCTTGGGTCCTGGTGCAGTTGGCCGTTCTCCTGTGTGGTCGCGACCCACCGTGGTCGCAGGTTGAGGTCTCTGCTCACACTGACTGCGAGTGTGAGCACGTATGCATGCAAACTCCCGATGGTAACAGAACTTGGTGTACAATAGCAAATGGAAGTGTGTGCTGCATTGTCCATTGTGCGTGGTACGCGCGCGTGCTAGGCGTCGAGAGGTGCAGTGCGACCGCCCGCTAGACAACACTGGAACTCTTTGTGTCTCAGCTGTGCCTTTGGCCAAGGCTGGATTCGCTGGGTCCTGTTTGTTTATTGCAGTCGCTCAGCGATGTCACTTGGATCCTCTAGTTTGGCTCCGCCTCCCAGTGTCCAAAGCAACTGGCTCATGAGGACTGAGGCCCCCCCACCCCCCCAAGGGGCTTTGCTGCACTCTCTTATAGGGGTTTATAGGAACCCCACCCCCCAGGCCTAAATATGCTGTGGTCCAGACCACAGGAGATAACCGGTCTGTCTCGAATTTGGGTTGCAAATAGAACCCTCTCAGGTCATGCCAAAACATGCTGCACTGGTGCGATGAAGGGCATGAGAATGTGCAGAATCGATTGCTACAGTCATGGTTCCGAACAGGAATATTTTGAGCTCACTATGTGCAGTTGTGGGTCTTAAAGCTACTATGTGTGTGCTACTGTGTACCAGTATCAGTGTAAGGTGTGATTGCCTTTCGAGGTGTGCATCGCACTGGGTTCCCGTGCGCCAGTGTAACAGCCGCGATGTTAGCCGCTGGCTGGCACAAGCAAACGTGACGCACGGAGTTCCTCTGTTAGCAGGAGTGGCATTTCTGCGTCACGGGCCTGAACACGCAGAGCTCTGCCTTCACTGTCAGCCGGTGGGGGTGCAGAGTGACTCGCTTTGTGTGTCCAGTGTGCAAATAAAGGTTTTTTTAAACTGGTGATTGATTGATGTGTTGAATAAATGTTCAGTAGTTTTTTTTTTTTTTTTTTAGTAGAGCAGTTTTCTTTCTGGGGGTCTTTGGGGATCCCCAGACTCCCAGGGATTTGGGATGGAGCACAAACACCTTCTATCTGGGGGTCCCTGAGTGACCGACACATCCCCGTGTTGTTGATTTATAGAGATCTGCAGAAGCTGTGTAAATGGGGCCACCTACTGGCAGAATTAGGAGGTGCAGCTTGAGCTACCAACCCATAGCTATAGAGCGTGCTAATAAAACGTAGCCATGATGATGGCTAAAATTGGCGATCGGCAACCTGTGCAGATTTCTGTTGGGTTTCATTTTAATGGATCAGGCCGGCAGGCAGGGAGTGGAGGGAAAGCTAATCCCCGGATCGCTTTAAAATGGCTGAGTAGGGTGATCCGGCATCCTGACAGGCCTATCCGTCTGTCAGCAGATAATGGATTGATGGCTTTTGGACAGCTTGTGACAGGTTTTTGTTTTTGTAGCAGGTTCGGCATGGGGGTGTCCCCTTGCCCCCGTTAATGGCCTGGTGGGGTGCAGGGGTGGGGGCTGCGGATGTGGACAGGAAGTAGCGAGTGCAGTCATTAAAGCTGAGCGGAAAGGGGACACAAAGGAACGAGCGAAAGGGCTTGGCCAGGGCACCGCTGACAGGCCAGGAACTCGCCTTGGCTTTGCTTTGGGCAGCCGTCGGAGGAGCTCTGCACCCTGTGTGAGGAAACCCCTCCTCAATCCGACGGACCCCTGATAGGCTCGCTGTTATTCACACCTTCACGACACCCTGGCATTCCGGTTCCTGCTGGGGGGGGGGGGCAATGTGTGAGGAACTCTCAGGAACTCCCAGGAACTCTCAGGAACACTCGGACCCGGGACCTTGGCATGAATGACTCCGCTGGCTGCAAAGCCGTGTGATTTGATGTCCTTCTCCTCCTCCTGCTCTTCCTGCTTTGGTATGGGATGGTGGGAGCGTCTGACGCAGGAGCAGACGGGCAGGGCTGCACACTCGAACCTGTGCTGTGAGGCCCCCTGGT
This sequence comes from Petrocephalus sullivani, assembly GCA_026780845.1. Lineage (NCBI taxonomy): Eukaryota > Metazoa > Chordata > Actinopteri > Osteoglossiformes > Mormyridae > Petrocephalus > Petrocephalus sullivani. Next base: position 15,428,466 of record JAODKM010000025.1, read on the forward strand.
GGTTTGGCAGGAGGAATAGCCACCGTATGCCCCCCTCCCCCCACCCTGCCTCCTGTCCCTCTCAGGCCTCTGAAAGGCTGGACTTATGATTTGTATTATGAAGTTCATTTGGCCCATTAGGTCCATTTTGGTCCACACTGGCCATCTCTTTTAGGCTTTTCTGCAGAAACTGAGGCAAATATGCTGCTACAAAGCGCTGTATAGCTGCTCCACCCCCAAACACACACGCAAAGGCACGTCCTAATTGTGAACATCCCGGCTTTGACCTTGTGATGACCCTGAGGTGCTCACTGTGCTGTAGGGGAGCAGACGCCACTGGGTCGCCCAAGAGGTGAAGGTTTAGCACAAGCTTTAGAACAACTAGACTAGAACTGCAGTCAAACTGCATTAAAGCAAATAAAAGCAATTAAAGCAAATGCAGGCTGTTTACCTTTTAAATGAATTTTAAAAGAACTTCAAAGTGCCTTATAAAAACTATTATATGGTATGCAGTAGTCAAGTTGTAAAAGAATATTTCAAGGGGCCTGTTTGGGGGGGACGGGGGGCGGCTTGCAGATACATATTTAGCGGTTTGTGTTTTTTTGCGATATTAGTACAGATATTGTCACGATAACACGCTTGTTACGTTATACAACCAGAAAAGATGTAGATAAAATTTATGCTGCTTTAAAAACAAACGTCCTGTAAGGTACATGTTCAGTATTTGATTGCAGATTACAAAAGCAATGTTTTGTCGAAAGAGTGTGGGTGTAAATGCCAGGGGAGTGAGTGAGTGAGTGAGTGAGTGAGGGGGGGGGGGAGACAGAGAGAAAATTATAACTGATCCAATATATATATATATATATATATATATATATATATAGCATTTCAAATAAATTCAGTCTTTACTACACCCTCGCTAACCATCTGCTCACTAGGACATTTATCTGGGGAGAAGGTTTCATAACTATCTAGTCAGCTGGCTACAACAGATTCTTTAATCGTTTTAACCCTATTCTCTCACGTTAGCTAATGTGGAGACCTTTCCTCTGTAGAATGCCTCTGCGGCAGAGTCACAGCTGGAAATGGCCTGATGCTTCCTGTCGGATAACCCTCCTGTTTTCTGCTGAGAACATGACTTGCGGCTCTCTGCTCTCGTCCATTCAGTCTCTTGGCCACGATCGCACCAGTGGCAGCGGCACGTTTGACGAGGTTACAGACATGACTTTGCACGCCTTCGAGCAGCTCTAATGGAGTGCAGGACACGGGTCGATGACTTGCTCTTTCGTTTGGACGGGGTGACTATAAGAGAGACAGTAGTAATGTTGATAACGGGCGTCGGCTACAATTCAAGCGGCCGTGTGATTGTTGCACAGAACTGTTCATGACTGTGTTGAAGGGGGATAGTGTATTTTCTAGAGGTCGAACGATATTGGTTTTTCAGGGCCGATATCGATGCCGGTTATTACTGTTTATGGGGCCAATAACCGATATGATATGCATTTGCCTTTATGTGCTTCTTTGCGTCCATCCGAGAATTTGGAGATATAAAGTCCACTATTAGAGTAAGGCTGCTCTATTTAAAGAGAATGATACCATTTAAATTAAATCGTAAATGATTCATTATACAATATAAAACAAAGAAGACATGTATATACTTGTTACAGATTCTTAAGTATTCATAAGGCAGTTGTGGCAAGAATAAGAAAAATAAAGCATCTAATAAAACTTACACGCCTGAGCTGGACAAATCAAATTAATAGATGCTTCAATACCTTTTGCTTAATAACAGAGTTCGGTAACGCATTTAAATTAGCAGTAAGAGACTCCATGTTGTTGTCAGCTACACGTAACATGTGAGAATCTCATAGGGATGAGTAATACAAGTACTGTAATGTAAAGTAAGAAAAGCAGCATGGAAGCTCAAATAAGCTCCTGTTGCAACGTTAGCTGTCGCCGCTACATAA
>JAODKM010000025.1:15471292-15505351 GCA_026780845.1 Petrocephalus sullivani
GTGTCACGGATCGCCTCGCCGCCACACTCTCGTCCCTATCCACACCCCTCTTCCGCGAGTGCGCTTCCGCGGGTGGCCCGTGGCCGCGCTGCAGGGGGGCGGGGCGGGGGGGGGGGGGGGGGGGGTCCTAATGTATGTTGCCGTAACCGGTGTTGCTTAGTAACACAGCCACCTTGTCGGTCCGAGTTCCGTGGGCATCCTGTCAGTGTGGCCGTTTTGCAGAAGTAAGAGACTGCACACTACTGGTGATGCTGTGCGCTGATCTGATCTGTAATACTGCAACCTGCTCTGCTATTACAGCAAGGAACTGTGCTTTTTAAAAATGCTGTATGTATGCTGAAACTCACAGCGATAAGGACGCTGTTTGTATTTCTGCCGCTCTTTTCACCCACCTACATTCCACTTTACTTTTAAAGGCCATGCATATAGCTTATTTTTCAGCAATGTCAAGCAACTCTTCTACGTTCTCTTCACGTTGCTGATAGTTGTATCAGGCTGCAAAATCGTTTTTTTTTTGCGCTTTCTGAGTGATTCAGTTTCCGTTCCCCTGCATTGCTGTAGTGCTTGTAACGGGGGATGCCGACAGCCGCATGCTTAATCGCCTAATGTCGCGTTACTGTGGAAGCCGCTATGGCATCTGGCACAGATGCACCCAGTTCGGAAGACGAGTCCCTAGTCCTATTTGCTCCAATTACACAGACTATTCTTAACGCAAAGACTGACGTGATACATGTACTTTTGTACAAATTGCTTGGGGTGTGACAGTCAACATACTCTTGGTTTTGACGACTTATTATGGTCAACACAGCAGCCTTGGCAATTCTATCTGCTTGCTTGCCTCATTTTTCTGCCCTATACACAAAGTTAATATCTTCAGGTCAAGCCACATCTCCTTTGGTGTGTCCAGCAGTAGCGATTCTGCCGTGGAATCCAGCGACCCGGAACGACACCATTTAAAGAACCATTGATGTTACCAGTCAGGGCTTGGCTTGGTACCAAGAGCTTACTGGTTACAATCACAAAAACAGGACATCCTTTGCCCCTAGCAAGATGCCCTGAAATATTCTCCTTATAGGGATAAATCAAAAACGTGTGGAGAATAGCTGTTACCCATTCAGGTGTTATCCTCAAAGACCTGCTGTGCCATGCACAGATGCATTAATGGCATCCAGACCTCACCACAAAAGGTTTCGGTGATGAAATGTTGCATTGCATTGTAATCGCAGTGTTGGGAGTTACCCATCATGCCCTGCAAATGGGAGGGCCAGGTGTGCAGCTTAGTGCTATTCTTATAATGCTTTTTGTTATTGGTTGATCTCTGGGACTAATTCTTTCTCCTAATTATGTATATTTCCATCCACATTATTTATTCAGCTGATGTATATTTTCCTGTTCCATAATTGTCTGACTTTATATAAATATCTGCCTCTGTATTCTGTATTGTATGTTTCAGAAAGCTCACTGTACAGAAATGTTTTGTTTCCTCAAAGGGGCATTAATTCACTATTAAACCAACAATGGTTTACAGTTTTGATTTGTTTTTTTTTTCCCTCTTCGTGTCTTAAGTGTCATTCAGTCCGGTAAAGAGCCAGGAACTCTGATCTGCTTCTGTTAATTACTTGATCTCAGACACGCGCACAAGGTTAGCAAGGCGTACAGCAAAATGCAATGGAAGCTTCCCTGGAATCTGTAACCCAAGTGTTCAAAGTGCTTCACTATGACTTTGCAGCTGAAGATGGGACATTGTTGTACCACTGTGTCGGGCATTCTCTGAGTAGGTTTGGTATAGTCATGTACTGTGTTATAAACAGGATGAACATGGGTTCAACTTGTGCCGGGGTCATCTCGGAGTGTCACTGACAAAGTCAATTAAAGTATAGAAAACTTTTTCTATGGCAGGAAAGGGCATACAAAGCCCTGCACCCCCTAGTGGTGAAGACCAAGCAAATCCGTGCAAGTTTTCATTGTGAGTTGCATGATCTCGATTTTTCCCCTTTTCCTGTAAGAAGTGTCAGGCATTTAGTTTGAGAATGGTCCTTTTGCTAGATGGATGATTAACTGCAAAAACTAAATATGCATGACTTATTTACTAGTATAGTTGCTGGGTTTACAGCAGTGTAATGTGGTTTCTGGGCAGATGGGTGTACTGTTATAACATAATTGCACATATGCACGTCTCCTCTGACTGATACGCATTTTCAGGTGGGCTTGCACCATATACTTGCGTATATCCACCACTGCACATCTGGTTTGTGGTATATTTAATCTTGATATAAACTTAATATGTAAGCATGGTACTACAGTTTATAGTATTCATGATAGCTGCCTGTCTTCAATGTTTGTTTTTGTATGTGACGTGTTCTCTGTTGGGGAGTGTTGGTCAGACTGTAGGACTTTCTATTCCTGAGGTTGTTGCTGCCACAAGAAGTGTGCCTGCAGACCGATGTCTAATGCTACTATTAAACTGAGAGCTTTGTACCTTTCATACAGGATATATGCAGATGGATCTGCGTGTGCAGGAGTATTCAGTGTGTATATGCCATGTCCCCCTGGCGGGAGTCAAGCGTGCAGCTTTGAGGGGAAGCGAACCAGCTTACTTGCCGAGAAACGGCACCACCTGAGGGAGAATCCTCCAGAACAACCCTCTGAGCCACCGACAGGTAAGGGTTAATAGAGAGAAATGGTGCATGAAAGAGACCTTAACCCTTTACATCCTTCTTTATTTACAGCACTTCCTACATGTAAGCACAAAGGGAAAAAAAGAAAAAAAAATAACCATGAGCAGATGTCTATTTCTGAAGTCATTGTTTCCCACCTGCATACGACAAACTCATTCTCCATCAAATTGGGAGCCAGTGACTCCCACCTGTACCACTCACCGCTCCCTGTCCCCAAATATGTAGAAACTCCTCCAAGTCACCCATCATTTTATGATACAGAGACGACTGGCCACCAATCCTTTTAACATAAGCTAACATGCTCATTGTGGTCTGATTAATCAGAGAATTCATTAGACAGACCTGTGTATGTTTTGAAGCACTATATCTTGAGCCAAAGATAAAAACTTCCCCTCCATAACCAATTGCTACACCAGCACAAAGAAGGTAAGAATGAAGGTAAGGCCGCAATAAGAAGGCTGACGCTGCAATGTCTCCTCTGCAGGACAGAAAGGATGGCGTCTCCCTGCTCTAGCATCCAGATGTGCCACACATCTGTCTGCACCTACAGCCCAGTGCCCTATCCAGCTGTGGGACCCCAAAGCTTCCCTGACAAACCAGGGAATGTATTCACTACTTCTACCTATAGTTTTTGCAGAAGATTAACTGATGTCATACTAGTTTGTTGACTTCCATTGCCCTGGACAGACTGTCAGACTGGGCATTCCAGCCCCTACTCTGCTCTCTGCACACTGACTCTAGCGTCTTGCACTTTTTGAGGGGATTATAGATTAATGGCTTTTCCCCGTTCTGCCTTATAACTGTGAGCTATCTGTCTTTAAAGCAGTACTCCGTGCTCGAAAAAAAGTCGATAAAATGGTGAGGCCTCAGACAGGTCTACTCTATTAAGGTGAAGAAGAAGGAACAGATGTTTTCCTTATCCCAAGTTTGATTCTTTTTGTAAGAGTTGAGAGTAGTAATATTTCCCCCCCAAGAAAATGTTACCCAGCCTCCTCGGTTTTTCTCTGCCCAGTGTGTTTGGTGCCACAGAGGCAGTAAGGTTGTTTACAACTAAAATCCTGCTGTATGACAGGCAGGGTTGATGCCAAGTCCATCTGGACAGTCACGCAATCAAAGTCTTCCTGTTTTGGTTCTGAAATACATCTCTTCCTAGGGAGACACCTAAATACTTCATCCCCAGTATTCTGTGTGGCAATGAGACTTGTCTCTACCTCTTTAATAAGCTAAGACGCCCTTTTCTGGTATAAGTTTCAAGCCCCTTGCACAGCTCAGAGATAAGGTCCTAGAGAGAATACAATCCTCGCAAACCTCACACACGTCCTCCTCCAGCAGATCCCAAACTCGAGTACATTGCTAACGACATTTCTAGGCGAGTGTGTTATTAAGTGGGGCCTGTATAAGCCACAGTTATCTTGTAGTAACAGTTTCACCTTTTAAATACGCCATATGGACAAAATATTGGGACACCTGGCCATTACACCTGCAGGAACGTTTATGACATCCCATTCTAAATCCATAGGCATCAATGTGGAGCTGGTCTCCCCTCGCGATGGCAGCTTGCTGGGCATAGACGCCGATTCCAATGTCAGTGAGCGATACACGTAACACTACACAGCACCCAAGTTGTCGATTTTTTTGTGTTGTACATCTTCCTAATGGATGAACACACATTCCTCTCTGATGTAATAACTTTACTTTTGTTTTAAACTGGCACATGGTGTTTTTAACCAATACACACAAAAAAATATGATGTAAGTACTTTAGATGTAAGCTACATTATTCTAAATTGGTACCTATCAGCAAGGGCAAGTTAACCCAGCACCTGCGAGGTGGGAACACACAACCACATAAAAATACAAATATCAAACATTTACTAATGGTGAGGGTTTTTTGCATCGTTTAACTGCGAGGACTGAACTATCTCAGACTGTTGATTCCACGGTATGCGGGGGGGGGGGGGGGGGTCGTTTGTTTTTTCTTTTAGAGACTTTGATACAGCCAAACGGCTCTTGACGTATATGACACTGTGCTGTTCTATTGAGGGGCTGAATGTTGTTATATAAAATGCTCACATTGGTTGTACTTGGTTTTGAATTTTTATTCAATGTATAACTAGCTTTATGACAGTCAAAACCAAAAAGCTTCAACTCGAAAGCACTGATAATCAGCCCATATGGCCATATTCCATAAAAAAGAGCTGAAATTTACAGGGATAAGGAATAAAATCTCACTTTCAAATCTGAAAATATATACAGTAATATCGTTTTAAAAATCATTGTAAATCGGAGAACATCAAATACAGATATACTGAAGAACATTTAATATTATTCACCCATATGTTATGCATTATTTAACAGGAATTAGGTACGTATCGAACATCAGCATGTTATATTCCGAGACAAACGCACCTATTCGTTATGATGTCCTACCCCCCGCCCCCCGATTACCCACCCGTAATACAGGGCGGCAGTTCCTAATCCAGAGAAGGTTAGGCTTTTCAATTTGGACGCTCCTTCCCCCGACGCAACACATGTGAAGCGGCTAAGCTGGCTGCCCGAGAAGAGCATCTGCACCATTGGATTCCACCCCGTTAAATATAAGGCAAGAGCAGTGAGCGTAATTAGGCGCGGCGCTCGCAGATCATGGGCTGCGCCATATCGGGACTGGGGCTGGCGCCCAAGTCCGGCAGGGAGCCGAGGTGCGCCGAGCCGGCAGCCGCACGCCTGAGCCGGGCGCAGATCCACCTGATCCAGGAGTCCTGGAAAGTTATCCAGGAGGACATCGCCAAAGTCGGCATCATCATGTTCGTCAGGTACTTCTCGGCCATGCGCTTTATCCGATTTGTAAATGTGCCATGTAAGCTATGCTTTATGACAGGCGCAGTTACGTTCGGTTACTGTTTAATAAAACTTGATACACTATGAAGGCACTAATTTTCTGCTGTTTAAAACTGATTTGCACGTCTCATGAATTGATTAACAACTATTTCTATTTCTGCTTTATCATCATAATAGGCCCAATAACAGCCCGAATACTGGCCTAAATTAAATGATTTTTATAATCCATTTTAAACTACAACAAATGATGTTATTGAAGGTTAAGCCGTCTAATTAGCATTCCAATCTATTGGACCCGTGTCCATATGAAAACAACTATACCGCCTTTTTAGAGATGGTAATTCGAGTTGGGGGACCAGATTCGATCATTTTAAATCCCTAAACATTAAAAAAAACTGATTACGTTTGGTAGGTGCGTGTTCAATAGCGCGTTAATGTAAGAAAACAGCAGATCGCAGCCAGTTTGATGCAATTGATTCCACTAACACCATCTCCTCTCACACTGCGCGCTCTGTATCAGCGCTTTTCGACGTCCTTATTATTAGTACTGCCGGTATAGTTAAAAAGTCCGCTTGAAACGTGCCCCAGTAGGGTCTGAACGGCAGGTTAACAACTGGACGCTGGCATTAATCCGACAGACTGGTATTGTGAAAATTGGCCATAAAATCCCTTCAGACTTTTTAAAGGCTCATAACCACTTAATAGATATCACAGGAAAGTGGGAAAGTACGTTTCTGCATTATGCTCACACATAAAACTAGCAGTGCGCACCCGCTATGCCAGGGTTTGCTTTTTAAAATGTTTGATCATAGTACCATCTATTGTGCGGATTTGTGACGCGTTTTACTGAAAGGACGCCCAGTGCGCTCCGTAAACGCGTAACTATCTTTCGTGGTCAGGCAGAATCAGTCAGGATGCCCGAATACCATGTACGTCTTGCCCTGATGTTACTGAAGGTGCACTGCGGGGTATTGGGTGGGACTGTAGCCCTTACACACCGCTGTGGATGACAGCGTCCCACTTCGCCGCTCCTTCCGTACACCTGTTACCTTTCCGCTGTTTCTGACTGCGTCTCAGGACCAGACGGCCCTGCTGACTGACTGCTGTGTATAATAGCCTGTGCGCATTACTGATAACCTGTAATGTATTCTGAACCTTTAAAATACATTTAATTTAGTAGTAATTAATTACTACTAAAATACATTTTAGTAATTAATTTTTCCATATAAGGTGATGTTTTAAGAATATATTTGGGCCCTAATTAGCCTCAGCCCATCTGCAGGTATTAAAGATGGGCCTACAGTTAAGAAAAGAAGATTCTGCTGTCAGTTAACGACAGGTCATAGCCACAGACAAATATCTGCCTGAAGGATAACACCCCCCCAGCGGTTAGCACCTACCTCCCCAGTGAAGCCACTTGACCCCTGTGGACAGGCGGGGGGGCTCTTGGGTGTCTGTGTTCGGAGTCTGCTTTTCAATTTGATTAAATCTTTTCCTTTCCTTCCTGGCAGACAGGCCCATAGTTAAACTTTGTAACTGTAATTTCCCTAGACAGAACTAACCTGAAACAAGATGACATTTTAGCAATTACCCGCAAAACACTCTTACCGTCAAGCAATAGACAACACAGGGCCCTGCTTGGCACTCCTGGCTGAATAGGAGTGTTATTAAGCGGAGGGAGGCCCGGCACGGCACGGAATGGACGCGTAATGCATTAATTGCACCGGCTCTGAGATGGGCCCGGTGTTCATTTGCAGCCATTAGCTATAGAAGGCAGCGGTGAGAGAGGCCTCGTGGAAGTGGGTGTGCTGCACGGCACTGTAGGAGAAACATCCATAACCTAAACCACACGCCCCGGAGGAAGCTAGCCGTGCAGGAATGGGATGATTTCCTCTGGGCAGCAACGGGGCCTTCACACCAATGATGAGAAATTAGCCAGGCTTACTGCCCCCCCAAAGGGTGTGGCTGTGTGACTCTGTTATAATATATTACAGTTTGATTAGGAAACATCCTGGTAAATTAGCAGGGCTGACAGGAGGGATAAATGGGGGGTGCAGGCAGACCCCAGGATGGGACAGAGGCTCAGTCACATGACTTCTCGTGCCTCTGATTCAGCACCGTGTCACTCACCAGAACGCAAAGTCTGCTTTTCCGTAGGAGAGGGACAAGAAAGACAAAAGGCAACATTAGGTTGGGGAAAAACATGGAGATGTTGCTGAGTGGGTGGTGAACAATCGGGCTTCTAGAGACCCCTCAGATTGCCTCATTGAAACGGCTGTTTTGTTTTTTAATATCCCCTCCCCCGAAAGGGCTGCTTATGATGGCAAATGACACCGCAGTGAGGCTGATTAATGAGCGGCTAACATGCCGAGCCCGCGCTGCTTTGTGCCTCCCAGCATTCTGTCGAGCAGCTGACTTAAACGTGACCAGTCAGAGTCACCCTGAGGCATAATAGGTTAACAGGGATCCGGACGGACGGACGGACGGACGGACTTACAGATGATGCACAACCAGCAGCTGCATAATAGCCCCACCCCTCCGAAGCAGACGCGGGTGCAAAGCGGACCACCGGAGCTGCCGTTTGTATCAGGCTTATCCTCCAAGCAGCTGGAGTGATTTGCAAAGGAGCATTCAGAACAGAAGTTTCAGAGGATCACATTAGCTAAATGCAGCCTCCTGCCTCCCCACAGCCGCTATCTCCTGCCCAGGGGAGGGGATCTGCCATCAGCCTGGCATAGACTCTGGTCCAAACGAGTACACTGAAGCCCCCTCACACGGCATTTAATGCTGCTTATCGTCACAAAGTCACCGCAACCCTGTAGCCATGGGCACCCACTGCCACAACATCCCACAAAATTTCTTTGAAATCCGGCCGTGAGTAGGCCCTGACAAATGCTTTCTTCTGAACTGAAATACACGTAAACATCCTGAAATGGACATGCTTAGAAGAGATCGTGAGATATGGGCTCCCCTTAATTCCACATTGTCATCCAATCATAGCCCAAGTTTCAATGCTTTGAAGCGTTTAATGTAATTTAGGCCAACAGGGGACAGGTTCTCAAAAGAAGCCAGATAAAAATGAGCAAGAGATGAGACATGGGGATGTTTCATCAGTGCGGGAGTCACCCGCTTTTGATGGCTCCTGAGTGGCTGTTGTCGTGGCAACAGGTTGTTTGAGACCCATCCTGAATGCAAAGACGTCTTCTTCCTGTTCCGAGACGTGGAGGACCTGGAACGGCTGCGGACCAGCAAAGAGCTGCGGGCTCACGGACTCCGGTCGGTACCCTCATCTCCACAAGACTCCCTCTTCCTCCTAATCTCCTCACCTCCCTCATTACCCAGACTGTTGTCAGCTCTACTGCATTGAGTAGGATCAGGTCATACAGAGAAGCCCTGGTGGACGTTGTGCGGGGGGACTGTCCACAGTCCACAGATCCCGGCTTTTATAGTGTCATACATGCATACATTTTCAACCTGAAGCCAACAGATTGTTTTGTTGTGGGTTGTTTTTGTTTTGTAAGGAAACATTTTTGGATAAAGACTTTGTATGAAACAAGTTGGAAACAACTTTCATAACCGAGTACTGACGAGGAGCGAAATTGTTTTGCAAAATGACTAATTATTTAGTAACATGTAGGGTCAGCAGTTTTATTACCTTGTTTGGCTTCTTTTAAAGGATAAATCCACCAAACGCAATTTTATGGCTCATTTGCTTTGGCGAGGCGCTCAGCCAAACAATGCTGGCTTTGTTGTGGAGAGATTTTTCTGTTTTATTATAGGATGTGGCTGAATAGACTTCCCAAGGCACCAGCCACTAAAAGCTGGATCATTTTGTGTCACAATAGCCAAACAGACGGCAGAATGGAGAGATTTTAGTGAGCTAAATGTATCGATCGGTGAAAGACAATTAGATCATGGTGTGGGTGTTGACTCTGAGGTCAAAAAAAATTATAGTGATTTGCAGAGCACATTAAGACCTCAAATTTCATGCAAGACTTCTTGTAAAGCAGACCATCTCTCCTTCTGATAGCATTTTAAGCTTGAACAAATATGAAATTCAAATTTTAAGAAATATAGACTCTGACAGAAATACATTTGTCCTAGGATCCCTCCCTACCCAACCCTACAGCTGTGGAACGCTTCAAACTACCACACACAGAGCGAGCCCTACACTCTCAAAAACCTCAAATGATCAGCATCTGCTGACACGCCTCACCCACAAGCACAGAGACCTGCTGATGCTCCACTACCCAGTTCTGTACCCCCACCTTCTACTACAGGGTGATGTCATTCATTGAAAAGTGTGTGGCCAGACTGAACCAGCTGGATCGCCTGGAGCAGCTTGCCCTGGAACTGGGGAGAACCCACCACCGCTACAATGCTCCTCCCAAGTACTACGGGGTAAGACTCCTACCACTCAAGAGGGGGCTTGTTCTAATCATGTGGAAGTTGTGGCATGGATTTCACAGCAAAGCTCCAAAATGGAGTAAAAGCCCTCTTTTTAAACATTAGATCACACTACATTACAATAGCTTATGAAATCAAAGTTGAGGTTTGCCCTCCTTCAAGCCAGTTGTCTGGGTTCTTTCAGTATGTGGGGGCGGAGTTTATCTGTGCTGTCCGGCCAATCCTGAAGGAGAAGTGGACCACAGCGCTGGAGGAGGCGTGGCAGGTACTGATCATTTCTTACTTTTTTTGTTTTCTTTGTAGAAACCTTTTTTGGAGAGGAAAAAATTATACACACCAAGGTGCAATTCAATGAAGACATAAGGAGAACTATAGATGCGACATGTCCTTTGGTCACAAAGATCAAAAGAATTAATCAGAGCACTTAATACATAAAAGGATGCAGAACACATTTTTAGGCCTCTGTGCTAATTTACTAATAAGCTAAACGACATTGCCCTGCTGAAAAACATTAATGAGAGAGTTTGTCTTAAATAAGCCAAATCTACAGTGAAAAGAGGAGGATCATATGGAAAAGGATGGGCATTAATCAACATAATTCCTTGCTTCGATTTTAGCGAACAAGGAAATCTGACTACAGATTATTATGTATGTAAGGAATTCTGGGTAGTCTATGACAACAGGGCTTCTATTTTCATGGGGGCGGGCTGTGTGGTGTTAAATTGAGTTTGGTGAAATCTTACAAAAGGCCTCTTGGCCACATTGGAGTTTTGTTTTCTCACACCACAAAGCAAAAGTGATGCAGGCAATAACAGGACGTCCAGGCTGCATCCAATGCTGGCCACGACCAATTCCACCCTCCACCCCGACTAAGAGCTCATTCGTTTGACTGCTTCCCATTTAACAGCCAAGCTTAAAATGGGGTGGGATGGTAGCGCAGTGGTTAGCACTGTCACTTCACGCCTCTGGGACCAGGGTTCGAGTCTGCGCCATAGCTCCCCGTGTGTGTGGGGCTTGCATGTTCTCTCTGTGTCATTGTGGGGCTTTCTCCAGGTAGTCTAAGAAATGCCCCAGTCTGACTTACTGGGAAGGCTATAAGCATCAATTGAATGTGCCCCCACACACAGACCCTCTTCCTTTACGTCACTGGGATCATGAAGCAAGGGTACCAGGAGGAGGAGAAGCAGAGCACCTCCCTGGGAGCCTCCAAGCGAGAGGGACCACAGAAGACAAACACAGCCCTTTAGGGGGGCCCAGAGACCCCATGCTCACTCACCCATGACCACACTCCCTGTGTACATACTGTGTTGTTTTCTTTAATCCATTTTCTGTTATGTTAAGTAGATGGTTTTATCTAACTTCACCCAACTGGAAATATTTATACTTACTAAACAAATACAGGATTAAAAAATAGGCCTTAGCATTGCATTAAGGCTAACAGTGCTTAAGACAAACTGCGAGGAATATCAGCAAGGCTTCAAAAACAGGTGAAAGACCAGAAAGAATAAAAGTACCCTAAAGTGAGCCTAATTTCACTTGCTTTGTCTTTGCTGTTCCCACCCTATAATTTGACATCTTAAGTCCTTCCGAGGCCATGCAGGGAATTTTTTTGTTCATTAAAAAAAAGTTCAAACCAGGACCCCAAAAACAACACAAGCTCTTTCATGAATTTATTTTTTCAGGGGCAAAAAAACAAAACAAAAGAAAAAGGACTTTGGGGGAACAAAGCCAGCATTTCACCGACTGACTGCTTCATTTCTCCCCAAAATTCTGTTTTCTCTTCTTCAGTTTACATGAAAACTTAAAAATGCAATGATTTGAAAAATAAAAACATCCAGTACTGTCAATACCTTCAAGTCTCTCTTGTAAGTACTTTGTCACAAGCAGAAAATACTGACAATTACCAACAAGAACTCAATGGCCATTCTGAACACAACCAGAAACAATCCTGAGAACATTTTCATCCTGTCGGAACAGGCAGCAGGACCCACTCAGGGTCAGTACCCAAAGAACCCGGCTGGCTTTGATTGGTGACTTGGGCAGCAATAATAATAAAAAAAAAGTTTTCATGATATGCGAGTTTGAAAGCAGTTTAAACCCCCCGATTTCACCGATTTTTGTGAGGGACCCCCCCATCTTCCTGCACCAGGCTGTACTTTCTGGGGGTCAAGCTCCCCTTTACCGTAAATGTCATGCTGCAGGCCTGGGATTGGGCAGCACAGCCAGCCTGCAGTCAGGCAGCATGGGTGTCCCAGGATGCGGAGGCCATCCAAGTCGCCATTCTGTCGCGCTGCCGTTCTGCGTGGGTTGGACTCATTTCCCAGGCCGGTGCTGGAAGCTGTGATTGAGGTTGGGCTGATGTAAAGGGGGGGGGATTTTGTGGGGGTGTGGTTGGGGCTGGTCACTGGGTGGCTTTGGTCTTCTTGCTTTTGCTCTTCTTGTCCTTCTTCTTCAGACCATCCATGTGTGCCCTCAGTAGGTTGGAGTACGCCTAGACCGGAGGGCCAGTCGGTACAGGTCAACACCAACTGCCATACGTGATCTATGCCATACGTGATCCCATGTTGGACTAATCCAACCCTGCATGTCTGCTTCCCAAAACTAATACAAGATTATACTTTAAGTCAGTGTTTCCCAACCCAGTCCTCAGGGAACCCCGGCCAGTCCACGTTTTTGCTTCCCTCTCAGCTCCCAGCACATCTGTACCAGATATTCAGTGGTCCCAATTGGCTGGGAGCTGGGAGGGAGCAAAAACATGGACTGCCTGGGGTTCCCCAAGGACTTGGTTGTGAAACACTGCTTTAAGTAACCCCACTTATTTGTCATACACACAAGGCATCTTTTACGTCACAGAACTAGTCTTGATTTTATTTAAATGATATAAGGAATAATGTCTAGCACACGAAATAAGCTGGTGCCTTTCAGTCCCCACCGATGTGTAGTTAACGTGGCCCAGATTCAGGTTCAGCACCACAACCAATCATACATGTCAACCACTAACCAATGAGAACAAGGAGGCTGAACACATTCCTGTCCCTCCTTTCGCCCTCATCTTTTGTTTTTATCATCAGTACTACAGAATTGTGTGCAGCTAGATTCACTGACACTTGCCTAGTTCTCTCAATCCACTGATCTGAAAACTTTCATAACTCCAGGGGTGTTTCACATCCGACTGATGGCAGTGTTACCAAACTACTCCCCGGAGTCACAGCCGACACCCGCCAGCTCTGTCCAATCTATCCCACTCGATCCACTCACACACTCGGTGTGTCCAATTCCCTAAATAAGCCAAGTGCAGTGCGCTTGACATGCATTTGTCCACAAAGTATGGAAGCGGTCTTTGGCCATGCACATATCCCACAATGCACTGCAGGTAACAACTAACATTTCCATCGAGCACAAGAGACTGCTGACTTATCAGGGCCCAACATGCCTCCAAAGACGTTTCAGTGTAAGTGTGCAAAGTTATTTAAAGAATGGTTTTACACAGCCTAAGCTACAGTGAGGGACAACAACCGACACAAATGACAGGATAGTTAGAAACAATAACACTAATCTTCAGACATCAAGTAAGCCCTATACATTTGGGCTCCTGACCTGCACTTGTGCACAGCATCTCGGCACGTTTGCCCGTAAGTGTGCAGAATGGGGTGCAGCCACTGTCATATTTGTATATAACCCGGAAATGAATATAGGGAGGCTAAAGATTGTGGAATATATTTTGTACAGGTATTCAGATAAGCCTTCACAGCAATCATTTCTGATACTTTGTTTGGTTTAAATGCATCAAAATCCATGAGATTTAGACCTCAAGAGCATGAGATAACAGCAAAGAAAAACAGTGTAATATATGAGGCCTGGGGATAGCGGCACTCACCATCTGGAACTTTATTACTTCTTTACTGCTGACCTGAAAAAAGTAAACAGAAACAACACATGACGGTTTTGTCCTCAAGTGCAAGCCACTGAAATGCCCCTACTCACTCGATTAATATACCGTCAATGTTTATATTGTCTTTTTAAAGTAAATATATACGTTTTTAATGGTATTAAAGCCTAATCCACACTTGCAGCCTCACCACTGTGCTGATCTTCCTCTTGCCGTCTGTCGCCCGGATCAGACACTTGTTATCAGCCGGCTCGAAGGTGTCGGGGTTCCCCTTCCTGGGTACCGGCTTCGTCCTGCCGTCGTCTGTGAGGATGCGGATTAATGGGGTTAGGCATGGCGCCGCACTCGGCCACGCAGGGCGATTCCGGACGAGCAGCCCTTACATTTCTTTAACGTGATGTAAACGCTGCCACTGGTCCGGCATTTCTGGAAGAGCCGCGTCAGTTCTGTCAGGAACTGGGGAGAGAGAGCGGGTGAGACGCCGGTTATTCCGTGCCTTTGCTCCCGGGGGGAGGCAGCGCTACACACGCATCCATACGGGACTGGGAGGTCACGGCGCCTAAGCTATACGTGGTGCTTAGCAGTGCGTCTGACGTCCTCCCGGGCCATGGGATAACACACGGGGAAAAGCTCCTTACCGGACACGTACTCCGCAGCCGTCTCTATACCCCCGGCTTCGTTCCGGCTTCCTTCCCCTGCCATTCCCCCTCATTTTTATCAAAATCTCCCAAGTTATTGGGATTTGCCCATAGAACATTACCCAGTCTGACCTGCCAACCCTTTTCACGGGACTTTGGGATACCCGTGGCTGAAACGGCAAATTAAATCAGAAATAGGGAACATTAAATTGTATTCCAGGTCGCAGAATACACCGGGCGCCGTCTAAGGAAAGCATGCTGTCATTGTTAGGAATTCATTCAAATTAACCACACAGCACACCACGAAAAACACGCAACACAAACTAATCATACAAGTCAATTAATAAATGGAGAATATACCCTAATAACTTACCGCGTCATTCTCAAGGAGTACCATGACTTCTCCCCGTAATTACGAACCTCAGAACCGCGTCGGTAACAGCTGAGCCTCGGCACGCAAGCACACGTAATGTAACCGGAAATGAATGTCTAACCGCGACCTTTCACCTTTGACCTCATGTCATGTGACGCACAACACGGAAGTGAATGCCAGCGAGGCCAGCGCTGGAAGTGTTCGCCAGTGCTGCTTTTGCATCTTAACTTTATTTTGGGTGTATTCAGTATAATATGCCATATGGAAAGAATGACGTTTAATTAGAAAAGACGACGTTAAACGTGCCATGCATTTGTTGTTGTACATTGATTTATAGACCAACGTAAATATTTCGTTTTACTTACTTTACGCAATTTGTCAAATCTAACACATAAGTATTTATTAAGGAAGGGAAGCAGTGATACGACAGTCTATAATTACAAAATACTGAGGTGTAGTAAATAGTTTCTAGTCAGGAAATAGGTTAAAAATGTTACAGCACGCCCACTGAATAGGTATAACACTTGGGACCATAGTTACTTAAAGCTGATATTTCAGTATTCAGCATGTCATATAAAGGCAGCCTGCAGACATGTCCATACACCTTTCGCGTAACAGCGATTCTAATCAGGTAGCTGGATTAATATTCTTCTAATACAGGGTTGCGTTATTTCAGGCTCTATTGGTAAACGAACATTCGGGGTTGTAACCTAGGCTAGACAGATTGAAGGCAAATCGGGAGTTCCAGTCTCTCTCAAAGGCCGCCCTCAGCTGCTCCTGCAGCGTCTGTCCCGTCAGCTCTGCGTGCCACTTGTCCTGGGACACCACCAGCCCCACGCCGGCGGTATTAGTAAAGTAGTCAGCTGACCAGTTTGACGTACCTGTGCATAGAGGAAATTGGCGCAGCTGGTGTAAATGTTTTTATTATTGTTATTTAATTTTGTTATGTTTATCGCTCTTACCAATGTACGCCGCTTTATCTGTCACCATATATTTATTATGGTTTATTCTGGAATAGGGAATGTCTGATTGGTTCGCCATTGGTACGATGTATACTTTCTGAAAAAAACAAAAGAAGTACACCATGGACGTTTAAAATGGCAAATTACTGAGATCTGACCCGTCAGTAAAAAAAAAAACCAACAACACTAGAATTTAGAAGCTTGGGAAAAACAAATCCATATTTTGTGAACAGGACTTAAGCCAAGTGCAATGACGCCGTATCATACCACTTCGATGCTGATGTTGGCCGCCGGGTAGTTTAGGTCATTGAGAGATTTCAAAAACGGAAGCATGGCTGGATCGGTGTCCAGACCACAACTGATCAGTAGGCGGACTGCAACCTGCCTTGCCAATGCGCTTTGCCTCAATGCGTCATCAAGTACAGGCCAATACCTTGAAAAGCGCAAAGATACGTCAATAACCACCAGCTTACCAAGTTACACTATGTACAGGTTACAAATTTAAATGCTCTGAATTAACGGACTATAAATATATTTACTATTGCCTTGTTTTGACCACAAGGTGTCGCGTGAAAAATATGAATTCACTTGTCCAACTGTAATACCACATCAATCCACCTGATGGCACAATACATTTTGTATTAAACGCATCTTGTACTGGACATAGAGAGCTTAATATTCCTATTTAGAAACAACAAAAAAAGACTCCATGTGGAATCCATGTGACACAAAGAAATTATGCAAACTCCACATGCACAGAGATATGTTGGTGCTACCACTACAAGAATATATATATAAACTTTTGACAGTCACATAAATGACATTTAATAATCATAAGCTCATAAGAGGCAGCTTTTTACATGACAGAGGCCTTCTCAGGTTCACCTGGAAGGTTTGCTAAAGCGAGTCGTGGGAAAGTACTCCATGACGGCTACATCAGTAAAATGCTCCGCCTCCTGGATCACAGAGAGGATGGCGTCCAAATCCATTGTTCGACTGCTTGGGCAGAATGACGGAGGTGAGGCCTGATAAGGAACAAGGAACAAGTTTTATTTGTGCATGGTATTAATTATGTAAAGACTTACCTTTCCATCATGGCAACAGCGACAATGCGAATACCTGTCAACATAACAATGCAATGACATTAGAAGTGCCCTACTTTCAGAATTAGTCAGGAGCTGGATATATAACTACTTGTATTATCAGAAATTCACACTACAGTACGTTTTAGACTTTTAGTACAGAAGAGTAGGAGGGATTCAGGTATAATTCTGTTCCATCCCTTTATTACAAAACCTGCCGTTTCGTTGCCAGCTCTGCAGGTTGTAGTTTGATTTTGGGGTGATAGTTTGCAGTCCGCATAGATAAGATTTTAAATTGGGGAGAGAAAAAAAACAAGTTATACTTTCCAATAGTGCTTGAAGTGGACATTTTTGATACTTTTGTAAAATCATATTGCGCAAAACCTTTCCGTTTTCCTAGCGACTGTGTTTAAAGACTACCCTCACACGGGCTGACAGTAATTTACTTTGCAGCTGTTTCACAGTTAAAATTAAGATGTGGGAGTCAGGGGAATGCAGGAGTAAATGAGAAGGACTCACAGATATGTAGATCGCACTGGCTGCACCGCTTATGTTAACCATCAGGGGGCTCTCTTTGTTGATGGAGGTGTCAAAATATGCTGGCCAGTGTTTTGGGACAGAGGCGTTGTGGCTTCCCATAACCCAATATGATTTGAAGATCTTGTATAGGTCCAGAGCCAATTGAGGGCAGTCATAGACAACCACGCCAAGCTCCTTCACCTTGGTTTGATAAATAAATAAATATGTGCTCATCAGACCTTGAAAACTCAACATTCCAGACCTGCCAGGTAATTTAGAGTTTCAAAAATCTTTTGCATTCACCTGCGTCAGAGCTCTCCAGTCCATGTTGGCACTTCCAATGAAGATGTGTTTTTTGTCTACCACCCAGAGCTTGGTGTGGAGCACGCCCCCTGTCAGATGACCAAAGTTAATCTTTCTCACATGAATCCCTGTTGGAGGGGAAACACATTATGAAGGTTAACTTTGTGCCTGGAGAATAGAATAGTTCAGCTTGCAGTTAACTAGTTTTGAAATAGATACCTTTAGCCCTGAGGACCGCCAGGTCAGTAGAGTTATTTCTCACGGTTGGAATGCTGGTTGCCACACGGACCAAAACATTTCTAGATGTAAGGTCCTGGAAGCGATCGAGTATGTCCCTGCCCTGTCAAGTGTAGAAGCCCATAAGAAATCAGCCCAGAAGAGGTAATACAGCAGATGTCAGGCTGTCATGGGTAACCTCTGACACAAGATGACTCACAAGCCAATCGGTGGAGGAGTTGACCCCGATGTCATGGTCCGTGAGGGTCCAGTAGAAAGATGCCACATAGACACTGTTTGTTGCCCGGGTAAGGAGGTCTTTCCAGGCTTCATATGTGGGAATCCCAAAGGTGGAGTTTGTGCCATAGTCCATGTACAGAGGGATGCTTTCAGCTAAAACAATCCTGTGGAACTCAAAAGGATATATGGATTTTTCAGATACTTTACCTGGTGTGGTCACAGCAGGAATGCCATTGGAGATTTTGGGCCCCAGGAAGGCATACCCAGACCAATCCAATTATGTTCCCAAATTTCCCCCCTGAATTACAGTAACCGCTCCTCCACTTCCCAGGAGATAGTAATGGAGAAACATCACACTGTGTTTGTTGTGTCTGGTATGTGGGATTGTTTAGGTCCCCTTGACAATTTCTTTATGTAGAGGAAGAACAATGGAAAGTATGCTTTCATTTCCTGGTCTCCTCACCTGCACTGGCCATCTGCGGCAGGGAGCTGGCTGTGCCGATCATCCTCTGTCTCCCAGTCAGCAGGTCCTACTGCAGCCCTGGCTGCCCCGAGGTCAGCTGCTTTATGTGCGGATTTCTCTTGAAGGGTTAGGTGGAGGAGGGTCCCCAATGCAGCCAAACAGCCCACACTCAGCGTGAAGGTCATACATTTTCTAACAATGTTCTAAAAAAAGAAAAAAAAAGCATTCAAGCACTAGGATTTTTAAAATAATGTTAATAAAAAAGTCTTGGGTACACTGGTGTTTAAGTTTTTATATAGGGTCTAGGATTCATCCTTACCTTTCGTTTGGAAACATAACTGTCATGCAATGTAATGTACGGAGAGGCCATTTCATCAGTCATTATTCACTGTCACTAGGGGAAAAAAAGTTAAAAACAAACAGATTACTATTATGATAAACATGAATTCACATAGATCAACCACAGTAGTGGTACGTCCAGCCGAATTTCCATCAAGTTTCAAAAAGATTGTGGGATATTTGGCATTTATGGTTACTAGTAGATGTCCTGGTTAATCTGTCGATGAGCAGTGCCAACCAGGTCATGACAGTCAATGTGATTCAGCTAAGGTAAAGTTTACAGGTTTCACATGGCGGTGCTAGACAGCGAGGTCTGTTAGAAAGGTTAAGTCAACACACTCAACTTGAGAATAGTAACACAATTCATCAATACACAACAGATTTATGCGCAAGCATCATGGGGATTCTAAATAGTAGCACGGAACATGGAGAAATGTCACAGAAGAAGCCTTACCAGTAATTGTCAGGTGTCTGTCCAATACAAAAATGAAGGCGTTTTCGTTGTACTCTCGTTTCTCTAAAGATGTATCGCTAGACCCCTGCACAGAAACCCTCACTTCTCGTTTTAGCTTCAGTTCCCCTTTTGTGTGTATTACAGCTAAAATAAAATGCTAAGTACACACTGAAAACTACCCGTCAAAATGATAGTTCACTGAACTCTCTTTTAAAGTAAGAAACATGGCGAGCTAGTACAAAATATACATTTTCCTGAAAGAAAAATGATTCCCCCCCCAACCAACTTGCTGATACATTGCACTATTCACATCATCTGCACCAGGTAAAGTACAAAAATACACAAATAAAGCCATGTTTCATGTTGATTGTCCCGATTGTTTTGCATGACATCGCAAAGTAAATTTCTGGTATGTGAAAGTACATGATGTGTAAATGATTCTTATTTTGGAAATCAAACTGTGAAATATTAGAACAGTGTGCACAAGATTCACACTGAAACTAGTGGTGAGCAAATATTTACAAAGTAAAATGAATCTCATGTAGCCCTCCCATCCAGGGTGTACCCTGGTCTCCAGGTCCCCCAGTGACCTTGGCTGGATGGACACATGCCCACTGGGAATGGATAATGGCAAGGAGCGCAACGAGCTGACCAGCTTTGAAGCACTGCTGTTCACTGCAATTAGCTCACAACAGCCAAATGACCCACAAGCCACACACATCGAAGATTGACATCAATTTATTACAAAAGATAAAATCAAACTTTTCTAAATAATGCAAAAGGATGTACATAATCAAATTTCAAAACAATGTAGATAACCAAAAAAAAAAAAACAGAACTTCTTTAAATTATACCTTGTTTGTGAAATAAACTAACAATTGAAATGTCAGAACGAGGAAGCAGCAGAAGGTACCAGAAGGACGCAGATCCAGTCCCGGGAACTGAGCTGATGTTCCCAGCCAATTTTTTGTTTAATTTTCTTTCATGCATGCAGCGTGACCAAAGGAAACGCGTGAAAATGACTGAGAGGAGTTTACTTAGGACACGGAGCACGGGCAGCAGTGCTGACATCACAAGCATCGCAGCCAGTCGCACCAACTGCAACAGCTGCAGGAATCCAGGTGTCCCGCAGGCCGACGTCACGCAGGCCGACGTCCCACGGCGGTAAGTCTGTATATTTACGAGGTCCAGTAATTCAACGGGCAGTAAAGCAACAGCCTCAGTGGGCCAGGGGGGGTTTAGAACCAAATAAACAAACAAGGAACAGACTAATAAACATGTCACGATGGTGAAATAACTTTATGAAAAACAGAGTGAAATATACAGTGTTTCTTTTCAAGCAAGACAAGGGGAGGGCTTTTCTTTTTTACATCTCATCCAAAACCCCCCTGTTCAGTCTGCTTGTCTTCCCGCCACTAAGGAGCCTGACAGCTAGCTGTCCTTCCGGGGACGAGCACATTCGGCGAGATAAGCCGTCCCTCACCCCATCCCACCCCATCCCACCCCACCCACATAAACAAAAAGACAACATGTGCTACATGTGCAGTCGTTAGGCCCCACCCACCTGCCTTCAACCCGCCTCCTTTCCAGCGAAGTAAAGAAGTGCAGAGTGCCCAGGTTACCATGGTATCCTGGGGGACACAGTGTTTTCCTACCATAGTGCAACCAAGAAGGGGAAGCTGACCCAAAACAGGACCTCACTGGGGGTGTGCAGAGAATTGCAGACAGACTTACTGACAGAAACATGACGGTGCAGAGTGTGCCAACACTCCCACTGTGCTTCCCGGGGATAATCTGGAAGGTGCTACGTTTAATACCGCGTGATGTTATAAACACCAGCCATCCCAGCTCAAAAACTAAGAAAAGAAAAAAAAAAAAGCCAAGAGCTTCCTGTCAGATGCGTTCGGTCCCTCATCAGACCCATGTAGTGCGATATTTTAAGAGAATTTAACACATTTTCTCCACCTTTCAGCATCATGTGGACTTCCAGACAGCAGCTTAACATCACCAGTTCAAGCAGGACATGGTGTGTGTTGATGACTGTGAGCACGGGTACCCTGGCAGATGGGGGCGCCCGGCACCATGTGCAGGCGAGATTCACCCTCTGGGGAAAAACATTCTGGCATCCTTTTGTTCCACGGCTTATCACATGACACGTTCTCCACCACACCAGGTTCAAAATCACAGCCTAGATTCAAAGGTCACATGTGCTGCTTACTTTCCAGGCCAACGACATGGACACAGGGAACATGAGAGCAAGTGCACACACCAGTGTGAAAGCATGAGGGCTTGACCTCCCGTCCCGCGGTGAGACACCCTCCACTGCTCTGTCCCAGCCCAGACCCGTTTTGCTATAGACCCAAATGCTGCTCTAAAGTGACGATCAAGGCATGCAGGCTGCATTTCCACGCAAGCCGCTCATTATGGCAAGCAAGGCGTTTTCTAAGACTTGATGTTTTGTTTAGCCTAGGTTTTCTTGTACCATACTGTCATCCTCCACCCACATAAACACACACAGTAAAGCACATAAAACCAGATGGACCATACAAGCGTTATACAGCAGAAATTGCCACGGGGGGCTCCCGGGAGCTTAAAGCATGATGCTCTCGGCTTCAGGATCTGCCATGGCTCTCCTGATACGCTCTCTGGTGCTGTCAGTCTGTGATGGTGGCCTAGACTCCTTGGAGGGAAGGCGGGACTTGGGGGTGCCGTGCCCCGGGACTGGACAAGGATCTATAATGGTATTGATGGCTGATAAATGAGAATGGGAAATTGATTAGCACCATTAGCAACAAACAGAATTCTCCTTGTTCGTTTATCCTGTTCTTTCTGCATTAATGGAATTATCACAAACAGGAAGACTTACTGACCAAAAAACTCGATAATATGTGAAAAAACTTTAAAATTGGGCATCTGGAGAATGTAGGCAGAGGCTCCTCAGATCTGGAGATAATCTCACCTTCGAGTTGCTTCTGGACCCTTCTCAGCTCCTTCAAAATGGACATAATTTCCTAAAACGCCAAATAAGTGCGTCACCAACCTGAAGGCCACCGCTGAGACAGGCAGTTTGTCTTTTAGCACATTTAAACACTTCAGCCTTGTAAGACGCTCAAAGGACAACCTTGTTAGATGTTTTGAGGATGGGGACTTCGTTGTCTGCATTAATCCTGGCTTCAAGCTCCTCCCAGGCGTCCATCCTGTCATGGAACATGGCCCTGACGGAGATGGGGGAAGTCCAAAATCAAGGTAAAGTGACAGCCACAGGTACTTCCAGAGTTGGCAGTAGTCTTCAGGGATTTAACAGGAAAAGATGCCTTTAAGCATCTCATAGCCAATTCCCCACATGAGGGAAATCTAAGCATCTCACTATGGGGTGTATGTTGTAGTGTGCGACCCAGGTGAAACTTTCTGGAAACCCCAGCCCTGCCACACATGCTGGTTTCTAGACGCCAGAAGGGCTGCCAGGCCACGATGGCAGTAACTCTGACAGCAGGAGCCCCACGCAGCACGGTGAGCGTGCAGACAGCCTTAACGGGAAGCGCAGCACTGGAAACGGTCACACAAGCTCACTTCATTTTCTCCGCCAACTGCTCTGTGTTTTCCCGAATAGCCTGCGACAGCTGGGAGACTGGATTCAGCATCAGGTGGTCGAACATGACCTGGAAAGACCAGAAAAACGGGAAAGTGAATCAAGGGTTTATTCAAATCCTTTTTAGGATCACGAAGGATAAAATGGTAAAACTGAAAATCGGCCCGGACTGAGAGACGGAGACTCGGGGGATCATTCTGAATTGCGCAAAGAAGGGCGACAATAAGCCTTTGTGCTGCCAGTTCTGGAGGGAACGGATCGGATTACCTCCTCGCGGTTCCACGCGCGGCGCTTGGAGTTCGGGTCTTGGTCATGTGTGTTCTGGTCCGGTTCATTGAGCCTGGCAGAACCGGGCGGAACCTTCTGGTAATTTAGACTGGCTTCCGGAATGCGCTGAACCAGCTGTGAGGAGAAGGGAAATGGCGGAGTAATCATACGCGGTGCGAGGGGGGGGTGGCTTCAGGGCGGCTTCAGGGCGGCAGGGACACTAATCTCAACGGGGCCGGGAGCTGGAAGCTGGTTACAGGGAGTGAGGTGGGGCGGAATGGCGGGAAACTGCTTGCCCCCATTCCGGGGCTCAATAACAAGAGCATCACCCGATACAGAAGGTGGGGGGGTGAGGTGGAGGTGTGGGGGTGAGGGTTAGGAATGGGCTCAGCACCTGAGATGTGCGGACGGCTTGCAGAGATGGGTGTGTTTTCTGTTCATGGGAAGAGAAAAAGAAAAAAAAAAAATGAGCATGAAGGTGGGCAGCTACCGTGTGCCGTCTCCGGCAAGAGCGCCCCCTACAGGCTCCTGTAGGACTCCGTCTCCGGCAAGAGCGCCCCCTACAGGCTCCTGTAGGACTGACCACCGGAGGGAACCGATAGGAAGGTTTGGTACAGAGGGCAAAGGGAGGTACCTCCTCACGGGCAGAGATGGTAGAAGCAGGTGTGCTGGGAATAGGACTGGGGGTCTGGGAGTCTCCATCCCCAGCTACGTCGTGGATCTCCCGGGCCAGGATCGCCAAGTCCTTGGCCAGGTCCTGACTCAGCCTGGGGTGGGGTGCAGGAGGCAGAAAAGCAAAGCCTGAGTGAGATTGCACAGTCATACCCTTTACAGAACACCCAGATAGCAAATAAAAACCAAAGTGTCAAGTGTTCTAGCAGTCACCAGATGCACTGGCAATAAAAGTTACACAGGATCTAGCCACGCCCCTTCCGAACCTGGCGATCTCTGCACTGTGCGCCGACCAGTTCTGGAAGGGGTCCCCCTCGTTCTCCTCATCCTCGGACTGACGAGAGTGTGAGCGGATGCGGGGTGCGGCCGCCTGGCCCTGGGGCGTCTGGGTAGCGGCTGTCGTCTGCGAGCGCTTGTGCTTGGGGGTGCCGTGTGTGCCGTCGTACTCCTCGTCCGACGTGGACGTGTAGTCGGAGCCCTTCTGCCGGCGGCGGGAAGCTTTGCCCAAGATGGGAAGGGGGGGGGGTGTGCGGGGGGACGGACGAAAAAGGAACACAAACAGCATAAACAGGTTACCCAATAATCACTCCCTTTATGATAATTAGCTGAATGCCCTACTGATTACTAGTAATAACTAGATGTGCTGTCGCGATGACGACATCGGCATGATCCCCGGACTACCAGAACTCGGGGCTGAATGCCACGGTCGGTGACACCATTTTGACAAGCTGACACACACAGTCAGGAAAGCAGCTTGGCCACTAGCATGACGGCGGCTCTGGACTCACCGGCTGTGCCAGAGTACTTGGCGCTGCTGGAGCGAGTCCGGCTGAGGGGCTGCTTCCCTGCGGCCGCCATGCTGTGCCGGGACCTTTGGTCAGCAGCGGACGCCTTGCGCATGGAGCTTCCAGACTCTGAGCTACGGTTGGAGAAGCCTGTCCGTCCGGCAGAAGACTCCGTGTCGCTGGGCGTGGTGAAGGAGCCGGCGCGCTTGCGGGGCAGTGCCAGCATGTCCAGCCGGGACAGCTTCTTGGTGTCGGTCACTGGCTTAGCCGGGTCCGAGTTCTGGGATATGCGGTCTGTCTCTGCGCCCTCATTATCTGAGGCATCGCCCAGACGGGCACGGCGCAGCATGGAGGCTCGCGTAGGCCGTGGGGCAGAGAGGCTGTTGGAGCGGGTCAGGCCCTGGTGGCCTTTGGCCGCCTTGCCTAGGTCCTCCCTATGGGGCCGGACAGAAGGCTTTTTGCCGACAGAGGTGCGAGAACCGGTCTCTTGATCTGACGCAAAGTTGTCATGCCAGTGGCCTTGAGGCTGGATGGAGTTCTGGGTTTCATCGCTGAACTCCAGGGAACCACGGGCCCCAGAGCTGCGGCGGAGGTGGAACCTCTTGTTGGCGTCGGCCTTGCCGGTACCGTTGGTGGTCTGAGAACGCCGCTTCTCGGTCAGACGCTCGAGGGCCGTGGCCGTCTGATTCTGCTCCCGGACAGACATCTTGCCTTTCTGGGTGCCGACAGCGGCCTTCTTCTCAGACGCCTCGCTGGGGGCCTTCTGGTTGCTGACCAGGCTGACGGTGCTAGACGTATCCATGTCCGACTCTCCCGACAGAGAATCCTCTGCTCTCTGGCTGCGACCGGGAGTCTGGGCTTGCAGCTTTGCCTCCAGGGCTGCCAGGGCGTTCTCAGTGTCCCTGAGGAAGGACTGTGTGTCCTGGCTGGCCTGGCTCTGGTGCACGTTGGTGCCACCGTCATCCTTCGGGGGGGACTGGCTGTGGATATGGGGTAGCTGGTGGACTTGGACGTCATCGCTTGGCTTGTCCCTGGTAAAGCTCTCCTGCCGCAAGAAAGAGGCAGCGTTCTCCTTGGAGGTCATGTCTCCCCTGTCCTCTGTGAAGAAATTAGAGGCTGAGGCAGGGGGCTTGACTGCCTTCCTGGGCTCCAGGCTGGTCTGATGCCTATTCAGGGTCGTCACGGTGGAGGCCTTCTGGGATGCATTCCGGTCCTTTTCTGCCAAACCTGGGACAGCTTCGACATCCTCTGAGCCGATGTAGAAGAACGTGGACTTTGGTTGGGGCCTCGTTTTCTCTTCAGCAGGTCTTTCTGTTCCCCCAGAGAGGGAGTTCTTGCTCCGATCCGCTGCAGCAAAACCATCATCAGACTTGCTGGCGTCACTCAGGCTGTCGGGCTCTAGTTCATCTTGCACGGTCAGCCTCTGGACAGCATCCTCTCGGGGGAGAGAAGCTACACCCTGCTCGGGGGCCTGGCGACTCGTAGATCCTTCCCATCGCACTGACATGCTGGGAGCAGAGATCTCAGCTTTTTCAGACGGAGGAACTTGGGGAAGGAGCCGTCGTGTTCTGGAGCCGTGGCTAGCTTCTGACTCTGTACTGACCAAGCTGCGGGTCGGCACTGCATGATGGGTGACTGTACCATCTACGTATAAAAACAATGTTACCTCCATCTTCACTATCATCCCCAGTAGTTACTATAGTACTTAAACATCAGTTCCATGTAATTTAAATGGGCTAAAAATGATGTAACAACAATTTTCAACTCTCTTACCTTTGTCTGTGAAGTCTCCCTGCGGTGGGGAGTCCAAGAGTCCACCAGGGGAGCCGGATTCAGTGTAGCTGTCGGCCAGGCTGGCCCATCGGGAGACCCACTTGGGGCCACCCATGGTTACAGAGTCAGTGGGCTGTGTCTGCAGCTGTGAGACAGATAGAGGGTTAGAAGCAGAGCGGCAATGCTGGCAAAGTGTAACTGCAGACAAGTCACCTCCAAGCGTGTCAGATTCATCTGAAACCACAGCTGTAACCAGTCATTAAAAGCCTACCCAAATTGTATTCAAATCATACACGATTTAGCAGAATGTAATTTATGGTTTTGTTCAATGGCACAAATCCTGTTCAGGTTGGGATATTTTTCACGGATGCAGAAAAGGGTTATTAAATCCTAAACACTTTGAGCCATGTGGAATTTTTGGTTTGCAAGTGAATTAGAATTAGAGGTCATATCATTCACCTACGACTAGAAGTCAGCCAGAATAAATATCCCAAGCTGCATACTTTCGACAAGCAGACTGATTGGTTTGCCCCAGTGAAGAAAGAGCCCACAACCAGCTGGAGGAGGAGAGCAAACATAAAACCCACCGACAACACATGGAAGAGCAAGGAGGTGGATCATGGAACAGAAGCACCATGCCAAATTAACAGCGAGATCATGCAGACCTGATCATTCTTCTGTGAATGATTATTGGACTGGTTGATTGATTGACTGATTGACTGACCAATGAGGTAGATCTGAGCCCAGGGCGTTTCCAATGGGTGGATGACAACGCACTGGGCCCAAAGGTTTCTTTACCTGTGCAGGGCTGCTGGGGGTGCCACTAAAGGCCTCTGGACTACCGGTGTGCTCTGGGGCTGGTTTTACATCCCCAGAGCTACCCTTGCTATGTCGAAGGCTAGCCTGTCGCTCTCTGTCCTGGTTAATTAGCGGCCTATAGGCTGGCATGGTCACGCCGGTGTACTCGGGGGAGTCAAGAACACCAAACACCTGTCAGGGACAAAGCAAGCGTAAGTCACGCAGAAGAGGGGAGGAGCCCCACACATGGGCTGCTGATTGACAGAAGAGTGAGCCAATCATAAGTTAGCATTCCCTCCCCCTGTCGTGTTAATGGAAGCCCTTTCGTCACAAGGCTTCTATAGGGGAATATTGCCCATTAGCATCCTCTCAGTGAGGGTTGAGCACCTGCCCTGAAAGAGGCAGATGACAGAAAGCCTCCCTGCTGTAGAGGCGAGAGCCGCGCAGCGTGAACTGGCAGGCGATGCCAGCCAAAATGTTTACTGGGCCGTATAACTGAGAAGCAAGTTTACCGATTTATCAGTGGAGGGGAGACCCTCTATGAAGATAAGATGTTAGGCAGCCTTGCTGTTCAGGTGCCAGCTTTCCTTTACTTTCAGAAGCCTGTATTTTTGTCTACTTTTGGGAGAGCTACATTACGAAGTATATATTTAAAGTGCTGCAGAATGGGAACTGAGCAGTTCAAAATCCCACAGGCAGGGGGCAGCATCTCCAACAGCGCTGGGCAGAGCACGTCACGGCAAGCTTCAGAATGGGAACTTGAACGGCAATGTTACCGTTAACATGCCTGCGAGTTTGTGTATGCCTCTGTGAGCCAGATTAAAACGTTATGGGACAGAGAGTGAAACCTGTCTCGGTTCAGCGTCAGCAGCACGGAACGGGCAGCTCTGTAGAGTCTTACAGCCACATTGTGTGGAAGTTAATATTCACAACATACCCCTATAAATGTACACTTAAAATAAATAAATAAATACACTGCAATGGCTCAGAAGAAATTAAACAGTGCATGCCACAGGAGGAGATTGGGGAGGGCTCTCATAGTGCGGAGAGGCACAGCACTGGGCTCAAATACCAGGGACTTTGGCCTGCAGCTGGCCGAGGCCTGACTCAGAGGAATGTGTCTGGAAGGGGCTGGTGGTGCTGCACGTCATGTGACCAAACTCCTGCCCACCTCCGCCGCTGCTGTTAACAGCTGTCGCATTTTCCATCCCTTTTAAGCGAAGCCCTTTCCTGCTCCATGTGCACTGCGGCTCAGGAGGAATCCGCTCCTCCCCTTTAAGCGACTTGTCGGAACTGTGGAATTCCTGAGGCATAAGGCCCGGTCGCCCGCCTTCCTGGTTGGAGGGGGAGCGAGGCATTTTGCCTAACTGTGTGAGGCAGCCTCCGTTCCAGGGGATGGGGGAGGGGCTCGTATGCAAATTATGGCTCACGGGGAGGTGAGGTGAAGACAGCTAAAGTGATCAGATAGGGGCACCATGGACCAGAATAGGGGGCTTAAAACAGGCTGAACGGAATATCAGGCCATTAGTTTTGGAGAAGGCTCTTTGGCCAAATTCATAAGATGCCGAACACAGCATCACAGAGCGCATCAGCGTCAGAGCACCTGGCCTGTGTGCTCAAAATCGTTATGTAAGAGAACACTGAGAACTTGTCCCACAATGCCCTGTTTATGGGCATCCCTGAGCAGTCATCTGGCAGACAGCCATGAGATTAAGCACTGCAACATCTGACTAACGTTAAACTACAACATTTGACCGTTTGGAATACAGAGAAATTAGGCCTTAAGACGAAGATCGATCTTGAGAGGCACAGTCCAGTCTGCACAGGCCCTGACCCAATGGGGACAGGCAGCCTCCTTTGCTCAGTACTCCGCGCAGCAGCGCCCTCACCTGGTCGATCATGTTGCGGGCTTCCTCCACCTCCTTGTCCGGGGCGTCTGTCTCAATGGTGTAGGTACCAGCGTCACTCAGGCTGTCCTCCTCCTCGCTTCTGATGGCCCGAGTGGTCCTGGAGATATCAGGACAGACTCCCAGCGGGGCCATGAGGTGCCTGGGGCTGCGGATGGGGGAGGCGGCCGGGGAGCGGTGGGGGGCCTGCCGGCGGGGGCTCGGGATGGCTGGGGGGGGCACCTTCTCCTGGGCAGGGGTGGCCATCTGGCTGGACTCCCGCAGGAACTCAGCCGCAAAGTCTTGGGCAAGCTTGGACCTCCTACCCACACTGGCAAAGGGCCTGATAGTGAAGTTCGAGCCAGAAGGGATACTGCCAGCCCTGTCGTCCGTCTTCTCCCGCTTGAGAGAGACAGTCCGCGGCAGGGTCCCCACGCCTGGCAACTTCAGTGGCACGGTGATCTGCTGGGTAGGAAGCGCATGCCCCGGCGAGGGGGCGGGCCTCTCCCCGGGCTGGACCCCGCCCTTGCGCTTCTCCAGCTTAGCCTTGATGGCAGAATACAAGTCGGGCTGCGCAGAGTTCTGGGTGAACGACTGTGAGCGTTTCTTTCGGGGGTTCTCATCGAAGAACTCGATGACGAAGGCCTGCTGGGGGTCGGACCTACTCTGGCCCTGCGGGGGGGAACGGGGCTCCGGGGATGAGACTGCCTGCAAGCTGTCGGCGGGCAGCGGACTGGGGGGCTTCTGAACCGGAGATGGGACGTGCTGGCGGAGGGGCAGTGGGCGAGATGGGAGGGAGTGCTGCAATTCTGGCCGCTTCTCTTTCAGGACGGGGCCCTCGGAGTCACTCTGGGTGCCGTCCTCGTGGTGGTGCCCTACACAGAGACGGAGAATGATAAGAAGATGACACGGGAATAGGGGTATTGATCAGATGTGCTGACATTGCAGGAACTCTGACCTTTGAGGGTCTTGACCTGTACGGGGAGGTCGCTCTTGGTGCTGTAGACGTCGTCACAGGACGCCTTCGACCTCATCAT
Organism: Petrocephalus sullivani; assembly: GCA_026780845.1. Lineage (NCBI taxonomy): Eukaryota > Metazoa > Chordata > Actinopteri > Osteoglossiformes > Mormyridae > Petrocephalus > Petrocephalus sullivani. The sequence continues at coordinate 15,501,500 of JAODKM010000025.1, forward strand.
ACTGACATCGCTAGTCACCAGCCAGTCAGCCACCTTGCTCTCGGCAGACATCACCTCGGTGGGCGTGGCCAGCTCCCGGAACGGCGGCTTGCGCTGGCGGAAGGAGAACTTGGTGATGTGATCCTTGATCTTCATCTTGCAGTCGTCAAACTCGATTGTGAAGGAGGCGTGGCTCTGCACGACGGGGGAAGTGGGGGGCGGCTTTGTCGAGTCGCTCGTATCCTTGGTGGGGATCTCCTGGACCTCAGCCTCAGGGGGCTTGGAGTGAAGGATCTCCTTGGTGGGGATCTCAAAGTAGCTGGGCTCCCGCCGGTATGGGTAGGCAGGCTTGCTGGGCGAGTCTCTGTAGTCCAGGTGGGAGCCGTTGACCTCGAGTTCAGGTCTAGAGCCAACCTTGGAATGGTCTGTGGGTAGATGCCAGAGTGAGACATGATGGCACACAAACACGCGCATCAGGAAAGCACAGCCAGATACTGTAAAAACCTTGAACCACCAAAGCTAGACTTGGCTTTTACATGCAAAGCACCAAACACATTTCAATCAGATCAAAGAATGCAGTTCAAGTCTGGGGATGCAGTATCCTGACGATTCCTTAAATCGGTGTCTCAGTCCAGTCCACGGTTGGTCCATGTTTTTGCTCCCTGCCAAACAGTCCCCATTTATGCTCTGCTTTACAGAAGGGAGGGAGCAAAAAAAGAGGACCGTCTCTGGGTCCCCGAGGACAGGGTTGGGAAACACCACCTTAAGTTCTTGTGGTCCAAGGGGTTATGCAGCAGAAGTTTAGAAGAGGTGGTCTGAACACACAAAAAACCTAAACACAGTAAGTAGGTGCCACACCCAGCCATAGTCCTCAGGGCGCTGTGGGGCGGCAGGGGGGGGGGGCACCCTATAAAAGCCAACAAAATGCGGCACAACCCATAAACGGGCAAGCCGGATGGTCACACTCCAAACTGTTACCTTTAAACTGGCCCTGGAGCCTGAGAAGCTGCAGGAAACAAGGCGACTTTTAAAGGTGTCACACGGACGTAAATGGCTGTGCTTTCCAGATCGTTTCTGCTGCCTGAAGACGAACTCCTGCCTGGCTTTCGTTTGATTATTACTAATGCATCAGTTCATACACACAGTATCACTGTAATTTGATCTTGGCAAACAGACTCCCAATTTGAGACAGAATAGAAACACACCTAGTCTAAATTCATTCATAAGATTATTTCTGAAACTGCCTTTTGAAATCTAAATGTCCGTTTAAGGGAACAAAGTCAGGCGTGTGAGGCATAATCACTGAAAACATTATCCAGTGCAGTTTTGGCCAGGAAACACAGCCACAGGCCATAAGGCAGCAGTAGGTCCTGACAGCCCTACACTCCACCCCTCAAAATGACCCAGGGTGTCATTTTCAGAAACACAGGCGACAAACATGAGCCGATGAAGCTTCCTGAGTGCGCTGCCCCTGGCCTGCTCTGTACTACAGTAACTTCTGTTCGCTATAGGAAATGGCCGGATTATAGCCGCCTTCAGCTGTACAGCGGTGGACTCTGACCCCCCCAGCCTCGGAAGCCTAATCCGTCACGAGGCACTCTCCCTGCTCTGTCACACACTGGATACCACACCCCGTCACCAGAGCAGAGGGCTGCCAAAACTCCAGCCGGCCCTGCACCAGGTCCACGGGGCCGTGACCAAGAGCTCGGAGGCGGCACAGATTGCCCATGGCAGGCCGGGCGTCCTGGATCAGTCCAGGATTCCAGGCCAGATCTTAGTTCTGCCTGCCTGAGGTCCCATTCCACCCCCCGCCTGCCATCTTGTAACTGACTCAGGTAACCGACTGGCTCATTCAAACATTAGTAAGGCAGGGTGTCAGAGCTCCGCCCAGCATCGGGAAGGAAGCAGGTAGTGTCCCGGGGCAGCGACTCACCCGTGTGGCTGCCGTCCGGCCGGCGAGTCTCCTTCATCTGGCCTTTCATGCCGACGTCATCCTCACCCCACCACGAGGGCTGGCCGTAAAGGGGGGTGGGCCGCGGGACCGGCACCTCTGTAGGTGCACATGCACACACACACGGAACACAGGTAAGCTTCCCAGACAGACAAACTCCGCCCTGAACAATCCTCTCACACACCACACTGCTCACAGGCCCAGGACCAAGCTGTGTGAAACAAAAGCCTGTTTGTAAAACTGCAGCCATGACAGCCACAGTGTGTCGGATACAGATAAAATCCACACCATTGTCTTTATCCAAATTTGCTGTGCGACGGGCAGGGCTGCAGAAAAGGGCCGAGCCCTCAATGACAAATAGGGTTAGTGTGATGGACAACGTCAGCAGAAAATCAGCAGCCTTTGTAAAGGTTTATAACCCTAGCAAGAACCTGATCAGCATTCACACCTGTAGAACCTTCCTATTGGCTGTCTCAACTCAGCAGAAACAGGTTCCAAACAATACAACCAACCAAGCAGCACCCTCCCCCAGTAATGGCTCAGATCATAACTAGGGTAACTAGGGATAACTGGTTCAACTACAGAGGGGGAGATCACCATAGGAAAGAGAGAAAGGGGGGGGGGCCCACCCCCTCAGCTGATAAACTCGCCCCCTCCTAGTGGCTAAGGACAAAGCTGCAGGTGGAGCGGGCTGGCTGTGGCCCCGCCCCCTCAGCTTCAAGGTCACACAGTGACACGTCAAGAGCTACACAACCTACCAGCAGCAGTTTGCTACAGGGACGTGGGGGCTGCATGCGGGCCCTGGAAAAGGGGGGGGGGCTCATTCCCACTCACACGGGACCCAAATAAACCGGGACATCAGCATCCGCGGTCAATGCTGCCATGGCGATAAGACGGGCAGCAGCACCCAGAGAGACGGTGAGGGAGGGGGGCAGCGTCGCTGGTTACGTCACCAGTGTCAGGAAGAGGAGCTAATGCAGACTTCATTAAATGGGAGGGGGGGTTGCCAGTATATTGTGGCAATAAACAGTGAAGCCTGCTCTCCTGACAAAGACCTCTAGCACAAACCCTGAGCTCATGCTCCCTGGTGGTCACTAATAGGAGCACTGCTTCACCAGCGCGCGGTGTACGCGGCTTTCCTGGCTTCTGGTGCAGAGGACGTGGCCAGCAAGAGACAGCGAGGCACACCCTCCCAGAGCCCCACACAGCTTGCTCACCCGCTTGCTTGCTAGACTCACCCCCCATCTGCATTTCGGGCAGACAAAGATTACCAGCAGGTGGCACAGTGGTTAGGGAGCGACGACAGTGGAGCGGGGTTGGCAGGTGAAGCCTAACCGCTCCGAAGCACGAGCTGGGGCTGAACACGCATGACCCCCGTGTCATGCACACATTCCAAACCGTCTACCAGGTGACCAGTGAGAAATCCGGCGCGCAGGATAATCCGTGGTAGGTGGGTGTGGGCATGGATTAGCCCCGTTAAAAGGCTTCAGAGGGACGTATCAGAGCCGAGCCCGGATCATACCAGAGAAAAATTAAATTAGCCGCTGATCTCCCGCTGTGCCAGATCTGCACAGACAGCGGGAGAAAGGAGGCCGCAGATCCCAGTCGTGCAGCGAGCTCTCGAACCCGCTACCTGGGCAGGGCACTGCCATTACTGCAGACCCACAAACAGCCCGGGCCTCCGGGATCCGCCATCTCTCAGCTTACGGGCATGCCATTAAGGGAGGGGCCCGTGTTTCCTGGAGTGGGGGTCTCACATTTCCACAGTCCCCCCCATGACAAAGAGCCCACACAGCTCCCCCCCCCCCACCCCCCCCAAACGCAAACCCCGCGAGGCACCCCATTCCACCAGGCGCCCCACCCCCCCAGCCCCACCACGGAGACCCATGCCAGGGCGGTGACAAGAACGGGGAAAGGGGGGG
>JAODKM010000025.1:15505405-15525812 GCA_026780845.1 Petrocephalus sullivani
ACAAGCGAGCATAAAGAGACAGGGAAAGGGGGGGGGGGGGTGGGGGGCTGGTGTTCTGTAGCCAGAAAGGAAAGAATTAAGGAGAAGAAACCACCCCCCCCAGGGGAGCGAGAGGGCTTTCAGATGGGTGGGGCTTAGGACGGCTGGCCTCGCATTACACATTACAAGCCGGTGAGTTAAACTGGGGGGGGGGGGGGTAAAGGGTTTATTAATGTGAACCCCAGCAGAACAGCAAAGCAGGGCACCAGGTTTGGACCATGCCCCCCCCCTTACCCGACATGGCCTTGTGCTCTGCCTTCTCCGCTTTGGAGCGTGGCGGGTCGGCCACGCCCCCCTTCTCATGGGCTCTTTCCCGCCTCTTCCCATCCTGCGCCTTCAGGCTCATCTGCAGTTGGCTGGTGTACTTCTCATGCTGAAACCACAATGAGGAAAGCGTCAGCAGCTGGAGAGCACCCCCGCCAAGCAAGAACTACCTACCTGGCCATGTGACTACCCTTACCTGAAATGAGGCGATGCTCACAGAGACGACCACAGAGACACATGCACGTAATCACAAGGACACGCACACACAGACACACACAGACACACACAGACAAACACAGACAAACACAGACAAACACAGACAAACACAGACAAACACAGACAAACACAGACAAACACAGACAAACACACACACACGAGTGGAGAGGGGGGCACCAACCTTGAGGGCTTCCTCTGGAACTTTGTGCTGACTCCGCTCCAAAACGTAGACGTGAGAATGTGACGGGCTCGTTAAGGGCCAGATGAATTAGGCAGCTAACAAATCAGCCGGGGACTTGTGCTCACTCAGTGCGACTGACATTTCGAAAAAGGGGTCCGTCCAATATAAGGATCGCTGAGGGCGCAGAAAACACCCACCTCCCATTTTGGGGGCAGAACCCCCTGGGGGACTCATCTGACAGAGTGCTGTGCCAAACTTATCCAGGCCTGCAAATCGCAGTGCCGACACGGCCCGGCCTGGCCGGGGAAGCTCGCCAGATGTCTCGGGACCTCGATCAGTGTGTATGACAGGCCAGCAGTTTGTCAGAAACCTCAGCCAATCGTCAGACTGTCAAGGACAAAGGGAGGTCTCCCAAACGGGACAAGAGTGACCTTGGGCCCGCTGCCAGTTTGGCTGCTCATTCTCGTACCGTTTTGACCCCACACCACCCCGCTCTCTCGTTACAATACTCCGCTGTCCGTCGGTCCCCGAATCTATCGGCAAAACAGAGCCCACAAACCACAAACTAAAGGGTCAGGTTGCAGCTGGGGGTAACACACAAATACGGCACGCAGCAGTGTTTCTACAGAGGAAGGTCATTTTTTCCAGAAAATTGTTCCCACAAACGTCAGCGCACCGCTGCCCCAATCGAATAAGAAGTGCATAAGGATATCGTAACCAAAGCGGACGATGTCGGACAGCTTGAGGGTGATGTAGGTCTGGTCGGGGATGCGGACGTCATTCACAAACGTCTGCCGGGGAAGAAGAGGAAACACACTGAAGCAGTGTTTCCCAATCCGATCCTCGGGGATCTGCAGACAGTCCATGTTTTTGTTCCCTCCCAGCTCCTGAGCATAAATGTGGCTGTCTGGCAGGGAGCTCGGAAGGAGCGAAAACATGGACCGACTGTGGGTCCCCGAGGACCGGGTTGGGAAATACAGTTCTAAAGGCCTCTAATAAATTCCAAAGACTACTTTTTGGTCCCTTTACACACAGGCAGAGTTCACCATAAATGACACACTACATGATAATACCGCATGACCTGCCCAGCCTGGCTCAGGTAGCTAATGGGGGGCTACCGCAGGGCTGAAGCTTAATAAATGTTATAAATGTTATGCACAGGGCAGCTGGCCCACAAACCGATTAACAAACAGGGGGCTGGTACAGACTGGTCCTGGAGCCACTACTGGACACACACACTGCAGTCCAACAGGTGCCTTTAGGCATTAACTTAAGCGTTCGGAATAAATTAAACTGGATACATGTTACTTTAAATTTTATGTCTGAGCTCTGACACCAGCAGCACCGATCTAACAGTTTGCAACCCCCCCCCCCACCACCAACCCCAGCACAGTGATCCCTCCCACTGGCCCAGCATGATATTAAACACCCCACCAGAGAAACCAGTGCCAAACAATGCTCACATTATGTGCTGGGTCCTTATAGAACACGCTCGTTTGGAAAGTGGACAAAGACCCACAGGACCAGAAAAAACAAAGCCCCCGAAATGAAAAGGCGTGTATCGCTACCCGTCCCATGAGGTCAGCGCCCCCAGCACTGTCTGGGGGGGGCTTATCAGTGGGGTCATGCGTCTATAAAAGGTCGGATTTCTCAGCTTACCCCATTAAGGCTCCCCAGGTCCTTCACCAGGTGCTCGTCTGCGGCCGGGTCGTAGTTGATGACGGCGTGCTGCTTGTCCACGCTGCGGGACTGAGGGCAGGGGCACAGGAGACACGTGTGAGTGAGGCGGCCCCCACTGGGAAGGTGCGCTTGGAGCTATACATAGTGCAGACAGAGGTGCCGAAGTGGCACAGGTCCACTGAGGCAGCCTGCTGCGCTAAAATGCTAAAAAAGCCGAAAGTGCTCCATAAAGGCCGTTAGCGCTTAGCCCTGCTGAATATGAGGCTCGGTGACAGGGCCAGGCAGTCAACATCAGCCACCCCAAGGGCAAGGACCTCACCCACCGCCACGGCTCTCAGAACCTGCTGAAGGACACCGGTGACGGACGGGGGGGAAGGGCAGACCCATTCCTGCGGGCCGGTGACCCATGACGGGGAGGGGGGTTTGAGTCTCTGCTCAGGCAGGCGGTCTGACCATAAACCCAGCGCTTGTTTCCGCATCGCAGGCCCACAACATTGCAGCACGAGAAGGTCACGCTCTAAATCGATTTCTCCCGCTTAGCTAAAGTTTAACGAGGATCGGGCCAATTAAGACCCCGTTCCGCCGGCAGCCAGACCGACCCGCTCCCATCGGCTCCTCCGTATTCCCTCATACTGCTAGGAACGTGGAAGAGCCCCAATTTGGAAGCTGCAGTCCCTCCCCCGGTGTCAGTAAAAATAAAGAGTGATAAAATAAACTGGGCCTTGTCAGAATAAGGGTCCAAATCACTGACTCACCCCCCCTGCCCCCCCAGCCCACCAACAAGAAAATAAAACATGAGATCAGCACTGCTACCCTGTTACCACTCGTTAGCCACTACAGCCCACTACACATTAAAGGGAGCTGCACCTCCCACAGGCATTGGGGGGGGGCTTGGCTGTCCTTTCACTCGCCCAGGGCCTTTGAGTCCCGCTAATGAGCCCTTCCCAGCAGTGTGGGACGACCCGCCCCGCGGGGGAGAGCTGGAGAAGGCCGCGCCAACTCTGGAGAGCGAGTTCCCCGAGTCGGGTGTTACACTGCGTCCCCAAGGACTAAGAAGAGGGAGAAGAGTAACCTCACCCCCCTCCCCCCCCCGGAGCAAGACGGACCGGAGCTCACAGGCACTTCAGCGAGCGCTAACAGGCCCCACTAATTACTGACAGGCAGGGCACCGGCTACACACCCGCTCCAAAGCCAATCACGGCCGGCCGAGCGGGAAGCCGCCGCCAACACAGCCCGGGGTCAGAGGAGGACCCGCACGGCAAAGGGGCTAGACCAAACACGAAAGGGAGGCGGCCCCACCGGAGGCGCGGAGAGCGTCCGCTGTTAGAGACGGGAGGGGCGGAGGCTTGGCAGGAGCCGGCAGACCTGAATGGGGACACTCCGGTGTGGGCGGGCTGGGATCCGGGCCAACTGTAGCCAAACAGGACAACAAGCAGCCCTGTGCATGGAGGAAGCAGCCCAGAAGAGAGAAACAGAGCCCGACGTCCTTCTGTGGGGGGGGGCAGAATCCAGCGTACGGGCCCCGCCACCAACCCCCGGATCCCGTCAGGCTGTAACCCCTACCGTCCCGCGGAGTTCAGACACAAACCGAAATGTGTCGATTTCCTACACGCTAGCTGGCCACGTCGGGATGCAGAGAACCTCCACAAATAGCAGCCCCCTCCGCCGCCCCCCTCCTGTGACTCGGCAGTAACACGTAGTGGAGAGGGCACCACCATTAAATCATCCGGCTGAACTCCAAACAGACCTACCCCCAATTACGACCGTCGCCCCCCCTCTTAACGATTTAATCAGGCCTCACCCACTTTAACCTTAGTGCCCCCCCATGTCTGCGGAATCAGACCTCAGCGATGCCTCAAAGGGAGAAGTAGCTTCCCAGGATCCGGGCAAATTACCCCATGCACATGGTCATTATCCACTTGTTAAGTCTGACGTAACGCATGACGCAAGACATGGCGTTTCCACGGCCAAACAAACGGTGAGGGCGTCTCAGAACCAAGAACGCAAAGATCTTAATTGTAGTCTCAAAAAAAGCCATTTTGCCACCTTACTAACTTCCTGACGCGTGCAGAACCTAAATTCAGGAGTAGATGTTCAACAAAAACCATTAGGCTAATTGTGGCGGAGAGTATGTTATGGCTAATCCTGCTTACAGACAGTCATAATCGCCCATTTTGGAACATTTTGCTTTCCCAATAAATTATAGCAAGAGTGGCGCATAGCTGATGATGCCAGGACAAGGCAGCCTGTCTGCTATCATACTGCACTGGAATATGTTGCTGAAGACACACATGACGGGCCGCCCCGTTTGACACGACATCATCTAAGCGTGCAAACGACCGGAGCAAGGCAGAAACAGTCTCTGTGGCATTTCAGTTCCAGATAAGTGACTATACTTGATAGTAGAGAACACAGGATTTAGTTTATAATGGTTGTTACGAAATTACATTATGACTGTCACGAGATTCAAACGTGATGAGTTAACAAGCGAATAAGTGTGGTCTTACGATGGCCACCTGGGGCCATGACCCCAGCAGGCAAGCCCTCCAAACAGTCTAACATCTAACACATGCTGGCACTCTCCTTTGACAGCTCTGCATGCTACGGGAGTGAATCCATGCTTCATGTTACAGAGGGTGAGGCCTGTCAGATGGGGGGTGTGGCCTGTCAGGTGGGGGTGTGGCCTGTCAGGTGGGGGTGTGGCCTGTGGTGTGGGAGTGTCACTAGGAAGATGAGCATGTTGGAAAGCAAGGTGTGCCCCTGTATACTCAGGGATGACAGGGTGCACTGGGGATTGGCTAAAATATTTGGGGAGGAGCCTGTGGCTCTAGGGAGCAGGGTCACCCACCTGGAGCATCAGTTCGCAGTCCTCCCGTCCCACGAAGATCATCTCCCTCGGCAGCCGGTGGCGTGTGCCAGAGCTGCTCACCAGGAACCATGAAGTCACGCTCATCTTGGCGGCCACACTCAGAGGTCGGCTGGCATCCTGGGGGGGGGATAAAGGAGCCAATCAGAGCCTCTGTGGATAAATCCCAATACCAAAATACCTCAAAGAGGTCGCTGCGGAGATCACACTCATACTGCCCAGGGGAGCCCTCCAGCATCGTGCATTGGAATGAGAGTAACATCTCAGAGCCGGAGCAGAGCTGAGCAAGATCAGCCTCAGCAAACTGACGTTACAAATATCACCAACCTCAGGCCCTCGCAAGCGTCAACCGCAACCCGTACCGACTAAGGACCCAGAATCCCCCACAGGCCGAAGTGCGACCTGCTAGAGTGAAAATGAAATGAAACGGCAGGTTGGGGCGGGGCAAGACTCGAAGCAGGTCCCGACCTGCACGTGGACGGCATTTCTAACTCACACCCATCGCCGCGCGTTAACATGCCTGACAGCACAGATCTGCGTCACCAAGGAAACATCGTGGTGTCAGCTGTGGGCTGCCTGCCGCTTTATATAAACAAATCTATAGGGTTTATCTAAACCCTATAGAGCAACAAAAGACATGCGGGTCTAACAGCAGATACCCCAGCCAGCCACCCAGGCCTCATCCTGAACAACATGCACAAGAGATCCACCAAAGACACGCCTGACTGGTCCACTGAACCAAAACGCACGAGACACGGGCTCTAGGGAACGAGTGTCATGCTTTCCTCTGCTCTCCTGACGCATGACATCATCCGGAAAATTGATGTGAGCCAAACCCGAGTCGAGCGGAAGCCAGCATGTACACCAGTACACTTCAGATGTGGACTATAACTGGGATGTTTGTGATCACATGAGAGGCCCCTAACCTCAACTCTGTGTCTCAGTACCAAGTACTGCAGTGCTGGGATGCGGATGGTCCCGCTGTCTGTCTGACACATTCCCATATGAACAATGTCACCCATGCGCAAAACCCATTTTTACCACAGACCTGACTACACTCAGTCCTTAATCCTTGTGTTTCTAAATGACGCTATCAAACTGACCCTGGCTCCGGAGACATCACATGGACACCAGCTACAGGCTGCAGAATTTGAATATTGATTTGCATTGATATACCGCTCAGGCTGCCCATGTGATATCCTGAAGACGATTAGACCAGAAAATGAGCCAAAGAGAGAGAGCGAGAGCGAGAGAGAGAGAGAGAGAGAGAGAGGTCCCACAACAAAAATGTTTCAGGTGAAGCAAACGTTTCTGGTCACAATCTGTCCAGGCCAGCCAAGATGTATACAACTGGATATCCAGGACCGTAAGACACGGGTCTCAGCCCCGACAAATCAGAAAACGAGGTAGAAGAGGTCAAACCAACAGACAGTTACAACACTTAGCTAGATCAGTTCAGGTCCAGAACCTAAAAATCCAAACCAAGATTTTGTTTCAACAAACCAGTTGAGTATAAAGAGTCAGTCACAGATTACTCAACTGGTTGGTTGAAACAAAATGGTCTGGATTTTTACTTTCTGGACCTGAAGCACCAGCCTCTGCACACTGCCCATTCCAGGGCTCAGGTCCTCCCAGGTATGCCAGTAAGAGCTCCATGCTGCTCCATGTGCCCCTCCCCCCGTCCTCGAGCTCCGACACGACAGTGGAACACCCTTCCACCTTCACCTAATTAAGGTGCGGCTAGAAAAATGCTAAATGCTAGCCCACATCATGCTAGCCCACATCCTCCTGTACACTGCAAAGGGCCATTAAATGGTCACCAAGAATCTGTAGGAACAGGAAGGTGCTGCAGGCGACTGCCCCCCCAACGAGCCGCGACAGTGCCACTTCAGGGTCCCTGAAGGGCAATGACAGTGCATCTGGGTTATAAACACGCGGGCCAATTTCCCAGAGAGGCCCACCCAAGGCGGACATTAAGCCGAGTCCCTCTTGCTGGGATCTAGGGTACTGAGCGGATTCACTTGTCGGCATCACAAGCAGCATCCGGCAGGCCGCCCTCCCCCAGCTACAGCCGGGATGCTGAGCTTGACGAGCAGCTACACAGGAGCTATGCAGACAGCTCGACGTAGCAGGAACTGTGAGTACTAATGAAGATCTCATAACGGCGACTATACCACGCTACCTACCACGGCCCATTTCTTTGTGCATCTAATTTGTTTGTATTTACACTGCGTGTTTATTGCATTGTCAGAACTTACTGCACTGGATTTATTCTGGAGTACAGCCCGTCTTGTGCATCTGCAGCACCCTGGTCCTGCACTGATACATTCAGTCATGTTCCCTGATTGCTTATCTATGGGGGAGGGGGGCTTATCTGGCCTCCTCTAACGCTCCTTTCTTTCCCAGAGAGGTCCATCAGCTCAGAGTCCACAGCATATCTGCATCTACCCTGAGGCGGTCCGGTCCATCTGGGGCCGGCACCAAAGCCTTCTGTTCTCAGAGAAGCATCCCTACATTCTGGTCCATCTGCAAGTCACTGATAATCCATTCAATGGACACCAGCCACCCGAACACTTTAACCACGGTTTACCAAAACTCCGAATTATAAATGATTAACAGAATGGGAGGTAAAACTATGCACAAATAAAACATCCCAACGCAGTGTTGGTTCTCAGCGTCCTGCTAATGACAACAACGATGCCATTTTCCCTACATATGGACATAGAAACGCTCACTTCTGCACATCGCAAGCAAGCCGAAGTCCGGCTTTACTGCGTCGTAAAATTACTCATATATAATGTGTATAATATATATGTCCCGTTCTATATACAGCCCTGTACGTATAAGGCAGGCTTATCTGATTTATCGCAGACGGCGCCGATCAAAGAACAAGGCAGCTTAGGTAATATTACCATATTTAATAAATGACTAATTAAGACGGCGGCTCCAGGAAAAGCAGTCCCACCGCCCGATCCTTCCCCAAGGCGAGGCGGACAGTCCCCATTCTTACGGCGACTTAGGGCACAATGGCCAGCGATCCTGATAATAAGCCAATAATAATAATAATAATAATAATAAAATAATAATAATAACAATGTCTTTCCAAAGAGATACAATGTAGCGCCTGCCGGCTCCCGCCCGGCGCCCCCCCGCCGCACCTACCTGATCCCGCAAAGGCCAGACGCCGCTCGGGAAACCAACAGCGGCTTTTACGCTTTTATTCCGATTTTTCCCCGGTAGTCGTGGACGATTCTCCCGTCTATGCTCCAGATCCACCGATGCCACCATTAACAGCGGGCCGGGGGGAAGCGCCGTCCCTCGCCGCTGCACAATTAGATAGATCCGCGTTTAAACAACTAAATAATAAGAATAATAACAGCACAATGCAGCACAATGCCGCCCTGCGCCCCGCACCCCGCTCGCCGCCGGAGCATGTCTTACGGGGACTGTCAGTCGGCGGACAGCGGCACCGCCTCCAGCCGCCTTTGCAGCTTAGTGACGCACCGAGAGCCCGGCGCCCGGCTCCCTCCCTCCGGCGCCCGGCCTGCGCGATCGGCACCTGCCCGCACTGCAGCGCAGCCACACCGGCACGGCGTCTTATACCCACTCCCTCGATTACCTGCTTACAAAGAGAAAAGCCCCAGTTTATTTAGACTGGAAGCTACTGGAAATGATAAGCGCCTTATATAATTCTAATTGCACTACGGCTTGGTACCGTTTGCCAGGGCAGGGCTCTCCAACATGTGCGCTTCTCCGCGCACCAAGCGGCTGCCGACACGTCCGTAACAAAGGAGGCGCTTCCCATGCGAAGCGTGCGCACGCCCCCTTGTGGAAGGGCAGCGTAAGGCCGCTCACGCCAGTCTGCCAGCACTCGTTTTTATTTCATTTATTTATTTTCATTTTTAATCCACTCCATTCCGGAAATATCAGAGGGATTAGGAAATCTACGGAACTCCATAGAGCACATGCATCAACTTTTTTCATTTCGTTTTCTCGAGATCACGACTCATTTCTACCTGGTTACCGGATGATGTTTGAAAAATGCCGGCTTACCAGGCAAAGGGTAAGAGATATACAGGTAACCCTGGATCCCGCCGGAGTGCAGGAGAGGAAGAAGATTGCAGAGATGGCATTACAGTGTGCCTGGCCCTAACTACTTATTGTTTGCCTTGTAAAGCGTCATTGAGTGTGAGAAAGGCGCTATATAAATAAAACTTATTGTTATTATTATAACGGCACATGGATTCTTTCAATAAATTTAAGACAAAGCACATAGTTGCTAACGGATACGTTGATGGATTCTCCAGGCACATTACCTGGATGCAAACTTACGTCACCTACAATAATCCACGTGTACTTGCCGGCCATTATTTCATTATTTCCATTTTTGACAGATGTAGTTGTTCACAAATAATTCGTTCCGATTTTGGTACAGAACACGTTCACAAAACCAGAAACAGAAAACGATCTAGTCTAATAATGTTCCAAATAAATCGCCTCGAGAATCCATAAATGCATCTGTTAGTAGCACGGACAGACATACTGTAATTTCCTCTTGGGACAGTCCACGATCAAAATAAAATCTGATGCGTTCGTCCATGAGGATAATACTAAACATGTCGCGGGATCGCAGGAAAGTGACTTGGGTTATGTCGAGATCTCGAGATCTTGCTATAGTAAATGTCAGGGTTGCAACATTTGGGGTACAATTGTCAGAATTGCTTTATCTAAAACGCTGTATTGGTGTATTTATTCTGTTGGGTTAATGTTTCTATCAATAAAATTCTTCATAAACTGTAACCATACAGACTTGTGTATTAATTTTGTCTTTCCTATTAAATTCAGCCTGGTGACCCAGAAAACAAGATGAGACATATTGAAGTGGGCAGCTAATTCGGAGCCCAGGGAGCACTGTTTGGGGGTGGTACCTCACTCCAGATACCTCAGTGGTGTCTTGCAGCTCAGAGAATAAAACCAGCAACTTTTCAGTCATAAGTGCGCTCCCCTGACCATTAGGGCCCCATTGCCCCTTAGTTTACGCAGTAATTCCTCTTCCAGGTTGCGCTTGCGCAGTTTGTAAGGACCCTCAGCGGGCCTGGCATGGGCATGGAGCTCCACCACATAAGGCTCCATCTTTCCCTGGTCACGTGTGACATCGCCTGGTTAACAGGGGCGCTCTCGTTGCTGTCGCTGTACTGCTACTAACCAGGTCGCGGTTACCTTATGCAGGCCAGCTCAGACTTGCCTCCAGGACCATCTAGACAACTTCGAAATCCAATATGCAACTGCATGCCAGAAATAAACCGTGGGACTTTATTACAGTGGCATATACATAATATTCTTAATGCAAATGTTTATGTCTTTATTGCGTTTATGTTAAAATTCAAGCAATAATAAAAGCTTACTTGTTCCATCTTCTCTGATGCATTTGTCGTCGCCTTTGCGGTTTTGTTTTTCATTATACCTATTTACAGTGATGGGAATAACGGCGTTAAAATAATCGGTTACCAAGTGTGTATCAGATGTGCAGTGGTACTGTACTGTAAATAAAAGTGGTCTGTACATCTGCTGCTTGTCATCAGTCTTTTTAAAACGGCTGTCTTGTTATAGTCTATGGCAAATAGAATAGTGTTGCACCACGTAGCTCTGAAGACGCTTACTTGCCTCCAAATTGTACAAAAAAACGTGTTTGATGGTCATGCTGGGGTCAATGCAAATATAAGGGGGTGTGGAGATATATTTTTCATGTACTTGTTGATGGGAGCTACAGAAATGCAAAATGAACAGCGGTGAAACTTGCACAGGTTAGTTAAAACATTCTCATATATAATGCAGGTTATGCACACTTAATGATGGGAGCTACAGAAAGTGCAAAGGGCATGCCGAGCTGCCAGAAAATGCATCCCCGGTTAAATCCGGATATACTGTAGCCACACAGGTGAAACTTGCACAGGTTAGTTAAAACGCTCTCACAACGAAAGCACTTGATGATGGGAGCTACAGAAAATGGAAAATAAAAGGGGATGCCTTTTGATCGGCACTCTGCTGCATCCGAGGTTAAATTTCGCCCATGGTTAAAGGGCGAGACCACCGCATAAGTGATGATGATTGGCTAAGACAGAGTAAAATTTCACGGTAAGCCAATCAGAGGCAGAGTTGGGCGGATGTTCACACACAAACAAGCAAGACACACGCAGCAATGGCGAGCCCAGAGAATTGAAAAGTAGCGATGTTAAACTGGAAGTACAGACATTCATTTTTCCCCTCACTGAGATAAAAGGCAAGAATGTATATTTTAAATGTACATGATGCCCAGGAAGTGTTTCTCCACGTCGGTTGTAAGCAATTCTAATTACATTTGGTATGTGTCATATTGTCCCATAGCAACATTAAAATGGTGTAGATCTGTTAATTTATTTTAATGATTTATTCTATTGTGTCAATTTCATTCATTAAACATATTTAATATGCAGTTTTTTTTATAATTGACCATACATTTTAAATTAAAGTTCCATTAATAAAGGAGAGAGGGGAATCCAAATTCTTTGACATAAAAAAATGTTACGTAATAGTTACTTTCTCTGGTAAGTAGTTAGTAACGCAGTTACTTTTCGGGAGAAGAAACTAGGAACTATAATTACTTTTTTTTAAGTAACGTGGCCAACACTGCCTATTTTATGTGGGAAACCTAGTTATTTAAACATTTTACAGCTACAGCCAGCTGCTGAAAGGCTACGATTGTTCAGGAATTTCTGTTCATGAAACATATTTAGTGTATGCTGCGTATATATGCTTTTCTAGGAAAGTACGCGGCTGAAGTTAGCCTCCTTATTCCCAGCTTCCATAGAGCCTAATTTCAGTGTTTCCTTTCATTGGCATGCCTGCTATGTACTATGCATCTTACCTTTGCCTGGGTCAGGGTGAATAAGAACCCCAAATCACTTCTGGAAATATGGCTTCTTACTCAATGTATGTTGTTCACCATATATGCCGTTCTTCCAGTTTACCGTTACGAAAGAAAAATCACATAATGACCCGGTGATCTGACCATTAACATCACACGGTGATCCGTGAAATACAAATATGGAATAAATAAACGTGTTGCAGCCTAAACGTTTTATTCATGCGGTATTTTTGTGTTTTCTTAACCTCTTATTAGAATATGCGCAGCCCGCGCCGCCGCGAAGTCTCCCTTCTGTGGAAGCCAGACGAATCGGAACCGGAACTTCAGCCTTGTGGGGAAAACTAAGCAAAAGTAGCACAATTTGATATCTGGGAAGTTAAAACATCCACAGTTGCTTATTGACATCGCTAATCGACCCTAGAAACGACCCATCACGGAGGAAATGCGCGTTGCGTTTACCGTAAGACTCTTATTATCCAGTAGGTGGCGACGTAAACCTTATTATCCAAACCATGGCCCGAAAACTGATCTTGCGCCACTTTGTCCACTGGAGGGCAGTGTTTTCCTTTTATTTTACACTTATCCCGCCTCGCAGGTCATAGATCTTCATTAAGTAATTTACCGACGCTCAAGGTAGAAAAACATCCAACGGAGCATTTCATTGTGTCCTTTTGAAAAGCGGCAACGCCATTTGTATTTCAGACATATCCATACTTTTCTGAGAAGGGGATTGTCAAACTACAATATCACTACGCACCGCAAAGTGAAAAAGGAAAGTTCTGTATAATGTAACAGATTTTTTGAACATGGATTTTAAATATTTAACAACTTAGTTACAGCACAAATTTGATATACAGTATTCATATAGTATAAGTATTAGTAATAGTATGTAATATTGGATCAGAGGCCCAAGTCAGCCCATTGTTCTGAATCCTCACAGGCCACGTGACGGAGCAAAGCTCCGAAGTCACGTCTCACTGAGGATTATACTGGCTAGGGCACATTTCACAAGCACATTCCACCCCTCCGAGCAAAGCGGACGGAGGCCTGAACTCGGCAGAGAGGAACCTGCTTACTGCTACATTCTCTGCTACTGTGCGAAATCGTGCTGAATTTTCACTTTAAAAAATTCTTCTAAGGGGACAAAATAATCCTTGGGAACAAAAAATATACTGAAGTGGGGAGGGAAATAGAGTGAGATACTATGCCATTTACACAGGGTGCCCCCCCCGGGGGCTGATTGTTCTGTAAGGTGAACTCAAACCAAGAATAACAGGCTTTGGTAAAACAGGCCCCCCAGCTACAGCCAGATGTTTCATTCAATTTCCTCTCCCCCCCCCCCCCGTTCCCAAATTCCAGTTTTCCTTTCCAATTCAAAATGCCTCTCTTCTGTTTTTTTCCCTCCTCAGTGACTGAGGGGGGGGGGGCAGGGTGGCTGGCGGCCAACACCCTATCAGGATTACCGCTTGCACAATGGGCCCCCCCTGAGGTTATGACCTTTCACCCCAGGCCACCACCAAGCCTCCCTCCTCAATTAAAGAACCTTTAGAAAAAGTCTCATCCCAGTCAATTATCACAGTGGATTCCTTCAGCTCGTCACAGACTCCCAGAACATCCTCACAATTCAGGCTGTTGAGTGGTGCGGTGCCTTCCTCCCCAGAAGGAGGTATTGACAGCTATCTTTCAGGCATAGAGTTGGGGGGGGGGGGGGGGCACGGCCTCCTCTCCCCTGAGCCGTTTCCCAAAGCCCACCTACTCTTTCCTCTGAATCTACAAGAAGTCACCCTGGTCCAGAAAGCACAACATAGGGCACTGTGTGGCTCAGTGGGACAATGTCTGTCATCAGAAGGTTGTCTGTTGGAATCACATCTTTGGCAGCATAGTCACATGATCGTTGGGCTCTTGAGTGTGGCCGTAACCTCCTGAAATTCTCCAGGGTGTGACCCGTATGACCCAAAGAGCATGATGGGAAATGCAAAAAGAAGCAGTCTGAGTATGAGTGTAAGTGACAAGGCGGCACCTTCCCATTTCCAGAAACGGGAACAGGACGGCCTTGGGCCCCCTGGCCAGGATGCCATCTTATGGTTGCTTAGAGGACACACAGGTAAGGAGACTGTCACGGGTACCAAGGCACAAGGAGCTTTTGGGACGGCGGTGGAGCAGCCAGGCGTGTGGCGCAGGGCCTGCAATTAGTTCACCCTGCAGCACCAAACATTTAACACAGGACCTGGAGCCTCGAGGGGAACGTCTCTCGCCCTTCGGCTGTTATTCGGGCAGCACACTGCGCACACATGAAGTTTGACAGAGGGCTACTGGAGCGATTATCAGCTCCCGCTGCTCAGTCACATGACGTGTCACATGTCACCCGGATGACGGGTCCCCAGCTGGTACCAGCTGTAATCGCTCTCTTGTGCTCGTGTTGTAACAGTCAACACCCACCTGCCCCTGCTGCTTACCACGTCCCCAGCAGGTCCATCGGGACAGCTAATCAGCCGCGGATCAAACCGCCTGTTCTCTCTGACCGTTTAGAGCAGCGGTTCAAGGAAGACGTTCCCAGAAATCCCAGACACAGTCATTCTGGATCAGATAAGATCAGTTTATTTGGTAAGCTCTCAACAGGTGCTAAACTGATGTTTATCAGGTTTTGGGATGGTGGGGGGGGGGGGGGGGGTTAGGATTTTAATTTTTTGAAGAAGCCCTCGCACTATCCACCATATTCATCCCTGTCCTTACCTCTGCTGCCCAAGCTGGAATTGGCCTCAAACCTCTGCTCTTCTTTTAGGAATTCCATGCTTTTTTTTTTTTTTTTTTACAGCTGTCACCCTGAGACATGCCCCCCCAGGACTCCACACACAAACGCAATGCAACGCCGTGCTCAGATGCCGACGCGCTTAGAACACTGGCAGCCAAACTGCTGACGCAGAGAGGTGCACTGTGGGTAGCGCAGCTGGGGCACGTTGCCCGGGAAACTGGCTGGCAAGCCGCCCCCAGTCCCAGCCACCAGCTCCACCCCCTCTGCGGTAGTGGCAGGGGTAGGTGAGGCCCTTACTGGGCTGTACCCTGCCCGTGCTTGTAACTCCAGGCCCTACCTGCTCTGCAGCTGGCTTTGTCACTCTGCCACCCTGCTCCACCAACATCTGCTCCCACGACGGCGCCATCTGCGCCCGGCTCAGGGGAAACACCTCCGCCGGCACCGACCGGCTGCAGCAGCGCCGGGGGAAACCGGGCCCGACCAAACTCGCCCGGTTGGTGTCTAACAGAAGCAGTACATTACCCACAGAGGGGAGCCGGGCCACTGCCTGTATTTATACCAAACAGATGAGAGTTCACTCTACTGACACATGCCTAGTCAAAAAAAAAAAAAGCCTGACAAATGACATTCTGGGAAGCTGACGACTCAACGGCGGCGTTTTAATGCCATTAGTCAGTAAACGCTCTCATTAAGGGCCAGTCACATCAAGGGCCAGTCACTACAATACCCACAATGCCCGCTTTTCAAGCAAGGCAGCAAACCCGTATTTTAAAGTCAAATCATGGACGCGGAGTACACCGACCGGGGCGACTCCAGGAAGCGAGCACAAAAGTGACTGTCAGGGAGAGAGGCTGTCTAGCGAGTCCATAATGATGGACCGAGCACTTCCTGAGTTAACAATCTGTGGAGCTCCTGCAGTGTTGCTAGGTGACCGTCCGAATCTTGGCTTCTTGTCAAAAGACCCAATGGAGGAAGAGAGGGTATGTGGGGGTGTCGGGACGGGATGGGTCTAGGTGGGTGGCACTGAACAGCAGCCCAAAAACCCTCCATCGAACTCAAACCGTGGCCCGACTACTGAGGTCCCGTGAGTTGGACGGTGCAGCAGATACTTTGCGAACCTGAAGCTGGTTTCTCCAAACAAAGGGGCATCAGCAGACATGCCGAGTCATACTGGGAGGTCGCATATGCACAAATATGGAGCTTCCACGTCACACAAGAGTGAAAAAAATAAACTTGTTAAAGTCACGAAACTCAGTTTGACTGCAGGAACACCCCTGAGGCCTTAACATCCGGCTCTGGTTCAAGGTGCTTTCAAGAACAATCTGACAGCAAAGCACAAGGCACCCCTTCCCCCCAAAGAGATATATTCACCAGGGGTGGGGAGAGAGGGAACAGCTGGGCCTGCCCCCACAGGAAGTAACGCATACAGTACCCAGAATTCCAAAAAGTAGCAGACAGCATTCAATATTAAACAGGGCAACAAGTAGCTGGGCCCTTAAGACGCAGTGTGACCAGGAGGTTTTGGGTTCGAGTGACCTTGGCCAGCCTGCTTCAACTGCAGTTTTTCAGTCAAAATATCGCTGGGTTACTTCCGATAAGCACAAGGAGAACTGCTGAAATGATGAAAGGGCAAACGACAGGCGCTTAGCTGTGAGGGCAGAGCATGACAGCCGGGCCCAGTACTGATCACCGCTTTAACTCCAGGAGAGGTAAAGGCCTTGTGTCACACCTGCAGGTTGGCCGCCAGGAAGGAGGTAGGTGGCGAGAGGCCCCATAGATAGCCGGGCAGCAGCAGCAGAGGCCGGGTCCTGAGTGATGGGACGCACTCTGCCTTTGAGGAAGAGCTTCTCCTCGCTCTTGCCCAGCATGACGCCCAGGGGCCGTGCTGCCAGTGACAGGCTTTGAGGACGGCCGCCACATCCGGCCCATCAACACGGCGCTGTCAACTGGCCGCGCAGCGGGGGGGGGAGGGGTTCTCCGTGCCGGATATAGGAGCGTTATATAGGGATGTGCGAGAGAGGCTGGCATAAGGGATTTAAGACAAAGCCCAGCCGCAGAGAAATCCATGAGCGTCCGTGGATCTGACAGGGCGCGCTCAACTACAGCCACCCCTCAAATGCAGGGATTTAGGGACGGCACCGGGCTGTAATTAAGGGGACGCTTAAAACACTGTCAGTGTCTCGTGTCCCTGACAGGCTCTGCATGGTCACGAGTCAAATGGCAGCACAAGGCAGGCAGGTAGGGACAAGGACACACTCAGGTACCAGGGCTCCACAGTTTTTTTTGGTTTTTATTAAACATCTTTCAGCCACTTACGTCTCTGACCCACCCCTCAGGAAACCCCCACCGCATTTTGTTTGGTCAGCTCTGGGTGGCGCTGCGACCTGCACAGCGCGACGCGCCCAATCTGCAAACGCGATCCCGTACGAGGTCCCAAAGTCAGGCCTGCTGTACCTCTCTCCAAGGGCGCGTGGGGAGGATCGCGCAGAAAAGTGGAATGGCGTGCCAGAGATGCAGAGTCACAACTGCCCGAGTCCACAGAGCCACATCTGCCAGGCCCACATCTGCCCGGGTCCACAGAGCCACATCTGCCAGGCCCACATCTGCCCGGGTCCACAGAGCCACATCTGCTGGGCCCACAGAGCCACATCTGCCAGGCCCACATCTGCCCGGGTCCACAGAGCCACATCTGCTGGGCCCACATCTGCCGGGGTCCACAGAGCCACATCTGCTGGGCCCACATCTGCCCGGGTCCACAGAGCCACATCTGCCAGGCCCACATCTCGGGGCTGCGGAGTCACATCTGCCCGGGTCCACAGAGCCACATCTGCTGGGCCCACATCTGCCGGGGTCCACGGAGCCACATCTGCCCGGGCCCACATCTCGGGGCTGCGGAGCCACATCTGCCCGGGCCCACATCTGCACATCTGGACCAATACTACATGACCTCTGCTGGACATGCAAACTACCTCATTTCTGAGGGCAGTCATGTTGCTTAAATACAACTGAGTTACATCAGCTACGGGCAAGGGTACCCGAAACCATCTACAGATAAGAATTTCAGAGCCTCCTGGTAATCTAGTTACCACTAAAGATAAGTAAAGATAAAGGAGAGCTTCTGGTGTGCAGGACAGTGTAAACCCTGCAAAACACATATTCTGGGCCCTACTTAAAGATTAGTTTGGACAGAGAACCCCTCTGTAGGTATCTGGGAGGGTGCCGTGCTGCACGACATTGCTTGGGATCCAGCTCTGAAAACAGCTTCCTGTTTTGCAATAAAAAAAAGACCCTTTTCTTGTTAAAACCCTTTATTTGAGCAATTTAAAGAAAACAAAAAAAGCTAATGTAAAAATGGTTTAACAGTGTAAAAAAGTAATATTTTTGTTCACTAAAGCTGATGTTCTTTAAAATTCAGGTCCCCCAGCTGTCGGTAAAGAGGCCGCCCTGGGGGGGGGGGGGGGTGATATTACTTGTAAAGTCAATTTTAAATGAATTTATTTTGCCAGGATGAGGGAGAATGAATATATGGATGAGGAACTAAACAGGTCTACAGAGCGGAGGAGGGGTCGTGGCAAAGCAAGACGGTATAAAATAACGAGGAAGGAAACAATACATACAAAACGTACAAAATGAAGACGGGCTTCACATGAGAATAAAAATAAACCTTTACATTCATCAAAGTAGGTCAAACAAGTTCACCAAGTGATTATCAGTCAAAACTGTGAAAAGCATTTAAAAGTTTCCAATTGTGGGCTCATTCGTACCCTAAAGCACACAGAGCGGGGAGACGCGGGGGGGAGGGGGGGCGTTGCTCAGTCTCCCTTACAGGTTTACTTCATTATGCTGGTATTTCACACTCCTGGGGGGGCCCAACACCCCATCCTCTGGATGAGAACAGGCCAACTCCCAGGTCCCGGGTCTGAAACACTTTTCTTACAAGTACAGAAAATGTAAGATTTAAGAAAATCTGGTAAGCGTGTGGACAGGCAGGGATGCACTGTCGGGGGGGGGGGGCACTCAAGGGTATATACATCACAAAAAGAGCGGGGGGGGGGGGTGGACACCCACTGCACTCAGACCCGCCAAACCCTGGCGGGCTCAAAGCGAAAAGGAAAAAGTATGAGATTGGGAACCACGTCCCGAAAGGTGTGCATCGTCATGGCGACCTCACTGAGGCTGTGGTGAGTGCATGGGAAGCACGTCCCGAAAGGTGTGCATCGTCATGGCGACCTCACTGAGGCTGTGGTGAGTGCATCAGGCGGCAGGAGCCCAATGCAGGAAAGACCCAGAAAATGAGAGATCTGAGGGTAAAAGGAGAAAAGGAATCCCTGATTCAGAAGAAAGTGCCGGCAGTCTGATGGGGCCTTCCGGGGGGGGGGGACATCGGGGCACGCTGTCCCGGGGTCGTCTGGCGAGGAACCGGCCGGGCGGGTCACGCGGGTGGGGGACGCGGGGGCCACCAAACACACCCGGTCACAGGATTCGACCAAAAGAAAGAAGGAGGGAAAGAGATTTGCCGTGCAACAAAACGCAAACTGCGTGTGGCGGCCCCCCGGCCCGAGGTTTCCGCGGCTCCCCACTCCGCCGTCCTATTGCACAATCCATGTGTTACAGGTAGTTTGTTTCCACGTCGCCGTCCGGACGCCCGCGGCTGGTCCCGAACCCTACGCTCATCTCTCATGGACGGACTCGGACTTTCAGGCCCACAAGCCATTCCAGTCCTATGTGCTAAACTGGTCGACCGGTTTCAGAGTCGAGCAATGCTCTTTTACCAAAAAAAAATACACAACACAAACTAACTAGCTAATTAACTAACTAACTAACTGGGGCCTTAGACTGGAACGCTTGTGCTTTCGTGGGTACGGGTCACTACATTCAAGACATACTTAAAATGCGAGGTGGAGATCCATAACGTGGCGGTGTACAGCTGAGAGGCCCAGACACGCCCCCTCGCACGCATCTCGGATTTGGTCCAGGCACTCGGCTTCTAAAAATCAGGAACAGCGAAACGGACGAGGCTTGCTGATAGGTGCAGCCAGCAGACTGGGTCGGTCCGTGCGAAGGCCGTGCACACAGACTTGCAGAGCTTGCAGGGACCAGAGCGGAACGTGGGCGAGTCCGAATAGGAGGGGGGATGGCGATACAACAGAAATAGGCTGTAGTGTTGCTTCTTGTAAACTTTACCCAAAAGGCGGTCTTCAAAGGCCACAGAAATATCCGTCCCTTTCAGAGTGCTCAGTGGTCGCCCCTTCCCCAAATAAGGGGACACCCAAAATCGTGGGGGTAGGATCTGTACGGTAATAGACAAGAAAACAAAACAAAAAGCACAGGAAAGACACACCCCGCCTGAAGAATGGTGGGGGGTGGGGGGCAGGTGAGCGTGGGTGCTGGGGCAGGGAGGGAGGTGAGGAGAGGGCCTCGGGGCGGTTCCATTGCTGAGGGGGGGGGGGGGGGAGGAGGGGCGGGGTCCTCTGGGGGGGCGCCGTTCTGGGAAGGGGGGGTGGG
>JAODKM010000025.1:15548434-15558765 GCA_026780845.1 Petrocephalus sullivani
AATCACAACGCTGGATTAATCCGCGTTAACGCGTCAATTTTGACAGCCCTAATATATATATATATATATATATATATTCTTTTGAATAGGTATACCCACCAGATTAATGCAAATCTGCAGGTCTCCTCCAAGCTCAAGGCGTGGGGACACAGCAAAAATGGGTATGCTCCTACAGGAGCTCTGCAGCGAACAGAGGGGGTGTCCGGAGCATTCTCCGGGCCGCCCTGCAGCTCTTCCACAACAACCTCCAGCGCGCGGTGGCAATTTCGGACGGCATTCCGCAAATTCCGCAGATTCCGCACGTAGCGGTTAGCGCGCGGACGGCCGCGAGACGGCGGCGGCAGCATCGTCGGCCCCCAGCCATCGCACGGCCCCCTTCCCCCTGGCACACCGGGATGTTAATGAAAGCCACCCACCAGGCCGTCGCATCATGACCCATCACCCGATGCAGTGCCCCCCCCCCGCACACGTGGCTGCCTTCGGATCCCGGCCCCGCGGTCCCTCTCCATGCACCACCCAGGGGGTTTCCCCAATACCCAGATCTGGCCCAAAAAGCCAATGTGGTACCATTCCCGGCTGGCTTTGGGACGGAACCGGCTCCCAACGCAGCGCGCGCCACACCGCTCGCGCACGTGCGCCAGTCCAAAGGTGCGATTTTGGCGTAAAACGAGCGGTACGTTAGCAGCTGCTATCGTAAGAGGCCGGGAAAGTGGGCCCCGGGTGTGCGTGTGATACCCGGCGCGGCCCGGGCCCCTGGCTGCGTTATATACGGACGCATTAAACGCTCGCGTCGCACCCGATGCCAGCAATGCGCCCGCCGTGCCAGGGCAGTCCCGCATTCAGGGCAGGGCCTACCCAAATTATGCAATTAGTGCGGCTATGCGAAGATCAAGGGGGGGTGTACAGGGTTTTCGCGTTTACCCGCCAGCCGGGGCCCGAACGTACGCTTGTTTGCGTGGATGTTGTTTTTAAGGGGTGACGAAGCGGGGAGCACGCCCCGATAGGCGGCCGCAGGTAGGGAGCACGGCCCGATACGGTGGCCGCCGGCCGGGGTGACGAGGCGGGGAGCACGGCCCGATAGGGCGGCCGCAGGCAGGAAACACGGCCCGATAGGGCGGCCCACGTGTGCCAGCGCAGCGCCCGGGCGACGTAAAGGGGCGCCGTAAATACCATCAATACCGTAAGTACCATGAATGCATGCATGATGCGAGGCACTGTGGAAAAGCGACCGGCAGTAACATGCACCGGGGCTCGCCTTGTGCAGCCCATCTCCCCCCAGATCCGAGCTGTCACCGCCATTCTCAGAAGCGGCACAGTTGCAGTGGCGGAACGGGCCGATACTTACTTCTCAAACGTGTATCTCCCGCAGAATAAGAGGCAGAGAGCAGGACGCCAGCCGCCAGCGCGGGTATTTCCCCAAGCAGCACTTACACAGAAAGCTCCAAGCACGAGCACTGTCCCGTTTCCCTACACCGGGCAAAGTAAGATGTAGTAAAACACAGCTTTCACGAATATTTCGATATTTCTCCACCGTTTCGAACTAAAGTTCGGGGTAGTGACTCCCAGTCGAGCCCGGCGGCGACACCAGCGCTGCTTTTAACAGGTTTAGAAATGAAAGTACCTTCTGTTTACTTTCCTGGCAATCTGCGAGAGAAATTACGCAGGAGCCTGCTAAATCCGAGACTCCCGCGTCTCTGTTTAGGGGCTATCGCGTTATATTTCGGGGGAAAACATGCATGCAGAAAGTGGATGGGGGAGACGTGCACACCTTCGGCCTAGGCGCCCGATGGCGAGCGATCGGCAGGAGAATGAGTGCCATGGGCTGCAGGCGTTAAAAGCACACATGCACGAGCTATTCGCTACATGCACACGCGTCCCCGGCTGGAAAGTTCTCCCAGTCGGGCAACTTCGGCGGCGATTGTGCGAAACGAAGCGCGGGGGGGGGGACGCGCTCCGGAGATATGCACTCGTTTGCATGCATTCTGCGAGCTTGTGCCGCGGTGCTGGGCCTAGCCAGGCCGGCCCGGGTGAGAGGAGCCGCATCCCACCGAATACAATGGGACCTGCCCTCCCTCCAGCAGCCATCGGGCGCGCGGGCAGGCAAATAACGCCGACTGCACTGTACCTGGGCCGGGCTCTCAGAGCTGCTCCTGGACCATTATTGGGGGCGCCTCCGGTGACTTTCTCAGACCGCGATGTCCTTCAATAATGTGGCTAAAAAGCTCCTCATTTAATCAGATGCGGGTGCCGTTCCTGCACTACACCTCCCCAGCTTTCTCTCCGTGTTGCTCTCGTGTCACAGTCCTTCCGGCTGGGTCCTAGCGCCGACGGCACCACCCCGGCCGCCTCGCTCCCTCCAAACATCCGTCACCCGGCATCACAAGTCGGGGCCGATTCCGCACTACAAAGTGCTTCAGTAAGTTGGAGGTATAAATGGCAGAGCAGAACCTCGTCTAATGAGTCATTTTCGCGTGATTCTTACAGGCAAAAGAAGACTTTGGCTGGAGTCATATTTTAAATATTAAAAGTAGAAGATATTAGAAATCATGGGATATATCCATGGTAGAAAGAGAGCTTTTAATCCATACTACACACTAATAGTTCAAACTTAAACTGTTATGTACCTATTAAAGAACTTCACTGAGCAATGCATGCCATTATCAGTGATTAACCTAGCCCCAGACAGATCACATACACTCCTGGACCACTGTAAGGCTGATCCATCCATGAAATTCACTAATTTGATATTGATCAGTATTGATTGACTGGCAGTTCATATTCCTTAGGTTTTATTGAGAATCCACTGTACTCAATAATACATAATTATTTCTACATGCATGGCCTGTTACTAAGAATATTTTATATGATTTGGGTTCTTCTTTCCTTGACAGATACATCTGATTTTAACAGTACTTTTTTCTGTGTTAATTTGTGAATAAACATCTCTAAACCATTCGCTCACAAGAAATTCAAATGAAAAGGAAACTGATTCAGCGTTATGTCAGTGGCTTTGGCCGCCAGCGAGAACGCGTGTTTGTTCTGCAATATACACACATCCCAGAGGTCTTTGACTACTGGTTTAACCGTGATGTCTTCTTCACTCACCGAGCATCAATGTGTGATCAAACATCTCTGAACTTTTAACTCATGTAAAACAAAATAAATGAATAAATAGGCCTACATTTCGAATCAGCGATTGCAGGTGGTTGATATGCTTTGCCACACGTCTCATATATGTTCTATATGACACACGTGTGATATCTTACATATTCGATAATCATGGAAATAGACCCCATGATGATAACTTGGGGCAGCGGGTGGTTTAGTTCTTCCTGTGGCTGGAGGAAATCCCTTGGGGGAGTGTGTCCTTCAAGGGTAGCAGCTCCTGACAGGGATGCCTGTCTGCTGTTGAAGCAGACGGAGGACACGCAGAATACGACTGATGAGCTATTAATTGTTAGGCGTTATTAGACCTTCTGGGGGGGGGGGGCGTAATGCAGGTCACACTATGCATGCTCTATGTGGGAGCCGTAATACTCAAGTCATGGCATATAAGTGACCTTTCAAACAGCTAAGTGCTGTTTTCCAGCCCCAAGTGCTGACAGGAGCAGTTCTTGCTGTCGGAAACTAGTGTTTTGAGATCGGAGCACTTTGTTTTGTTTATCACTGTCCCGTATAATTATATGTATGATGTATAGATACGGATATATACAGATGTATGTAGGTTATACCATGGGAGTATTGAACGCTATGGCGTCGTAAGGTTGTGTGATTAAACTACTGGACAGGAAAATGCCGACATTTACATTTATTGGCGGACACTTTAGTTCTAAATGTCTTAGAAGTGAATGAGGTAACACATATTGTTAAAGCCTGCCTAATTCTCCCGCGATCACTATCGCGGTTGGCGAGCCTTTGCAAGATGGGTGGATGACTTTCTTGTTTTTTTTTTACCTTTATGCACATCACATCACTTATATATAACATATCTGTTTTTAATTGTGATGCTCATTATTTGCTCATAATTGTAATTCTCATTATTTTTTATTTATTTATATCACCAAACATCATTATAAATATTAAACATTAACCATTGTGGGGTGAAGAGAAGGCTGCAAAAAAGATAATGAAATGAAAATGAAATGAAATTATTTCTCTGGTTCGAGCTAAAGTGAAACCATAGGAAATGTGTGTGATTGTTAGCGGGAGTTCGTTAAGCGACACAAGCCACCGTGTTCCGGAGCGGTGCCGTTATTTCGGATGCTTACGCGCGGCATGCCGCGTCCTCGCGTCCTCTCCGATAGGGAAGCTGGGCTGATGGTGAAAGCAGATAGGCTGCTGTCGAAATGTCTTTTTGCTCCCAGCTCGTCACAAGAGGCCGTGCATGTTCTCGGCCCCCCCTGGGCCCTCCCTCCCCAGAGCTCCCAGGGCCGTCCCGGGCAGGCGGCTGCCACCAAAACAAGCCTGTTAAGCGGCGATTCTTGTACAACGAAAATATTGCGAAAATATTTTTAAAAATAACAGCGTAACCCCGGTCTGATTAATATCAAACTAATTGGCTTTGCAATAGGCGCTACTTAGACACCATGCCATACCAACACTATTGTTTTCGACTGAATGGCGTCCAAGAATTGTGTAATATCTCCTAACATGTTGGCTGCTGGCAGACTTTTCCCCTTGATGAAATATTTATTGAGTTCCCCCTGGTCGCTCTGCCATTGTTTAACTTTCCCCTCATTGTGGCTGTGGCATAAACAGGCCGCCTCTCTCGCGGCTGCCTGTCCCCAGTGCGTCCTGTCCCGACCCCAGTGGCGGCTGCCTGTCCCCAGTGCGTCCTGTCCCGACCCCAGTGGCGGCTGCCTGTCCCCAGTGCGTCCTGTCCCGACCCCAGTCGTGGCTATCTGCTACTCATCAGTCTGGCTGCTTCCAGTCCAGGAAGCGGCCTGCAGTATCTCTCTGCATAGGTGCTTCTAGGCTCTAGTCAGCATGTCTCATGCCCCCTGAAGAGTAGCTTTTCTAAAACCATTTCGCGATTTGTCCTGGATTTTCGTATATATTTATTACCACTGGCAAACTTATTGTGGGGACCCCTCCAGCTTCTACAGGAGCCCCCCCTTCCCAAGGGTCAAACCCTAGCATCTCCCCTGCATGTGCCCACCCACAGCAGGGTCACAATCCCCCTGCTGCAGTCACCCGCCTGCGCACACGAGCAGACATATATTTGTCGGTGTTTTGGAGGATTTATTTATGTTAAAGGCTCCTCTGCTCCTTAAGTGTGACATTTTTATTTGGATGAGATGCACAAAGTGGCTGCTGCAGCCTTGTTTAGACTTGCTGTAAGCTGAGAATGACAGGGAGGCAGAGGGGAGACGCTCTCGTGTGTCGAGCGCACGGCAGAAGAGCGACACTAGCTACCCAAAGCTCCCCTTTCATCCATTTACATAATGGAGTTTTACTCTGCTTCACAGCCATGCGCAGCCACAAGAATGCTGACTCTACCTGTTTATTTCCTTTAGGATATCTTACCCGTCGGATGTATTTACCTGCCCGGCCCCTGTGATTCAAAGCGCCGATTGTTACACAAACTATGCAGCTGCTGAGTTTCTTTTCGGGGTAGAGCACCAAACTTACAACCCCCTTTCCAAAGAAATTGGGACAAAACTGAATGCAATGACTAAATATTGATGCTGACAAATGTTATTGTTTTATGACAAATATCCTATTGAATTTGATGCCATCAACACATTTGGGTAGAGGGGCATGTTTACCACTGTGTTGCATCGATTCTTTTAACAACACTCTGTAAACTTTTGGGAACTGAGGAGACCAATTGCTGGAGTTTTGAAAGTGGAATGCTGTCCCATTCTTGCCTGATATAGGTTGTCAACTGCTCAACAGTTCTGGGTCTCCTTTGTCATACTTTTTATTTCATGATTCATCAAATGTTTTCATTGGGTGACAGGTCTGGACTGCAGGCAGGCCCGTCCAGCACCCAGACTCTTCTACTATGGAGCCAGGCTGCTGTAATACACTCAGAATGCAGCTTGGCATTGTCCTGCTGAAATAACAAGGCCTTCTCTGAAAAAGACATTGTCTGAATGACAGTATGTTGCTCCACAACCTGTTTGCCATTCAGCATCAATGGGGCCTTCACAGATTTGCAAGCTACCCAAATGGTTACCCTCCTACACTAATGCACCCCCATACCATCACAGATGTTGGCTTTTGAACTGTCCTGGACGGTCCCTCTCCTCTTTAGCCCAGAGGATGCAGCATCCTCAGACCACAGGACATTTTTCCATGTCGCTTCAGCCCACCATAAATGAGCCTGGACCCGGAGAGGCCGGCGGTGTCATTCTGCATTTGTGGATGCAGCGACGAAATGTCTTCACAGTCAGTGCTTTTCAGAAGTGTTCCTGAGCCCATGCACTATAGAATCGTGTCCGTTTTTAATGCAGTGCCATCTGGGGGCCTGGAGATCACAGCTGTCCAATACTGGTTTTCGGCCGTGTCCCTTGTGTACAAAGATTTCTACAGATTCTTTGAATCCTTTAATGATATTCTGTACTGTAGATGACGAAATTCCCCAAATCTTTGCATATTATGTTGAGGAACATTATTCTTAAATGATTGCACTCTTTGCCCATGGAGTCACAGAATGGTGACCTCTCCCCATCTTTGCTGCATGGAGACTCTGCCTCTGTGAGGCTCTTTTTATACCCAATCATCTTATTGACCTATTGCCAATTAGTCTAATTAGTTGTGCAGATATTCCACAAGGTATTTTGTTTTATCATCATCACACAACTTTTCCAGTCTTTTGTTGCCCAACTTTTTTGAAATGTGTTGCTGGCATAAAATTCAAATTGAGCATATATATTTGTGCATATACAGAAAAATGTGATATGCTGTGTCTGTTCTATTTTCAACAAAATATGTTGAAAAATATAGTTTTAGCAAAAAAAGATTAGATCCTTGCATTCTGTTTTTATTTACATTTTACACAGCGTCCCAACTTTTTTGGAAACGGGGTTGTATGAGGTTATGGATTCAGCGGCTTGTGTTTCCACTTGCTATGCTTAGAGTAATATTTACGATGCAGGATAAAAAAAGGATGCAGGTGTTTTGTGGGGGAAAAAGGTCCATCCCAGCAGCATTAAAAAGAACATCGAGGCTGATGTTGGGAGCACACTGCTAACGAGGGCCATTAGCACACTGCTAATGAGGACCGTTAGCACACTGCTACCGAGGACCGTTAGCACACTGCTAATGAATGACTCTCAGGACCCGGTGGCTGCTGGCTGCCTCAGGCTGCCTGAGCGCGTAGGAATGCAGCTCCTTTGTTTACATCTCGCTGAGCCTTCCATGGAGTGGGGCGGGTTGGGAATGCCATTGGCGATTGCAGAGAGGAAGAAAGAATCCCCCCCCCCCCCCCCCCCCCCCCCCCCCCCCTTCCCCTGGGGAGGAACCCCACCCTCCCACCACCTCGCATAAGCCCACCCTCACCCTCTCACCACCTCCCATAAACCCCCCCTCACCCACCCACCCCCCCTCACAATCCCCCCCGCACCCTCTCACAACCCCACAACAGCCCCCCCCCCCCCCCCCACCACCGCATCCTCTTAATCTCCTGAGAAAGAAGCCATCACTTCCAGCAGCACAACTCGAGGGGAGGATGGCCCCGGGTCCCGCGGAGGCTTAGTGTTACAGGTTAGCCGTGCCAAGCTAAACCGACATCAGCGGGCAAAGGCGCCTAGAAGGTCCCAGGACCCAGATATCAGTGACTGGGGCCATAAGAGCACACACAGACTGAGCACAGCTCTCAGAAAAGGTTAGTGTCGTGTTTTAGGATGACTTAGTGTGCTGATTTGCTCAGCACGGGCTGATCACAGAACTCAGAGATTGATGCACAGAAGAAGAAGCATTGAGTGCATTGTAGGTACTTTGTTTGCTCCAATAAAATGTCTAACTATATTAAAAAGTGACTTCAGATTAAAGTTTAATAGTAAAAAAAAAAACCAAAAGGAAAACAAACATGCTGTAAGGCCGAATCCAGCGGGCCTCTTCAGCACAGGCGAGTGAATAAGCATAACCTTAAACCGATAAACGTCCGGCTCTATTGAGTTCAGCTTGCATTGTTCATCAAGGCCCTGCTCCCCGGGGGTCCGAAATGAACTCGCCCGGTTCCCAGAAAACACACGGGACTTTCCTCCGCTGCCTCCATCCGTTCGTGATCCGCTTCTCGCCGGTTGGCACGAACTCCCTGGTGCTTTCCTGAAACGTTATATAATCCATCGAGGGTGGTTTCCTGCAGCGACCCGGATGAGAGCGCGACCACACGAGCCCTTCCTGCTTCCGTTCTTCTTTTCTACTTATT
Source organism: Petrocephalus sullivani (assembly GCA_026780845.1). NCBI lineage: Eukaryota > Metazoa > Chordata > Actinopteri > Osteoglossiformes > Mormyridae > Petrocephalus > Petrocephalus sullivani. The sequence continues at coordinate 15,556,812 of JAODKM010000025.1, forward strand.
TGTTGATTCCATCTGCTCCAGTCCGGCATTCCACTTGCTCCAGCCCAGGGCTCCCTCCGCTCCAGTCCGGCATTCCACTTGCTCCAGCCCAGGGCTCCCTCCGCTCCAGACTTGGGTTCCCCATGTTCCAGCCCAAGGATCCCTTTGCTCCAGACTTGGGTTCCCCATGTTCCACCCCAAGGATCCCTCCATTCCAGTCCTGGGTTCCCCCGGTTCCAGCCCAAGGATTCCTCTGTTCCAGACCAGGGTTCCCCCGTTCCAGCCCAGCCCAGCTCAGGTTACATGAACAGCCTTGCAGCCTTGTGCCTCTCTCTAGGGACTGTGGGCAGGGATAATGTAAAGTGCTCTGAGACAATGTGAAGTTGTGTGCGCTATACAAAAGTAAACGGATTGATTGAGTGACTGCAGTTTTCCTCCTCTGGTAAAATGTCCCCAAAATGTCCTGTGTTTGTCAGCCTTGGTGATGCAACATTGTGTTTCACTTTTGTTAACAAAATGACTGCTCCTCAGGTATGAAACTCGTGTCTTATGAATCTATGGCTTTCAGAATCAGCGGAGGCTTGGAGGCCGATGCTGCTCTATTACATCTGCTGGGCCCTGGCTTATATATAGCTTCCAGATGTTTTCATGCTTTCAGGTTCTGATCCGCCGCCCTGTCCGTGACCATGTCGGTTCCCTGTGCTTCCTGGCATCACCTCTGGTTCTCAGTGACCATAATTGGACCAGCTGCTACTGACGAGGGAATATTTTGGGTGTCCACCCAACATCAGCACCTCCAGTGTTTTGGTCCCTGGCAGGTCCTGGAGTGACACTCCACCAACCACATGGCATGAGTCGGTGAGGGGACTCGAAGGATGCTCCTCAGCGTGAAGTCAGTGCCGTTCCTTTGGCTCCGCCCCCAGCCCAGTAAAGACAAACAAACAGTGACACGACTACGGAGGAACAGGGGCGTCAGGGCCTACCGGCAGCACCAGCCATTAGTACGCACTGCTGGGCCGTCCATCAGGTGTGCGACGTTTGTGCGATTACACCTCCTGGCCGAGGAACGCAGGCTGTTTAAAAATAGATCAACTAGTGACAGATGGGGCAAAAGTAGACAGCGGGGCTCTATAAACCTATTACTTAAAGAAAAATCCCACAAAATCATTAGCTACTCCCACATGAGAAGACGCTTCCAGAGTTTTAAGCCACACAAAGTCAATCGTAAGCCATCGCCAACAGGACAGCAACTAAACCTGTCAGCCTGGGGAGGACGGGAAACTGGGAGGCAATTAACTGGGAGTGCTGGGAGAAAGATGGGGAGATGGGAACACGGAGCTCACCATAAAAATGGCAACAAATGTGAAAAATTGTACATCAAAGTGCATGAAACCCATTTTCGCAAATCAAGGGCGAGTCCAGGATTGTTACAATGTGGATCAAAATAATAAAATTTTCCCTGGCAATAAAAATTTCCCGATGGTGGGGGTAACATTTGTATGAAATGTGTACAGAAATTTGTGACAAATTGCTAAATTGATTTAGATTATTATTATTTTTTCAAGACAACCAAATAGGGTTAGTGGAGCTGCCTTAACATTGCTGGAACTATAGTGGTTACACTAGGGCCCCGAGAAATGGGGGGCCACATGGAGGGCCGGGCCCACGGGCCCCTTCGCGAGGAGGACTGGGAGGCTATTAATCAATTGGTGCAAAATACCTCAGCATGTTACTTTGCATTATGAGCTGCTGGACAGCAAACCGTACTTACACCTTGCCTGGCAAATCCGTCTCGTTCAGGAAGTCCAATTTTTATTAATTATTTTTTATGGAAAGGTTATAAAAGTTCGTATTGTATACCTTAAGGATATTTCACAAAGATATTGGTATATCAGTGATGATTATCCCTTAGGGGCCAGAGGCTTTGTTTGTGTGCATGGGCATGTATCCAGAAAAGATGGGCAGGGGAGGGGTT
>JAODKM010000025.1:15569849-15591635 GCA_026780845.1 Petrocephalus sullivani
TTTTTTTTTTTTTTTTTTTGTTTTTTTTTTTTTTATCTTATTTTTTTTTTTTTAAAAATTTTTCTTTTTGGGGGGGGGGGGGGGGGGGGGGGGAGGGAGGACGGGTAATAGAATTTGTAGGAGTGGCATTAGAATTTAATATAATTTTTTTATAACAAAGGTCTATTTTCTAGAAAATAAATGCTTCAGTGTTAGTGATTCATAGACTACATAGGACAATCGGTATGCAGAAATGGTATTGTTTAGGTGTTCAGCTGCTTGTTTTATGATTTCTGGGGGCTGGGGGTGTTTGTGCTTTTTGGGTGTGTTTGTGTGTGTGCTGTGGAAATGTGACAATCCTGATGTCCTCATTCTTAGGTCACGTGTAGATTAAACAGCTTTTCTGTGACCCTTCTGCGTGTCGCCTCCATGTCCGAAGCCGGGCGTACCCCCGAGTTGGGGGGCCCTGGCGAACCGCGCGGCACCCCTCAGACCGGGAGTTAATCCCCGACACTCTACGTGACTCTGAATCACACCTGCTATCGTTAAAATAACAATAGTTAGTATTATCATAATCCATCCCTAACCCACTCCATGCATGTCGCGAGCCGGTTTACAGGAAGTATCTGAGATACTTGCCCTCAAAGTGTCCTCAAGGAACTCCGTGGTTGTATTTTCTTTGTTTTTTTTTTTTTGTATTCCTGCTGCAGTTGCGTGGCGACTGCCCCAGACTTGTTCTGACAGTGTGTACAGACAACAGAAAAGGCTGTGTTATTATGGGTGTGTTTGCGAGCACCTCCACCATGCAAGTGTGACATCGCAAAGGTCAGAGAGCCACTGCTTTTTTTTTTTTGGTTTTTGCCAGCACAAACGTGCCAACGTCATAACGACGGTGTAATTGTCCACAGACCGTCCAGGGTCGAGTGATGACGACAAGCCCCCCCCACCCCCGTTAAGCCCAGGCTGTCGGGACAGTGTGGCCGGGGGACGGGTGGCAGTGTGCTCAGTGCGGGGAGGTCGCGCAGAAGACGGGCCTTTGTGAGTGGCTGAGTGAACGGAAAATGTGCGTCTAATTTAAAACCTCCCTGCCAATTCACTGGTCAATTTCTTTGGGGAGGGGATTGTAATTAGCCCCTGACTGCACTTCTAAAGGGATCCAGCTGCTTAGCGACACAATCCCGCCGAAGACGTGCTTCAATTCCCACCGCCCCCCCCTTCCCCCTCAACGCTGGGCTGCAGACGTGGGTGCCCCCCCCACAATACGGGCCGGGGCTCCATCCTTCAAACTCTATTGTAACCAGGACCAGCGGATCAGCCCCCCCATTGTCAGTGCGCTTTGGCGAACCCCCACTCTACACGGGACAGGCTACGTGCCGGCTCTGCTCCGGCTGTCAGCAAACAATGGAGGCGCTGTCCGCCAGATCCCCCACATACACCCCCGCCCACGTTAAATAAGGCCGCTGGACGGTCAGCCCGGGCGCGAGCATCACGGAAACCACCTCACAGGTGCCCACGGCAACGCATTCCAACGCATCCCGCTCCGCTGTTCATAAGGAAAGCACCGGCGATTAGGGTGTGGGTGTGGTGGTCTTTCTGCACCACGGCAGGACTGCGGTGCTTGTTAACCTGCTGGATCGGTAGCCGTGCCCACTAGCTGGGGCCAGCGGTGGGTGTCCTTGACCTGTGACCGGCCTGCCAGGGACAGCTGGTGTGGCCTGTGTTTAATTTATTTATTTCCCAACACAAGACAGGTGGTCACACTTGGGGAAAAAAAGAGAGAGAGATTTCTGGCCACACAAATGCTCACACGCACCACAGTAATGGACGTCCATTGACTAGAGCATAAATTTGCATCCTGGTAACAATGTGCGCACACACACACACACACACTGCAGTGTGACTCATTAAACAGCCGTCCTGATAAATGGTAGCGATATTTTATTTTTTATAATTAACCCTTCCTTTTCCTGGTGTATTTCCATTTCAAATGACATGACTGCACAAATGGAGTGACTCTGCGGCCCGTCAGGATCACGCGCGTGGCGGGCGTCCCTGTCCGGGGTGACGCGCGCCCCGGCCGCTCTAACAGCTGCGACTGCGGCCTCCTCAGCAGCGCTCATCTCAGCTGCATGACTTCACGCTTAAATTTAGCCCGCACCTCTGCCGGTCCATTTTAGACGTCGCAACTTGAACGCATGTGTTGCGACCGCAAGGAGGGGGGGCCCCGTTTGAAGGCGCATTATTCCATGCCACAAAACCCCCAGCACATGCACACGAGTGCGACTGCGAACGCACACGCAGTGACTCCTGGGGGCCAGGTTCCTGAGTCACTGGGCCCCAGGGCCGGCAGGCCCGCTCCACTCGGCATGACCCGTCTCCATCGCGCACAGATGACATGCGCCTTCCTCCCGTCTCACAGCTGTCACTTGCCAGCGTATTTATAGCCACAGCGTGACGGCACACGGCGCCTGTCTATCAGGCACAGCTGGTCTACGCGAGAATAGTGAGTGGGAGGGGGGCAAAGCCGTCCAGCGTTAAGCGTGCCTTTACTTTGGTGTTGGGGGGCGGCATGTGCCAGAGCAGGGGGGAGGCAGCTGGGCTGTGGGGCCTATAACAGTTTCATTTTTAGAAAGATGGGGTGGTTAGGTTGCCGGGAGTCTACCCCCCCCTCCCCAACAGCTGGCAGCTGTTGTCTCCCATTTTAAGTGCAGTGGGGACACGGGTCAGGAGTCCACACGGCCCCTCTGCTGCCGTTTGGCCATGGGCACGCCCAGATGCGTTGTCGTGCCTGCCTGGAGAATAACCGCTTATGTGGTGCGTCAGCTCCCCTGGTGACTGCACACCAGCCTGAGCTCACACCCAGCAGCAAAAGTCCCATGTTTCAGATCCCTGCTTCTGTGTACCGCCACACAGGCCCAGTACACCTTAACGACGATGCCTCCTCCCCATGCTACTGGGGACTATTAAACCCAGGATCCACAGGCTTCCCACTAACAAGGATCTCTGTATTTAATGACATTCTCCCCACGGCCAGTGTGCTGGGAACCAGAACCAAGTAACACTCCATTTAAGTAATAAAATGATCGAATTTCTAACAGACCAGGAGACAACCGCTGCTTTGTAAAGGGCATAAATTCCAGGCTCCCCAGGCCTGAAGATGAAGTAGATGCATTTCCCCCTTTCAGGGAAAGTCTGCAAAACAAAACGCACACAATATAGGGGTCCCAAGATAAGTGTCAACCTGCACGACGACAAACGAAATTCGGCCACTTTTAGGTAATAACCCCACGAAAGTAAGAATTCAGAGCAGCTGACGGGTGAGCTGCTAATGAACACGACATGGTAAGCCCCCCTCTGTACCACACTGGCAAGTTCTTGATCACTGGTCGAATAGATTTCTAGTTTTGGAAAGTGGCCTATAACTTGCATTTATCAGACTATATCCAAGCTCAGCAATGGCAAAGCAGATTTTAAAAATGTAAGCATGTAGAAATCAGTAAAGTATTAGAAGGAAAGTCATACTAAATGAGTCAAAATCGCTGCTTAGTGATGCTTAATATGTCCATTACCAGCATGCATCACAAAGTGATGCAGTCATTTATACACCATATAATTTATTAATTCCAACAGCCTGCACTTTAAGGGGTGTAAGAGCTGCATGTACATCTGGAAATGGAACCTGCAACTAACTCATGAGGTCTCACCGCCCCCTAGTGGCAGTCAAACGTAGGACAGAACAGGAACAGAAAAGCAACTCCACACCCTTCGGCTCAGTCGCACACATAACAAACTGATTCCAACATGATTTAAAGGCAAGTCAAACCACTGCACCACTAACTAGCAGTTACTTTTAAAATGACAAACAGTACTCCATTCAGTGTGCATTGAGTGTAAAGTGTTGTTCTGCAAAAATACTGTGAAAGCTGTACAAAAACATGCCCATATAAAGTTCATTATTAAAATCAGAATTCACTGCAGCTGTATACACAAAATTTATTAAGCATATGTTACAATACAAAAAAAAAAAACAGTCAAGTTCAATTAAAACATGCATTAAAAAGTCAGTCCATAAATTCGAGTGATAGAGGCTTCAATCCCACGAGACCATCTTCAGTCACGCCAAGCAGTCACAGCACAGCACTCGGTCATAGCGCTCGCTGTAGCTGCGGAGAGCGAGATGGCGGTTAGAGAACCAGGCGATGCCAGAGATGACGAGCAGCAGCCCAGCCAGGACTTCCCATGATGGCAGGGAGGAGGAGGGGCCCGACACTTACTCTACCACGGTGCAGACGGAGCAGCACATGCTCGAGCAACCGCTGCAGAGGCGCGTGCACGACGGACAGGCGTGACGCTCACAGCGCGCGCAGGGTTTCCGCGACGCTGCCATCTTCAGGCACATGCAGCACACGGCAGAGCCCTCCGGAGCACCTGGCCGGCGGCGAGGACAGGCACAAATGTCACCGTGACGGTTCCGACAGTGACCACAGGTCTACACAGGAAGCAGCACGGACAGGCTGGAGAGAAAGACGTCTAACCTGTGCGAGTGTGTGTGTGTGTGTGTTGGGGGTGGGATTTCATGGTATGGTTACTCTCAACTTTAGAAGATTAGGGTGAAAAGTTACACATGTTCACTGATTTGAAGGCAGATTCCACAACATCTTTGCACAATACTGGCCACAGAAGCCTGGTGTCATTCTCCAGCAGACCAGTGCAGACCAGTGTGGCCTGACCTGCAGTTGCAGTGGTTCTCCTCAGCCGGCCATCCTGTCCGATTAAGGTCTGTCCCGGCAGCAGTGTGTGGCTCCCGGCCTGGGCCTCGCCATTCCCTGCCATTCCCACCTCTGAACCCTTCCCCTCAGTCTCCAGCTGCCATATCCTGCCCATTACTGCCTTGGTTCCATTGAACAGCAAGTTCTTCGTTTTTTCTGAGAGATGGAGGAAAAAAAAGAGAAGGTTAGACTCAGCTGAGAAGGGACACAGACCTGACATGCATATGCAAACAACGCCGACATCCAGTCAGAACCACAAGCTCTCGGGCAGCTTTCCAGCTTCCAACAGCACCGGACAAACGCTACGGAATCCGACCCCCTCCTCGCAGAATTAAAATAAAGCCTACAAACTAAAAGTTCCGAACCGTCTTACCGTCTTGACAGAATAGGTCAAACGCTCGCTGACAAACAGCCATGTTTACGCGGATCAGAGACTAATATTATGCAGGAGTTGGACACCACATCTGTTCATTAGGAGACCCGAATCCGCAGAGCAGCAAGGCCGCGCTTCGGCCCCGGAGCCCCCGGTCTCAGGGGGGTCACCTGCTGACGGCCGTCAGATTACTAAATTACTAACTTTTTTTACATTTTAAAGGCCCTAAACGCTCGGGTTCGGGACGCACCGCGGCCCACGCACCGGTACCGTGAGCCTGCGAGGCGCCCGGGCCCCGAGCAGCACCAGGCGGCTGAAGGCGCGACGGCGGCGGGGGGCAGAGCGGCCGAGGGCGGCCGGCTGCGCGCCCGCTCCCCGGGGACCGCGAAGGCCCGCGAAGGCCCGGCCGAGCGCCGCACTCACCGTATATTTCCTGCCGGTATTCGTTCCCGAAAACGCCGTGGCGGTGCAGCTCCTTCTGGCCGATGTGGACTTTGTACTGGGAGGAGAAGGTCTCGGCGAAAGGACACGCTCGTTTGGGCATTTTCCCGAAAATGCAGACTCCGTCCCCGCAGACGCCGAGCTCAGCGGCCGGTTACCCGAATAAAAGATGAAAATATTGACAAACTAGACGAAGTTCGCACTTTCGCGGGGAACGAGCCTATTAAACTTTGACCCCGGCCACGTGATTTGTAGTTTTTATTTTCAGTCACATGGTCTTGTTTTACACATCATGAATATGCATGCTGTATTTTCAAATTGGATTGGCTTGAACGTTTCATAATAAATTAAGAAATCTCTAAATACTAGGTCGCACCTGTTTTACAGTTATTTCTGATGTAACTTACTGAGATCCATGACATTTACAATTTGGATTTAAGTTCTGAAGTGTTTAAGGCTACACAGTGAAAATGTAGTTTTAATGTGCTATCACTGTTTTTACCTGGTTATTTAATAATCAGGGCTGGTTTTATATGTACGACGTCCATTTTTAGCTTGGAAATAAATACATAAGTGGATTATTTTTTACTGTTTACATAACCTATTTTCCACCTGTGTTATCGCTTCAGCCTTAAGGTCCATGTTTTACGTTGGCCGGATGAGTTGTGTCATGCAAGGGTAAGTTAAAATGTGTGTGTGTGTAAATAATGTTTGCCACAAAGTACAGCGAGCACCAGATTTTATTTCCGTCTTTATATTTTCTCTAAATCACACTGCTGCACATTCTTGAAGGACCGAGGACGCAACTGACATCTGCTGCAGGGAAGATGGGCTCAGCCACGCAGATACCTTTCAATCTGAGTACTCTTGTGTTCGTGAATCGTGTTATGCCGTGAAACTAATTCTCGTACCTCGATAAAAGCAAACAAAAGTGCACAATTTTGCTCGGTGGGATAGCTCACAACATAAAACTGCCAATAGAAAGGTCCCAACATTACCGGATAACAGTGAACTGAAGCTTACACATTTATACCAATTCATGCAACAGTAAAATACCAATTTACAACAAAAGGTGAATGTCTATATTAAAACCAAGTTTGCCACCGAATACTGGCCAATGTTAATTCAAGTTTATTGGTGTGACATTACAGTCAGGATGCCAAAAAATATTACAACCAAAGTGCATTCAAATTTCACTGCAGACACAATGAAAGGAACTGGCATAGTATCAGCCAGTATTATCTGAGTGACAGACTTTCCTGAGTACACATATGCAAAAGTCTGCAGTAACTGATCTGTAGAATAATCCAGGAGGACAAGTTCAGTCATTGTGGGATGGCATGTGATGTTGTAGGTTAGGAGTGTGCACTTGTGTCCGGAAGGCTGTTGATTTGAATCCCCTGTGCAAGTCCCTTACCCTAAAAAACTGCTGCTCCAGGTGCACTGGAAAGATCACTGGCCCTGAACTCTGACTCCAAGCTTCGTTCTCACCTGAACATGTGTGGATGTCTCATAGAAGAGCAAGCTGTATTAGCCACCTGAAGAATGACAATACATATATTCTTTGGGGTGCATAATTACCACCTGCTTAGCATTGATGCTGACTGAGAATATGTCGGAGCTAATTCACCTATGGAGCATAACTCAAAAAGTGAAATGCAAGAAATATATTTTTTTAGTTGAGCTGGCTTCATGCAAAACATCTGCTAACAAAACCATTGATCTGTATACTGAAAAGTTCTGTGTGCAAGACACTAAGCCCAACACCCCCTGTGCAGAGAACACGGCCTTAATGTGCTAGCTGGGACAGGTTTATGAAGCCTGGAGACATGTATTTTACAGGTGGCTGTTTACATTGAACCCTATGGGTTTGTTTGGGTTCACTGATGTTTGTCTCATCCCTGCTTTACATAAATGAGGCAACAGTGTGGCTTAAACAGTGTGGTGCATTGTGGGTCAATGTGTATGGCATGGAGAGAAGGTTGGCTCTGTTTCCTAGAACATCTGGATCATGGACTCCCTTGACTTTCCAACACCGACCCACTTAACTGTGAAGAGAACCCAGACACAGGAGCATGAAGATCATAGACAGCTTCACCTTCAGCACCAAAATAGTTTGTGGGAGTTTGACGAAAAATCATTTCAGAGAGTTCAGAGAGATCAATTAATCAGATACCCAATCAGGACCAAGACATCTGATTGGTTGGTCTCACATCTGACACATGATCTGATTGGTTACCTCTCTGAACCAATCATTTTTCATTCTGCCTTCAGAACATTTTTTCTAACTCCCATGGGCACCAAAATAGCCCAGAATTAACAAAAGGTTTCTCAGTTATGGTCATTGTCTCTGGATGATTGCATCTCATTTCAAAGTCCACTTACTGGGGACACCAACTTGGTTCTCCACAAAGCGAATGTAGTTCTGGGCCTTGGGTGGGAGGTCGTCCCACTTCCTTGCGGCCGTTGTGTCGCTCTTCCAGCCAGGCAGTGTTTCATACTCTACCTCCACTTTGTGCAGGACTTCCATATTTGCTGGAAGAACATAAATATACACATGAGAAAGCAATAGGATACAACTGCAGCTTTACAAGACCCTGGCTCTTGAGGTCCTTACTCAGTCCTGAGTATATGCTGAAGCAAGTCTGATAAATACCTTGCTTGAGAGCAAATATGAAAGCTTCTCTCAGCCATTAGAAAATGCTGATTCCAGTGATATTTAATAGCCTTGTTTGTGTGGAAACCAAAGCGAATCTTCAATTCATGTATTCAGTGACAATACTGAAAACTGGAAATGGTGGGGTGCTCGGATTCATAAACGCTTATAGTTGGTGTAGTACTCATTTATAAATACAACCTGTTTATTTTTTAAACCCATACCTGGGAAATAAGGAATTCTTTTGCCGTTGAGTTTGTAGGCCACGCCCACTTTGATTTCATCCAGCACGTCGAGGATATCCAGCTTTGTCAGTGCAAAACTGTGACAGAAAGAGGTCAGAGAATCTCAGGTTTCACAAGAACAACGACGGCAAAGCCCTGCAGAACCTACAAGAAGGCTGTCTGATCCTGCCCAGTCCTGGCCAATGATGTAATTAGACTTCTCTTTGGAATCTGAAGAAGCTGAAGAAAGGGAGCTGGAGGCCCTACAGAATAGGGATTAGATCACAAAGGATCTTATCACTTATTCTACACACCAGTAGGTGGGGCTAGAGTATCACTCTTTCCCTTCCCGGTTGGCATGAAACAAAGCAGACAACTGGGGCTGGTCGCACACTTACGCGGTGAAGCCATTGATCATGTGGGCGTAGCGGAGTATAACCAGATCCAGCCATCCACAGCGCCGCTTCCTTCCTGTGGTGACCCCCACCTCGTGCCCCCTGGTCTGAAGCAGTTCACCTATTGGCTACAGGAGGGACAGAGCAGTTCTATCATTTTATCAAACACTTTCAGAGCACAAATTATATGGTATACTGATACCTGTGCTTAAGCTTTACAGCCAGTAGGCAGCCCTGACATTAGTGCACAGTTCTCATGCTTATCGATAGCGGTTTTCCATTGGAGGCTCTTTGCTGGACACTTACATTGAGCTGCTCTGTGGGAAAGGCTCCAATGCCCACTCTGGTCGTGTAGGCCTTAACCACGCCGTACACCTCTCCCACGTTCTGAGGGGGAACACCCAACCCAGTACACACGCCACCCACGGTGCAGTTTGATGATGTCACAAAGGGGTATGTACCTGAAGACAGGGGACAGATTAAGGACTTTTACTGTCATTGTGTCAGTGTGGTTGCATCGCTACAATAAAATGGAATCCCTTGGGAGATTCCATGTATCATAAGCAATTAGTAAACCTCCAGGAGGACACTTTCCCCTTCCGGGGGGGCTCTGCCACCTGTTCCACGTCGCATGCCTCAGAGCCCTGACCAACGCCTGCTGGATGACATCATGGTCTCTGTGGTGTTCCTCCCTCATAACAGGCATGACCTGATGCACTCTCCCCCAGCAGCAGGGCGGTGGTATCTCCTTACCAAAGTCAATGTCAAGCAGGGCAGCATTGGCTCCCTCAACCAAGATCTTCTTTGGGGATCCATGAATAGCTTCGTACATGAAATAGACACCGTCTCTCACCATGGGCCGTATCCTTTCTGCGTATTCCTGTACAGGAAGCAGAACCAATGTGCTAATCAGAGTGGCCCAGTCACTCCTGCTTGGTAGATTCTGGGTGGTATCTGCTGCCCACAAAGAAACACACACAGAACGATGGAGCTGAGTCCCCTCCAGCTACCTTCAGCTTTTTCAGCTGTGCTTCTGCATCTATCTCCAACATGGGGAACATGGACTGGTACTGCTGGGCGAGGTTCTTGAACCTGGAGATAAGCAGAGAACCACATTAATTCTAATGGCTCAACAAGAGCTGACACCATCTGGGAGCGATGGACCCCAGCCATGACGTCCACCTGCATGTACCTCAATTCCTGCTATATACCTGGCCGAGAACTCCTTAAAATCAGCCAGAAGGTCGCAGACTCTCAGCCCAGTTCGAGACGCCTTGCTGGAATATGCAGGGCCAATGCCTTTCTTAGTGGTTCCAATACTGTCGGAGAGCAAAAACAGGCAGCGCTGAAAGGGACTAACTATTATCTCTGCATTCAAGGAAGCCTAGAGGGTGACAAACGCGAAACTCACGATGCTTCTCAGCTGTTTTATAACCATTATTTAATTCAGGCCTAATTTCCTGTGCTTACTTCTTCCCTTCCTGTGCTTGTCTCTGCAGCTCCTGAAGTCCATCCACAGCCTGGTGGAAATCAAACACTGTCGAGGGTAGTAACAGACACCATCAACTGTACTGTAGCATTGCGCTAATGGTCACCGTGCAGTATCTAAGAGGACATGCAGAGGACATGCAGAGGACATACAGAGGACATACAGAGGACATGCAGAGGACATACAGAGGACATGCAGAAGCCTCCTTCCTACGAGCTGGGTTTGTTTGTTGCTGCCGACAGCCACACATACCGATGTGGGCCCGATCGGAGATGACCAGTCGCTTCTCCCAGCCCTTGAGCCCTGCAGGGGGGACAGAGTCTTTCAGAGCCTGTCGTGTTACTACGTGGGAAGCAGCTTTCAGAAAGAGATCAAATTCCCAAACCTTTCTTCTCATTTTTGTCCCCTTCTTCAAACAAGCCGGGTAGATGTATGACCACTCCGTTACCTGAAACGGAGCAAGTCAAGGAGTCGATAAAAAGCCACAACAGTAGACACCCTTCAGCAGACAAGCTGGAGAGTTCCTTCTTTCAGCTTCCTGTCCCGTAGTCCCAATGGACCCTATCAAAGGCCCTGATATTCATACCAAAGTCTTTAAAAATAAGCCTGTTGGCTTAGGGTGGAATCCAGCTATATCTGCCTTCTCTCACAGTAAGAACTGCCATAAAAAAGTGTGGATATAGTGGAAAGCAATACATACCAATGAAGGAAATTGCTTTGGAGTTGATGATCCCACTGGGAAGGAGGTGGAAGTCATATTCCTTGCCGTCCACCACCACTGTGTGACCAGCATTGTTGCCTCCCTGCAGACAGGGGGCGATACAAGATTATTGGAGACTTACTGACTTCACCAAGGACGTCAGAACACCGTATGAGACTCTCTCTCCTATGAGGCAACTGACTATTTTGTTCTGGGAGCTTACAATGGGTGTTCTGGCCAAAGCACCACAGCATACATTCTATATTCAATCCATTGTGATCTCAGGAAAAAGGACCTCAGTTTTTAAAAGAGCTGCGACTGAAATGTGCTCTAGCTACCGGTTGCATTAGCATGGGTTCAGCTCCATGTATTGAGTGTGAACTGGTGGTGGGGGCATGTTTTTGGGGGGGGGGGTGACACCAGACACTGCAGGAGTCTGTAGTGGTGTAGCAACCCCAAATTTATGGGCTTGTTTTTCTCAGTAAGCGAAGCCCAGAAAGAGGTTCTGGCCCAACCACCTACCCACAGCTCCGGCATCCCACCCATCCCATTCCTGAAACCGAAGCGCTCACGTGCAACCCCCCCGCCCCCAGAAGTTCTGCAGAGAGAGCTATTTTAATCGGTAGGCTTGGGGCAGCATGACTGTCCCCCACCTCCCCTCTGGGGAAAGGCGCAGACCCCCTGCCTGCCCTTCTCACGTGTCAGCCTCCCCAGGAATGCGACCCGGCTCTCTCCGTGGCGGCCAGCGTGAGGAATGCGCCTGCTGATGTCCGCCGGAGGACGCTTACATAACGGCAGGGTGAACTTACACATCGCTCTGCAGATGAGAGGGCAGCTTCAGACACCGAACGATTAAAGTCTCAAATAGGACCTATTTGGGGTGTTTGGCGTTTAGTGTTAAAGCTCAGGCAGCATCCTCAATTTGAGTCGGCAGGGGGCGCAAATCTGCCAGACTGTCATTGAGTAAGTCTACCAGTAAGTTTGTACAGACACAATAAACAGCACTTTTAAATAGAATCTACTTATTTGAGCTATGCTGAGATTTCAGATTTTTGTTTTTTATGCTAGTAAAATTACATGTATCAACAAGATATGCTTCTGTTGAGCTTATATTTATAAAACGGTGATGGCGGAAATGGAATTTTGAGTTGATGCTACTCAGAGTTAAAGTATCCAACGTGGGAAAAACTCTCAGTAAATGACAATGCTTAATAATCCATTCAATCATGGATTCTGAACCCTCATTTCACCCAAAACCAACATAAAGTATTATTTTACTCCAAATGGAAGTTCAGCACAGTTTAGTTGCACAACACTACAGATCCATTATTACAGAGAGAAAAACACATCTTAATTTTTTTCATTAAAATAAGATCATCCTGCAGGGGTGAACAGTCAGCAATCAACTTCTACTTGTGATAGCCAGGTTATGTTGTTTTTATTCAATGACTTTGATTAATCCAAAACTTGGGGTCCCAGTAATATGTCCAGTGTCTGCTGATGTCCAAGTAATTAACTGAAAACATCCCTTGACCTAATGTTTGAACTACCAGTCAAATGTATCTCAAAATAAGTGCAGTTCAGGGCCTATCTTAGTTGACCTGGGCTTTTATAACTATTTACATCTAATACAGACTTTACAAATAAAAAAACGGAAACGTATAAATGGTGGTTTGCTGTGATAATGATCTTCCTGGATAGGAAAAACCTCTTGCTTGATGTTAAATTCCAAAACAATCTGGTTTATGGTTCTCCCTTTTCAGCCAGGCAACTAGTTTGTTTGTTTGAAAAGCTGATGAATGTATCATCGGTAAAGACAGTAATCTGTAAACTTTGTACTTGAAACAAGCCCATATTGAACATGGAAAGAGGGTCTCTGTAAATCTGTATGTTTGCAGAGATGTCATAAGACCTGTCCTTGCCTGATGTCCCTGATAAAAAAACTCAAAGTGAAAACAAATGAATTGAAACAAGAGATAGGAAATGAGTAACTGGTATCTCAACAGGACTGGCCTGCATGCGAAAGACTAGAAGCACCAGGAATCCTACCTTAATGATTATCCTCTGCTCTGAGTAATTAATAACCATCCCCTTGTTAAACTCAAAGGCCATGTTCTACTACAGAATCATTTTTACAGATTACATCACTTTCCCATAGCTGAGGCACAAATTTCCAAAACGAAGCCCTTATTTGCTGTTATTGGGATGAGATCCCCAGTGAGCTACAGCCAGGCATCTTCATCATAAGACACAGCACTGGGAACCAGGACTCACTCAGTCCTCATTTACTCAATCGAAGAATCCCATGGACTGAGTTTTTGCTCAAGTACACCCCTCCTATAACACCCCAGGGCCCTGTCCAGGAAAAGCAGCTAGCAAAAAAGATGGATGGCAACATGCCTATAGATACAGAGCAACTGACAACAAAAGCCAATCAATTATATGAACCTACACACGTCACTAAAGATTACCCTCCCTTTACACAACACATTGTGTGTGACATTTTTCAAGAGATGGGGATCCGTCGTGGCCAAATGTTCTATAGACATTCAGCCCTCAAATGAGACAAAGTTTAGGACACTGTGGTCAGCCTGGAGTGTAAGTGACACCAAGCAGATTCCTCGGAGGGGGCTTCCTAGCTGGTGACGGCCCTTCCAGTCGCTCTGGTTACACCGGCCACTTGTTTGTTATATTTATAGTGACCCTGGTGCTTCTGATGTGACATTTCATGGTGTGCATCTGAAGCGTCTTTTCCAGCCGCTGGAAGGAAAAGTTTCCACCGGCCGAATGCAGCCGCTCTTACACTGCTTTATGTCTGTCGCCTCATACATTTGTCACGTTTGCACATAAGAGACGTGCTCATTCATAACAGGAACTGGATCAGAGCACCATGCAGATATTCCGCGATTGCCCGTCTGACAGTTCCCTTATTTACGGAACAGCTGATCAGATTTTTCTCCTCTTACCACTCGGCATCGCCACCGCAGAAAGAAACTTATTAGAGAGCTTCTTTGTGACGGGGAAGGACAGTGTTGCCGCTCCTTCACGCTTTAACCTTCTGCAAATTAAAACTCCACCGATCTCCGGTGGAGGAGCTGCAGCCTATGTTACCTGGCATCTGCAGACGACGTCGGCCTCCGTTGCCAACAAGTCGACGACTTTGCCCTTGCCCTCGTCGCCCCACTGCGCCCCGAGCACCACCGTCACTTTGTTGGGCGCCTCGCCGCGGCTCCGCTTCATTCCGGCGTTCGCGGGGTTCTTAGCGGGGTTCTTAGCGGGGTTCGCGTACGTCTTATGGTCGTTCGCCGGCCAGCCGCTCGACATGTTCGTGCCAGCGCAGTCGCGACAGCTGCGCCGAAGGGCCCGGCCGCTCCGCCGGTATATACACCCCGCGCCCCGGGGGACCAAATATGGGCCAAGCAGCCGGTGATGTCAGGGGCCCCTGATATCACAAAGTGGGATTATAACTCCCACTGAAATGCATGAGGAAACCGTTTGGAATCTTACTAGCCAAAATAGAATTTCCAATATCAGGAATTGGCATTTTAACTAGTTAACATTTAATTTCTGATATCAAGAATGTCCATTCTAACTGTTAGAACTGAATTCTTCATGTCCTCTAAATACGAATTAATGCTAAAACGGTTTGCCATAAAGGCTCATCCTGATGATTTCTTTGCTTCCTACTTATTGCAGCTCTCACAAGTTCCACGGAGGCCCAGATCCGAGAAGATATTTCTAAAACCACATTATAGGTCCTACGTACGTCCTTAAAAACGTCAAGTCAAAGGCATAGATGGTGCTGCAAGGTCGATCTTTATTTATGTGCGTCTCAGAGACAGGATAATGAATTGTCATTAGTAGGAAAACACAGTCTGGCGTCACATAAAAGGAAAATACAAATCTAAAGAAAGACTTCAGCTCAATAATATAAAGGACGACTCTGTCTTACAAATGTTCCGTAAAAGGACACTCATATCAAAACTAAAACAATATAAGCCTTTTGTTTTTTTGGTAGATTTACAAAACGGTCATGTTTTAATACTCTTCTATAAGTTACAAGTCCACCGCTGTAACAATAAAAGAAAAACAGGTACGTTCACATCTATGTGCACATAATAAATTATATAAAAAAAGATATTCCACAGATTTTCCACAGCAAATCAAGCAATTGATTAATCTGCCATTTGTGTTCTTGTAGAACAGTGCAATGCAAATGTAATCACTATACATGCGGAGCTGTAATATTTTCTCCAATACATGACAGTTTTTCCCCGATGACAACCACAGGGAGTATAGTTAATTGAGAATCACAAATTCAATACTACCATTAGGTTACTTTCCACTCTTTTCTGAAATTCCAAAAATGTGCCCTATACATCTTGGTACAGTTTCCCCCTGAAAAGCACAGAAATGCCATCCATTCTATCAGACTGGTAAACAGTGTGCTTCGTCCACAAGTCATCTTCACTCAAATGACATAAATAACTGATTGTAGGCCGTAGCCTGGCCAAACTCATGGTGATATAACAAAAAAAAAATCATTTCCTTTGACATTTTGTCTTCTTCTTCTTGTAACCACCTAGAAAACAGACAGAGTATAGTTAGTTTCCAAAGCAGCATAGCGATGGATCCTAAATAACGAGCCCGACGTTGCAGAGGAATAGCCGGGAAATGTAGAAAACAGATTTCATAAGCGTTATTGGCATCACAAATTCATGAGAAAGCCGAGAAGGTTGTATTGCCTCCATGCCTTTCCCAATACTGCCAGGGTGGGGTGTCAGTTGAAGAAGGATGATGCTTATGGGTCATTCAGGTAGGTACTCAGATGTGTTAGTGGGTTAAAATCACATAGCTCTGAGTATTTCACTGTCAGATTAGGCTACATATTAAACTATGTTTCATTGTATATTGAAAATCCCACTCATTCAACTCTATTGTGAATGGCGCTATATAAAAACAATTTGAACTGAAGTGATTCGTGTATGCAAAATCTGGAGGGTTAGACTTGGACAAATGAAAGGTCACCTGGAGCTGAGAGTATAAATTATCGATGGAAAGACTTGCTGTAATGTCAAGAGTCTCGAGCAGAGGTCCCCAACCATTTTTGGCCCCGAGGGCCAAATTGCACCTGCAGTGCAAAGTCAAGGCCCACTGCATTGGAAACGGTGGGGGATATCACACTGCCAATCTCTTCACAGGGCCAGTTTTTGGCAGGAATTTTGTCAATCAATTGTCTGTAACTCTAACAATGGAAGTTTTATGGCTCGGATGTGTCTTACACATCCCATCTGCTCACTGCCTTCACAATATTCCAATAGGTCACAATAAGAGGCAGTCAGGCAAAGAAAAGCAGCAACAGAAGCGAACAGAGAGGAGACCGGTTACACCAGGAGCAGATGAGGAGTCATCTAGCAGCATGGAGAGCAGTTAGAGGAGGTAAAGGCTATGTTCTTCCTTTTGCCCACCCGCTCCCACAGGAGTTAGCTGGACACGCAGGAGTTTGACCTACCTCACTGCAAAACACACCCATTATGTTTTGGATGCCTGTTTCCATTGTAACCTTCTGCTTCAGGAAATTAAAGACAAAAGGACACACTGAAGGAAACTGGCAAGTTTTATGCAGCTGATATTATGATTCTGTCACAAAGGTGTTTGTATTAGACAAGCATGTTAAAAAAAAAACTCTGGAAAGTGGACAAGGCCTGCACGCTAGGCACTCTGACATTCTCAGAGTTCGGATAAAGCTTAAAATGGCATATTCATATATATCGGAAAGAGGACACGGCTGTTTGCTGACGGCGTGCACCCCACCTCTCACACATGTTAAAAACAAGTGCTGTGCATATTATCTTTATTAGTTTGCACAATACAAAACAAACACGAACACAAATACATTACCTTCTGCACCCAGCTTTTTATTTTTCTTCGAGTGTTTCTGAGACTTTTTCGTTCCAGGCTTTAGGAGGGCGGAGGCAGGTACAGAGTCAGGCGTCTGCAAGCCTGTCCCGTCTCGCACGTCGCTCTCGTCACCACGGCTCCCGTCTCGCACGTCGCTCTCGTCACCACCACTCCCGTCACCGTGCACCTTCCCGTTGCCCGCTCCACTGGATCCGGCCTCGTTCCCAGCCGTGTCAGAGGGCTCAGCAACTTCAACATTTCCATCAATGTCTGCAGACGCAGCGTCAGGTGAAACGGAATCGCACACACTAGGGCCCCCTTCTGGTGTGTTATTTTCATGGGCTCTGGCACACTCCGGCTCTCTGCCGCCGCTAGGATCATGTTCGGGTACGTCCCTGTCCGTGACTAGGGGAGGGGTAGAGAACGTGTGCGTGTCATTAACTTCCGGCGTAAGTGGGCAGCCCCCAGAGCCTCCTGACTGAGACTGGCTTGGGTCTTGGGGGTCGGCCCGAGGCTCCTCAGCCTGCGATGAGGCTCCTCCTTCTGGGAGCGTGGCAGGGATCTCCGTCTCCACCTGCTTTTTGCTTGCAGGGGAGCAGCTGGTCAGCGTGGCCTCGGGGGCCCAGGCTTCGGCTGCGTCGCCGGCAGACTTTGCATTTGGTCCTAGAGCAGAGGGGAGGGTGTGGGTGGCTTGGTTAGTACTGCAGTACACCCCCACCACCACCGGTCTGCACTTGGGGGGGGTGAGGGAGAGGCAGGCAGGCAGCACAGGGGCCACAGACACGAAACAGCCAACGGCGTCAGCAGCGACGCGCCGGAGCGGTCAGTGCGGTCAAGCGGCAAAGCAGTGTTAAGGCCGGAAGCGGAGCGGGGGGGCGGGCTCAGCGTGAACGCGGGGGGGCGGGCTCAGCGTGAACGCGGGAGGGCGGGCTCGGTCCTTACCAGGCTGGCCATTATCCCTACGCATTTCACTAGAGGGACGGCTTTCCGTCTCGCACCTGGGCCGAGTCTTCCTCAGCTGGAAGCCCTTCCGGATATCTGCCAGCAGGAGGTCCACGATGCAGCCCTCTTCCTGCACCACAGGGCCCTTTCGTACTGGGGAGGGGGGGTGGAGACGACACCACATGTTTCAAAAGACCCCAAATATTTAGCATGTAAGCCAGTAATGCAGAACATGCGGGTAGCGACATGAGGGGGGTTAGGGTTAGGGTTAGGGTTAGGGGGGCTCACTGATCTTTCCGCCCTCCCCCTTCTGCCGCTTGGACTCCTCCTCAGCCAGCTGCTGCTTCCGCTTTTCTGCTTTGGCAGCCTGTTCCTTGCGGGTCTGATTCTCCTGGAGAACACGGGGGGGTTTACGATAGATAATGAGACACCCCCGATGGCCAGCAGTAGCATCTAACCCTAACACAATCAGACTTTGGTCGGCTCCTGCCATAACAAAGCTCAGCCTCTATGTGGCTGACATGTTACACGTTAATGCCAACTTATCTTCACCCAATGAAACAATTCCTTGGCCGTTGGCACTTGCCGTTGCCTAACTGCACCCATGTTTGGTAGCCAGACTATTGCACTGAAGGATATCCAGACTGCCCTCACCTTGAGGCTCTTGATAAAGAGGTTCCTGAAGGTCTTGATGGTACCAAAGAGCTCTTCCAAGGAAAGGCGGGATGGATCCTCACACAGGTACAGAGCCAGGGCCGTCCTCTTCTGCTCTATAGCAGCAAGGCGATCCTCCAGAGCCCTGCAAGCCTCCAGGTTGCTCTACAACACAAAACACTATTAGTAACCATCAAAGTCCTACAGATACTACAGGTAACACAGGAGATGGCTACTGCACATCTATGATTATGCTCCCTTTCGACAGGTCCTGCATCCTTGAAGCCATAAGATACCATATCTGATGCAGATGCATGGGTTTGGTCTTACATTTCTACCATTGTGAGGTTTGACGATCTAATGAGGTAGAGATATTACTACCAGGCCATGTGTGCAAACTCAGCTTCCCAGATACTGTGCATTTTGACAAACTGTGGGATTTGAGAACACACCTCAATAGTATCCAAGTACTGGCCCTTGATTTCCTCCATGGAAGAGGAGGCCACCTTCTTCTGAATATCCCTGAGACGTTTGAAGAGTGAGTTTGCCTCTGTCTTGACCGACTCTAGGTTCACCCTGTCAGATGTAAAAGGAGGGTGTTATTCATCCACACCTACATTCTCTCAGAGCAGAGGATCCTGGCAAATGGGACGGGTGGGGAGAGTGTGGCAGAGCTCACCCGGCGGCCAATTCACAGATATTAAGGTCATCTGGGAGGCTGAGAAGCTCGCGGTGATGCTCTTCTGCCTCCTGTGTGAGTAACATTCAGAAACGCAGGGGCTGGCATCATGGTGGTCTTCAGGCACCGTTTTCTAATCACTACAGGAGTAATAACCCATTTAAATGGCGGAGAAGATGCATTTCCACATATGTTGTTGTCATTGTACCTCCAGGATGTGATGGAGAAGAGTGATACGGGACTTATTGGCTTTGGTCTCGGTCAGCTTCAGCAGGGTACTGATCTTAAACCCCTCCGCATTCCCGGTATGGCTGCCCTGTCAGTGAAGAGCGGGTCGTTACCAAGGTTACCGCCATCATCAGCAGCCCCGATGGGTCTAGTCAACAGTGGGTCAGGTGCATGTCAGTCTCACAGAGTAAGAGGCAGGGAAGACATGGCATCCTTACATAGTTCAGGAAGTTTCCGACGTTGAGGATGAGCTTGCAGAAGCTGGGCAGCCGAGTGCTCTCCTGGACACCTAATGGAAAAAAGCAAATTCTCAGATTTAAAAGCACTCCAAGCTGCCTTCTGCACACTTAGGGACAGAGCAGTCGCTGGAGCTATAGAATGTGCAGCAAGACAAACTCTGTCAAAAACAATGTTCAGAGGCATTATAACTAAAATCAAAATGGAAGAGAGTGAGAACCAGAAAAACATTCTGGTTCACAGAAAATATCCAGGGCTCACAGAAAGTCTTGGAACACTTATTTAGCTAAGTAAAAATGTTGCAATTTTATTAGTTTCATATAACAAAAGTCCACAGACAAGCAAAACTTAAAATATCCGCAAATATCTTACGCACAGATTTTTGGTTGTTTTTTTTTTTTATAATAAATCGATTCATTCAGTTCTGTTCTTGCCATTTTGTTATTAATTACTACAGTAGTCATTGGCTCCCAAAGCAATATTAGATGAAAAACATGTGTTATTACAAAGGTGTTACTAATTAAAAAGCACAGTGATGCTTTTTAACTTAGAACGGCTCTTTCGGAACTATAATTTGGATTTCAATTATTATTACTACTTGAAATGAATATTTCTGAATCTCTTGGCAGACTGCCTTTCATAAAGGCCCCACCCTGGGCCCCCCAGGGCCACACTTACTAACACAGGCTCCATCCACCAGCTCTGCCTTGGGCTTCAGCATGTCTAACAGGGACCCCGTCTCCTCGCAAAGCAGCATGCACTCAATCCTCAGTGGGTAGCTGAAGGTCACGGGTCCGAGGGCAACGAAAACCATGTGTGAATCGACATGCTGTTAATGCAGGTTCAACTTTAGCAAATTTATGTGGCTCAAACGTTACCAAGGAACATTCAGAAGCAGGAGGTAAAAATGGTCCACACTAGCCAGCTTGTCATTCTCACCCTGGAAGGACTTCAAGTTCTCAATCTATGTGAAATGAAAGAACAGGGCTGTCATCTTAAACGTGAGCCAGCCTCCTATGACATTGTTATCTCACACAACCACCAGGGGGCAAAATCCCCACGCGTTTCAAATTTAAAAAATGACAGCGGCTACAGATCAGAGCTATGGGCACCTCGTATATGCCACCGAGGACATCACCTAGCCAACCTACCTC
Source organism: Petrocephalus sullivani (assembly GCA_026780845.1). Taxonomy (NCBI): domain Eukaryota; kingdom Metazoa; phylum Chordata; class Actinopteri; order Osteoglossiformes; family Mormyridae; genus Petrocephalus; species Petrocephalus sullivani. The sequence goes on from JAODKM010000025.1 coordinate 15,590,671, forward strand.
ATGCTTCTCTGGAAGGAGCTTCTGAAGTTGTTTCAAGACCTCCACATCAAATTTAGATCTGTCCCCATTCTGAATCATGGCCACAAACTCCTGATTAGAGCTATTAGTGAGAGAGAAAGGAGAGAGCATGTTTTCCACAGGAAAAGGGGCTATCAGACACGGTAAGCAAAGCAGGGGAACGTACCATCTGAATTGCTTCAGAAAAATGTTCAGATTCAGGCTTTTCTTTGGCTCAATGAAAGAAATCTGCGGTTAAAAGATCAGATGTCATTCCTGTCTCCAGGTGGCGCTCAGACAGCAGAGAGGCAGTGACCGCCACCGCTGAAACCTAAGCACTCACCTCCTTCGGCTCTTTCTTGGGTGGTGCGGTCGACCCCTTGTCCTTGGTTTCTGCCACAGGCAGACAGAAGAGCTCCTCGATGCTGGAGTAGTCTGGCTCCAGGGGACCGTCTACCTGCACGGAGGTCCACATGGACTGGCCATCTGTTTTCGGGGGGGGGCACAGCAACAGGAAGGGACGTCAGGCATGCTAGCAAATGTATTTATACAGCTTTGCAGTGGGAGGGGGCAAACTGAGCCATTCTGTTCTGTTGAAAAAATAAACTTATTGTTCATTTGTACATACTATTCTGCTGGAATTATGGCTTTACACCAAGAACTACAATCTAGCAGTGGCAATGAGGACCATAACAATCCTCACCTGTCACCACCTTGGAGGGTAGCTTCTGCCAGTTGAGTTTCTTCATTCTCTGTTTGGGGTGGCGGCTGGGCTTGTATGAGGGAACAGGCACCTGGCCTAGACACTGGGACCTTCCGTCCACCACCTGTCCCCAGACAGGGGGGGGCGGGGCCAAGCTGGGCATACCAGGGGGCGGGACTGGTGGCAGGCCCATTCCAGGTGGGCGTGAAGAAGGCTGTGCCGCTGATCAGCAATGCCATGCTCATCGGTGACAAGAAGAAGTTCC
>JAODKM010000025.1:15591870-15603485 GCA_026780845.1 Petrocephalus sullivani
CCACGCATCAGTGTCCAGCATGTGACGGGTAGGGACAGGGAGCGGGGAGTGGGGCGGGCGCCGGGGTTTGGGGGGCCAGGAGGAGGTGGAGGGCCCGGGGGTGGGGGTCCCGCAGAAGGTGGGCCCCAAGGTAGAGGGGTTGGAGGGGGCAAACTGAGAGGAGACGGGGGCTGTGGCAGCTCTGTCTGGACAGCGCTGTCGCTCCTCTGTGGAGGTGGAGCACTGGACTTCCCCTTGCAGAGGACCAATCGCTCCATAATCTTCTCAGAGTCCAACTGAGCTGTAAGGCATCCCCAGATTTAACAGTGAGCTGAGAGAAAAGCGAGATGCTTGGGAACCACGTCACACACCCATGATTCAAGTTCATGGTCAGATATTTCTCAGATGGATTCATAGTGACTCTATAGCTAGAAGGGTGGCATAAACTGTGGAAACAAATAAGAAAAAACACTATGCAAGCAGAAATAAAACCTCAGTTGAGGACATGGAAGGAAGGACTCACTGTCCTGTGCCAGCAGCATGGCCCGGTTGATGACGGCGTCCAGTGCCTGCCACATATCTACCCTCTCCGGGCCCAGCAGCAGCAGGGCCTGCAGGATGGAGAGGAGGTGCAGGGAGACCGGGGAGCTGCTGACCTACAGCGAGGCGGGGCGGGAGGGAGAGGTGCTCCATTAAGGGGTTTCCAGGTAAGGCACCCAGCTGAAAAGGCTGAGGAACCAGAGCCGTCTTCACACAGGCTTCGGCAGCTGATGTGTGTGATACCAGGAGAGCTCTTAACCGGAGATACCGATAGGGGGCGCAGCCTCCCCCTCACGTCAAAACAGGTCTGGCTGAGTTATTAGAAGCTGAACTGTCCTGCTGAATGACCACATGAGAAATAAATGCCATCTGTGATGATGACCGCCATCACCGTGTGATTTTAAGGCACGATGCAGCAGGCTGACCAAAGCCGGCTGATACGTCGTTGATAAATTCACACCTGCGCTAGCGATTCTCGGCAGGAACGTATCAGTCGGAACATCTCTGTGCCTGAACCCACAATCACACAAGCCCACAGCCTATCGGACTGCCAGAGACTAACGCAGCTAGCTGGCAGCTCTCTGCAGCGCTGCGTGGGTGGTGTGCAGCGCCAGCTGGCATTCACCTTGTTGAAGAGCACGGTGAAGACCTCCTGATGGTTTCCCATGTCAATGCCCCCATAGAGCCTCATAATCTCTTCCTCATCTTCAGCCATGGTCTCTTCAAATGCTTCACACTGGATGATCAGGTCAGCATCCTCTTGCTCCCTACACACACACACACACACACACACACACGTAAGTACGGTACTGTCATTGTCAGCTGCACTGAGAGTTGTTTTAAGTATTGCAATATCAGAGTTTACAAATCAAAATGAATGCAACATCAGAGGACAAAACCTCACCGAATAGATACAGCATGCACGCAAAAACAATGAGTCGGTCAGGGCTGCCCAACTCCAGTCCTGGAGGGCCAGAATCCAACACAATTTAAAGATTTCCTTGTTCAGAAACCTTATTCAACTAATTACCAGGTTTAATGGGCATGTTTGAGGAAAATCTGCAAACTGTGCTGGATTCGGGACCTCCAGGACTGGATTTGGGCACCCCTGGACTAGGTGGTTAAACGTACTGTACTCAATCGCATTTCAGCCACGTTTAGCAAAACGTTTCAAAAGCATTCTTTATGACTTAAGACGAGGACAAAATCTACACGCAGAGCAAACACACTCACCTTAATTTAGGCAGTATGTCCAGTAACTGCAACCCTTTGAAAGAAAACAGCAGCACATCGTAATTAAAGAGCTGTTCAGGATGACTGTAAATCGTACATTTTGGGTGATGTCTAATTTCCAACCTGAAATGCACAGCTTGCATGCTTCCGCCCGGCTCTCAGGACGGCCATGAGCGCCGGACAGGTGTGCGCAATTAGCCGGCAATAAACCCGAAGCCGGCATGAATCGCTGCTGCCATTACATCCGCAAAGCAATAGCTTTTATTTGGCTTTAAAACCGTGTAATTCGGGGGTATTAAAGTGAAACCTTGCTGTTAACGTATTAGAAACGAATATATCAATTATATTTTTCCTGGGGCGTTGCTCGGATCCAGAGATGTAACCTGTACGAAGGTCATCTAATCTCCCTGAAGTCACGGTGATCGTAGCGATACGAAGGTTTAAGGAGACCAAGCAAAGCCCTGAACCAGGACTGCGGTGATGTATGAAATTCTCAAACTGCGAGCATGATTGTTTAGACCATCTGAGCCGAACAAATCATTCGTGGCTCGTTCGGATTCATTCGGGGCTTCAGCTCGTGACGCGTTTGCACTTAACGGTGCATAAAATGTAAGCATTCTAATGCATGAATGCCAGGCATGTTAGGCAAGTTATGCAAAAATTTATAATCACCATTCCGAAAAGTCACTAAATGTTTTGAACGTCACTAACTGGTATGGAACACTGCCTTCCATAAGTAGGACGGTGATTTTAATCAGTCATATCTGGAGCAAAAACAAACGGAGAGGAATTGTGCTCTCAGACAGTGACGGTGATCTCCCCTAGATTCAGGGCAGTCCTAAATTAAGGACGACCGAGGTGTATGGTTCTGTGGCAACCGTGTTCCTAATCAACCTACTTCCCCCCATCACTGGGTTATTTTGAGGTAGGAAGAGGGGCTTTTTTTAACGGCAGCCTGCCCGTGAGAAGCTGTGCCTGTGAGGAGAGCTTGGCTTCCTTGTTTTCCTTCTCGGCTGTCAGGGGAGCGTGGCGAGGCCGGGCCGTACCGATGAACTCCTTGCGCAGTTTGTCTCTCCTGCGCAGGTCCTCTGCCCCCAGGATAAGGGCGTTGATGAAGCTGAGGAGCGTGACCATGTACGGCACGTTGTCGCTGCCCTGGAGCTCGCTCATGATCACACTGAAGCGGTACTGCTGAGTCTTCACGCTCTGCCAGGACATGGATGCACACAGGTACAGACATTCAAAGCAGGCACTGCACTCCTGATGAATAGCTCATGTGCATCAGTTCCTGTCTGCATTTCTCTGCCTGGCTGAATCGGCACAATAAGAGGTAGGATTGCATGGTCCAAGCCAACAAGCAGTGGCAGATTTAGGCTGCTGGAAGGACAGGGGCCAAAAGACTGTGTAAATGGTACGCTATTTATGGTGAAGTAGCGTCATCTGCATCACTGAAAGGGCACCCATCAGAGAGATTTTCTCTATTACAAGGGCACTTAATCATGTTTGCTCACTTGGAAAGGCAACTGAGAGGGCACCTCAAGTTTACCCCACTGCAGGGGCACCAATGTGGGGACCTCATGTTTACCCACTGCTTTCAGGTACCCTTTATGCGCACTGTGTCCCATTTCCTCTACTGGGAAGGGCCCCCTTTATCACGTAGGGGTGCCAGAGCGGGCACATCATAACGGCACCCATTACCATTGGATGGGGAGCCACAGGGGCCGCCTACACCGTGGCAAGGGCACCTTATAGGACACTGCATCATATTCTCTCCTCTAATAGGGCGCTCCATCATCATACTCCCCCACATGAAAGCGGCACATTTATCCCATGGAAGGGCAGCCAATAGCAGCTCTTTCGCTGCTCTAGAGGGCCTTAAGCAACATTTTATCAAACATGAGGGCACTGAGGGGGGGTGGTTCTGGAGTCCACCAGTGCCAACAAGGGCTTTTTGTTATCCACTCGTACTAATGTATGTACACTGGACAGTGTCATGCTGAGTGCTGACAGTCATCAGCACTGAGAACCTTCTGGTTGCTTGAGACGGCTGTAGTCTGGCATAGAAGCTTTAGTACTGATGTCAGTTCAATGTGGTTCTTGTTATTCCTGAAAAACACTGTGCCGAGATTTCTAATTTCTCTGTTTGAAGTGTTTCTCCAATCTCTGATCTATTTTCTCCTAAAAAGGTAATATTTGTCTTTTTTATTAGTGTAGTGTTCTCAATCCTGTTCCTGGAGGACCCCCTGTCAGAATGATTTTATTCCAACTCACACTGCTTTCAACTTGTGACATTCATTATTAGCCTGTTAAGCACCACCTGAGCCTGGTTATGGTAGGGTTACGGTAGGGTTAGAATGGTAGGGTTATGGTAGGGTTAGAATGAACAGGGCAGGGGATCTTCCAGGAACAGGACTGAGAACCACTGAATTAGTCATCAAAAGCGGCCAATGTAATGCTTGAATTTATCAGTAGATGGCACCACCACAATCAGTACTGGGTAGAGACTTACCTTGTAGTGGTCCAGGGCATCCAGTGCCAGATTGTAGCCATCCACTGAGTACATACTGAGGGCCGCTAGCAGCTCAAACACCTGTTTCTTCACCATGGTGTTGGATGTGTCCAAAGCTGCAAGAGAAGATGGTCATGTCTCTCCACACCCTCCCCTGTCGTGGGTCCCCATAAGGCCTAGGTCTCGATTCCCCTCCCTCCCCCCTCCTTATACCTTGGCTTGAGTTATGCCTACTATTGATAACGGTCCTGAACTTTACTCCACTGCAGATGAGTGGCTTTGATGTGCACATGACGGCTCCAGGAAGCCCCCTTTTTGCACGTAGCTGGGTATGCCTTGATCAAAATCGTGAAAATGTGCTGGTAGGTAGCGGATGTCTGGACAAATGTGAGGCGTTTCATGGAACATGTTGTGACAGTTTCTACTTGGTTCTACTTTCCCCATTCTCTGTAGGGCAAGCCGAACAACAGACTGACTAGGGGGAGTAACAAAGGGCCCAGCTTGTCATTTCATCTCACACAAAGGTCTCCTCAGACAAAACATCCAACAGCGTTCTGCTGTGTCCATCCCCCCATTTCCAAGTCACTGGTTGCCATGGACAACATATCTGTATGAACCCACTTCAAAGGCAAATCCTACGCCTTTCATGGAAGCATGCACAGGAGATCTGACAGACTCTCCTAGCAAGCTGGAAGTGCTGGAAGCTACCTGCAAATAGTGATGGGGGGAAAGAGGAGGGTCCTAAATGAAGTGTGTGAGGGTCGTGGTGCACTGCTATTGGCTGAGTGGTTTAAGTGATTTTTCTATTGGTCATACTGCTTGGTTATACTGTTTCTGCTCAGGAAATCCCACCCACCTTGAGACAGCTTGCGCACGTAGCCCTCGTTGTCCACGATGAAGTTGATGCCGGCGGAAGAATTCATGACCGCGCGCACGCAGCTGACGCAGGTGAGCTGCAGCAGGGCGTCTGCGATACGGGAGCAGCCGCGACCCGACAGCCGGTCCAGCGCCTCCAGCAGCAGGTCCAGGCCGCTCAGCTCCAAGAACTGCACCATCCAGGCCTGGTCGCTGCCTTCCAAGCGCTTCTTCAGGCCTGAGTAGTTGACCACGGTGGGCACCTGCAGCAGGCGGATGCACAGCTCCGCGTCTGCATTCTCCAGGTTGGCCTCCGGCTGCTCCGTGTCCTGAGAGGAGCCCAGGTGGCCCCGCACGGTCGCCCACTTCTTCTGGGCCTTTACCGATTGCATGCCGGCGAGGAGTGGACCTGCAGGAGAAGGAGCAGGGGTCACGCACCGGCTGAGCTCCTGTGGGACACCTCTGAATCAGGCCTCATGCTCTCCCAGTGTTTTGGTGACTGGACTGGTTTGCGTCGTGCAGAAAGGTGACAGACCCTGTTAGAAGTTATGAAGTGAGCCAGAGGCTTTTCTCTTTGGGAGGAAGGAGTTTCTCTCCATATGATGTTTTCTGATGCAGTAGATGTTGCAATGCAGAGCACTCTCAACCTTCTCCTACCTCGTGCATGATTCCAGCCAAGTCTAAGGCGATTAACCATGTTTGATAGCAGCCTGTCAGGAACCACTAGATTAACAGTCAGGAAGCAGAAGATGGCGATGAATGACTTGGGTCCATGATCATCCTACCTTGTGGTGGTCTGATTGCTCAATTTTATGGTGCTTTTCCACTGACATTGAGGAACAGAGCCGTATCTCGGCCATTACAGCACGGTCAGAGTCAGCCGGGTAAAGACATTGCTACTAATAATGAATAAGATTCAGAATGTGCCCTTTTTCCTTCAATAATCCATGTCAATGCAGAACCCCGAAATGTTCCTGCATTTCAACCAATCAGATGGTGGTGATGCAACCAGCTGGGTTTGGTGACGCTTCGGGCCCCGCTATTGGCTGGCGTGTCAGAGCGGGTGTGGCTTGTGTGCGGCTTGGTGCTGGATGGCAGTGGAAAAGCGCCATTTGTCTGGCGTAGTACCTTGCCTTGTGGTCACAAAAGCGGGTGAGGACTGGTGAGTTTCCTAACTACCATTACTATCATTTTCTTGATTACAGGAGGTCACACAGGCTGAGATATGTGTTACAAATTAATATAACAACCACAAACATAACGGAGTGTGGAAGAGAAATTATATTATGTATATAATAGGAGGGCTGTCTCTACCTTTACTGATTTCTTTTTTGTGTAAAGTAACCTTGAGATTGTGAAAGGTGCTATATAAATGTAAAATAATTATTTTGCTCAAAATTAGGCAAGGGGCCTGTATAGACACATCAGTATCATCACATACACTGTTTCCAGCAGCACTATAGGAGCACAGTCCTGAGATCAGTTCCTCACAATCTGAGCTAAAGTTTCAGAAAATTAATCATTTTGAGATGAGCCTATAAAGCACAGGAAGACCCAAAGCAATGGGGGGGGGCACATGTGGGAAACGCAGATTGTCTGTACATGGGCACAGGTACAGACACGGCACTTCTCTCACAGATGGTCAGAGGCTGGTCATATTACGGGCACTGACAAGCAGGGCCAGGGGGTGGGCTTAGAAGCAGAACCATGACTCTGCTCATCCGAGTATACGCTGGCCAGGAGTGGCGCCGGAGCCCTACCTGCCGCTGAAGCACTCCGGGGTGCCACGAATTCATCTCACTTGTCAGGTTTCATCGAAGTCGGGGGAGGGGTGGATCGTTTTTCTCAAAGGCACGCAAAACAGACAGATGCCATAGAAGGACTGCAGGCACTAAAGGCATGAGTCTGACAAACGATTGCATTTTTTGTATTACATAAATTGTGCTTACTTAATTTTTCTAATCACCAGGCATTACATTGCCCTCCTGCAGTCCAATAATCCTGCAGTGCACTGGGATGCCATGTCTGTGACTGCCTTTACCATATAACTGTGTGTAAAGGCGAGCCCTGCAGTGTTCTAACACGCCATCCAGTGGCTCCCCTGCCATGTGGCCTGGGCTTCCTGGAATAGGCTCCAGGCTCACCGTGACTTCAGAAGACATGGAAGAATGGGTGGGTGTTTAAAAAGGGAAAGGAGATTGTTGATGCCGATGGCATCTTTGCAAGCAGCAGACCTGCCCTGCTGTCCTCAGCAGGCTGTGCTGAGTGGGTGGTTTCAGGCTCTGCTGAATGGCGTCTCTGCACCGTGGACCCGCTGGAGCACGCAGGACACAAGAGGGCTTTATCACAGCGGGGCATGCTGGGGGGGTCTGACAGCCCTGCTCATTTGGATGTGGTGACAGCCCTCTCAGCACCAGTCCTGCCAAGTACCCAGTCCTGATAGAGACTGTGGGGCTTGGGGGGGGGAACTCACAAAATATTCTATTCAGGCTGGGATGTAAACAAAAAGGGGCTTCTGTGCAGCAGTGGTCAGCAGCGTATGGCTCACGCTGAGGGGAGAGTGGCCGCTGGTCCATATCGCACACTCACACGCACACTTACACGCACGGCAGGATGTCAAGAGAACAAGTGCAAAAGAAACACTGGGAGGAGGGTAAGAGTACAGATATGAGAGGAATGTTTGGTCACGGTTGAATCTACGGCCATGAATGTTTATGGGTGTATTCTGACAAAACAGCTCGATGTTTGAATGTACTGTTCCACTTACTAGAAATTCAGCATGGACTGTAGACTAGATACGAAAACCTACAATTACCTCCCAGGGGGAAAAAAACCTATAACCTAGTCCTCATTCTCCACTACATTACAATCAAACCTCAGAGTTTCCCAGTAAGGGAACTGGGGGAGATGTAAATGCATCATAATATGATATGATAAAAAATAAGTGAAAGCAGATCAGGACGCTCGGAGTAAATGTGATACACCTGGTTTATATCACTGTCGTATCACTATAGTTGATGAACGACACGAACACATCTTCAGTGAGCCATTCAAATGGATGTGGGGTATTTTGCCCTGCATTTCAGCCATTTTTACAGTATGAAGGGACAATGAGAAATCTTATGTGTGCCACACACACCCCTTCCCAAGCCAAAGACCACAGCACTCGTAAGATACAGCCCACGGCTGCTGAATTAGGTCAGGCTACACAGGTCTGCATTAACAATCTAATTCATGCAAACACATTTGCAATCAAGAGTGGGAGAGGAGGCACAAAAATTAACATTCATTGTCATCTATTTAACTCTTGCCCTGGATTTCATGAAACACTTCTGTCTAGTACAAAAACAAATAGTAATATAACAAAAATGATTAACTACCCCAAAGGCAAAAATTAAAAAGCTTTAACAATGAAGTTGTATGTTTTGTCGTATTCACACTAATTTTATAAATGAGAGAAAACTGATATGTCACAGTACTGAGTTTGTGAGGATGACCGTAACCTTAACAACATGCCTATTTAGCAGGACACAATGAAAGACAAATGATATCAGAAGGGTTGCTCCAAATCAGGCACAGACCGGTAGTCACCAATGCACTTCAGCTCTTTCTGTACCCACTAGGGCATATTTCCTGTCTGCGATTAGGGAACATGAACTGATTTCAGCATGTTTTCAGGTGTCTCTGAGGCTGGCCCGATTCCATCTGGCCCACAGCGGTACCGTAACACACAATAAGACAATCAGAATTCCCCTCCTACACCATCTGACGAAGCCCGCAGCACGAGAAGAAGTGGGTGACCCCGTGCATCTGGCAGCGTGTGTGAAGCCCTTCCAGAGCCGAGAATTTGTGCTTTCAAGGGGGGGCACGTCAGATCCACACTGAAGGGAAACGAAGTAAAAAGGAAAATAATCACAGGAAAGACTGCAAGTGTTTGTTCTGCTGTTATCTGCAGCAGACGAGGATGTTACACGGATCCAGGAACTGTTTGCCTGAGTCATGTTACTTTGCTTAGCATCTCCGTCCACATATTGTCCTGAAAATATCCGTGAAGAGATGTGACCCAGAAGCTCTAACCATGGAGAAACAGCACTTCCATTCATCTGGAACAAGAGCTCTCCACCACCAAATTCAGTTCTTAAGGATGGTGAACACGCATGTGGGGGCAGATGGGCACTTAGGAGGTGGCTGCCCCCCGCCCACTAGCACGTCTCCTGAGTGAGCCATGTTAGGTAGGCGTTCAGTTATGCCATCGCTGATGCTGCTAGAACATTCTGTCACAATATCTGCAGCTGGGCGGGATCCCCGCTGCCTCTCACACAAGGCTACACGGAAGTCAGACAATAAAGACAGTAAGACATCCAATCAGCTACAGAATATGGTAAAAAAAATATATATTGACACTAATTTGTCCAACATCTCATTCCAAAACCACAGGTATTAACATGAAGTTGGTCAGCCCATTGTAGCAATGGCAACCCCTGCTGTTCTAGGAAAGCTTAGCCTTACACGTGAAATGACACAGAACAAATGACATCATTTGAATAAATCTAAAACATTAAGCTAACGTAATTTTTTTTATTTAACAAATTTCATTGTAACATGTTTTTCCAAAAATATCCCAGGTTCCTAAGAATGACCCCCATATATTTGTGTAATGGTTTAACGCAGTTCTTCCCGACCTCCAGCCCCTGCCCTATAGACTACCTACAGACCCAGCTAGGGAGGCTCTGCGGCACAGACCAGTATGGGACCCAAAAGGCCGATTGCATTCATTTGAGGAGACATTTGTGAACCCCGGGCTTAAGAGCAACGCGCCCCTGATCGAGCTGGACGTCAGTGACGAGCCTGCAGCCTCTGAGCAAGTGGGCGAGGTGTTAGGTCCCGCTCCGTGTAGATAGTGTACATATGTACATAGTCACACGCAACATCACTTTATTTTCATATACTTTCAACAACACACTTAGATTAGCATTATTAAAAATGTAAACTTTTTATCATTTAATTTAATAATTAAATGAATAAGGATAATGTCTAAGCATATCGTTAACCTAGGATGCTGGTTTAGTAACTAACCAGCTATATTAAACTAGGTAACCTGAGATTTTGTGTTAAAAAATAAAATAAAGACTAATAATACAGTCTAGGTCAGTTAGCAGTAAAATGTACTAACCTGAGTTAATTAACCTGGTCTCGGACGTCATGACTAAACAAGTTCTAGATAAAAACTCTGGTTTGGCTCTCTCTCTTTAAAAAATGCAGAAGATGTGCCGTATATTTCATTGAAGCCGAGACATTGCTCATATGCTATGAAGAGAGCAAATATACTAACCAGGTAATAAATCGACATTTTAATGTTAGAATCGATTCTCAAAATTAAACAATCAGATCGTAAGAATCTATGTTTCAGTATAGCTGTGCTCAAAATCTTTGCTTATACTATATTATTCTCCCGTTTGGGTATCAAAATATCGCATATACCTTAAAGAAATAATAAGGGTTAACTTTAAAACACATAACTTTAAAATTAACATCATGCCTTAATGCAATATTTTTTTCCCGGCAATAAGAATTAAAATACGTCTTTATAAAGTTTACATGTTTTCCTGTCATGTATATGTGTGGTGTTTGCATGGTCTCCCTGTGTTGTTCATGCCATTTTATTGAAAACCATATTTTCCATATTTACAGCAAACTACAGGGTGACTGTATCACATAGAGATAAGTGGTGTTGCTGATTCCATTGACTGAAAACAAAATCCGTTTTCATTGCTTATCATTTCAACTGCTCACTCTGGTATAGGCTTATTTAATGTTTTTGGATCAGCACTATCACCTTAATATCGTATATCTGAACTAATAGTGCATATTTCCATCATTTGAAATTGCTGCTATCCAGCGACATGGTATTTTGGTAGGCTTATAGCGCTGCTTCGCTCTGCACTGAAAGGACATATATGGTCACTCTGCTGTGATCGGGATACCTAACGAGACTCATAAATATGCAATCAAGACACAGGTGCAAGTGCTGTGCGGTGCTTTTATTAAACAGACAGCGAAAACAAAGAATGTAAAATAGCAATATATGGCTATATATCTGGCTTGGGGAAGATCACTCATAAACAGTTTGAACACGGTGTAGTGAAAAGCAATATTAACGCCATCAAGTTGGGTCATGAAAATGTCGTAAAACAATGGCACAAATCAGGCATCGTCGTGAAAGATGCCATAAAGTGTACTTCTGCGCACGCGCAGACATACAACGTAAAATCGGACGTGCTCAGTCAAATAATCGTGCATTCCATTATCCTCGGGAGGTCGGAATCCGAGTCGGATTCCGAGTCGCGAGGCCGGAAGTGACGACATGCGCGCTCCCGTCTCTCGAAAATCCGAGACAAAAGCTCGGGGCAGCCTAGAGTGCCCCGAGTTTCGGATTCAAGATGGCTGCCCAGTACAAAGACTGTAGGTGGTGCTGTGATATTTTACATTTTTAAGCACT